>OX411308.1:141234968-141591022 GCA_948150685.1 Rhaphigaster nebulosa | reverse complement strand
TAGCCATGTATATCAACCTACAAATTGTATTAATTATAATAATGAATTATATTGTAAAAACCTAGCATTATTACATAATAAATGTATAAAAGAATTAGCTTATAATGAACCCCTTAATGATTGTAAGTTGCTGATTGTAAAGTCAAATCCAATGATAATGTATATTCCAGAAACCCAACAATATGTAACCCATCTAATTAAGTATATTGAAACGAAAAAAGATAATTTAGTTCGTAATACCCATTTGTATTCTACCTCATTAATCAATCTAGAGAATAAGGAACAATTTGTAAATAATACCAACTTGCCTATAGCTTATAATGATATTGTACATTTACCTTTTATTTCTGAACATTTGCCTCAACAACAAGTTGTAACTAATTTTACTTTAGATGATTTAGACGTTATTAAGTTAGGTCCTATAGAAATAGAACAATTAGAAGATTATACAATAAACAATAAGGATATATGTAATAACTTTTGTTTCATGTTATTTATTGTTTATTCATGTTTATACCAATGTTAAATTAATATTTTATATATGTAAAAATCAAAAAATTATTGTAAGCCAAAATCCTTTGCAACCTTCACAATCCTCAACACCTTTGGGATATCCTCCAGAGTTTGATGGCAGAGCTAGAGCCTGGCATACCCATATCCACAATACTTCCCAAAATTAATATGTTCCGAGGACGTCACACTAAATGAGGGAGGAGTTAAAGGCCACTAACCTTTCCTAAGACTTGAACATAATCCCTTACTCAGTCCCTCTGTGTTGGCATACTAGGAAACCCCCTCCTAATCTTGTCCCTTTCGATATACTTTTGTTAGAATAAGATATTCATTCTGTCTGTAGATCTGAGGTAGTATGAACCATTACTTGTAACCTATTTTAGACAATAAAGTTTTTTTTAAGTTCTCTATTTGAGCAGCTCTTTAACTCAATTTAAAAAAAAAAATTTAAGTTTTTAGTATAAGGTTTTAATATAAAATCTCTATAACTTTTTTTAAAATTTTGATATCATCATTTTACTTTTAATTAATTCACAAACTTTTACGGTTCAGTATAGTCGTAGCAAAAATACTAACATTTATTTTGAGACGATTATTGCAGCAATATCTTTAAAACTAAGAGTTCATTATTTTTTTAAATTATCAAAAGCATGGATTTTATCCTATATATATATATATATATATATATATATATATATATATATATATATATATATATATATATATATATATATATATATATATATATATGTATATATATATGTATATATATATATATATATATATGTATATATATATATATATATATATATATATATATATATATATATATATATATAAAAATTAAGTTTTTTTCAAGTTTTTGATCCTAATAAATCATTTGAGCTGAGTACAGATAAATCGGATAAAGGGGTGGGTTTGAGGGGGGTCAACCCTCCCAATAATTTGAAAATTCAAAAAGTTGAGATTTGAGAACCTACTTTAAACTCCGAAAACTAAGATAAAATATTTTACTCAAAGAGTTACTAAAATTTAAAACCAATATTTTTTGGTTTATTTAATTCTATGGATTTATTGTTAGTCTATTTACTTGTTTATCTAGTTCATCCCATTATTTATTTTAGATTTTTAATTACCATTTCTTTATTTTTATACACAATATTATTTAGGAATAAAAAAAAAAAAAAATGGACATATTCATTACTGTTGTGTAGGTACATCATATATTAATGATAAAAACTAAATTAATGTTCTATCCTTGTGGTCACTAACGAAAATATTTCTATTAGTCAAACTATTACTTTATAATAGTTTAATTATTTATTTAATTTAGAAATATATATGAACCTTAAAACTATAAATTCATCCTCTCAAAGTTGGGACTGAAGTCATTTAAAGAGTAAATTTAATAATATCGATTGATCAATAATTAAAAGCAGGCTTATTTATTTTTCGTTGTAACGATCAGTATTGATTCATTAATATATTATTGAATACATTACAGGCAAGATTAATCAATAAAAGTGAGAACAATAAGAATCGATGTACTTAACATAAATAGAAATAAAAATTATACTTTATAGATTATAAAAAAAGTGGATAAATTAAACTAAAACCGATAAGAAACAATAGTTATTGGCCTTAGGCCAGAGCACAGCACTAACTGGTTATGACAGCTTACTCGATATGCCGCTAGATGGAGCAAGCATCATTCAAATAAAAGGAATCTTGTAGAAACTTAATAGTAAAAACCAAAATGATAGGTATTGGTAGATTGGTTTTATAAGAGAATTCGAATCGTATAATCGGAAGTTTTTTCATTTTTATTCGGTAAATAGAAAAATCAAGTAGCTTATATCGCAAGGTGCATCATATGAAATGCCATATTTAGAAGATTATGCGTGTGTACCTAATAACAAAGTATGAGTGAATAAAATAAAACAATAATAAAAATGGGTTGTATATTGCTTTTAAATGTACAAGATATGTTTCCAAACGTTGAGAGCACTTATAAATTTCAAATGTTTGGATAAGAAGTCAATACAAAAATCTTATTTGAAGTTTATAATTTTCCGGTACTCCCAGAATAATCTATAATTAAAAGAAATAACAGTTATCAAGATTGTATTTAGATCTATCTATCGATTTTGATAACAAATATCTTTAGTTGAATATCATCAGGGTAAATTGTGTCATATATTCAAAATGTTTAAATACATGACACAATTTAAAGGAGATAATTTAAATAACTTATCGCATAAATCTTCAAGATTAACAGCTTAGATGAAGGATTAAAAAAGCTATGTTATTTACATACACAATTAACAAAGATTCAAAGCAATTAGTTTCAATTATCTAACAGATACCGTACGGACCGATTCATATATTTTTCTGTTAAAATTTGTTTTTTCCGCGTTTTTTTTTTTTAAGCTATATAGAACCTGCATCTCTACATCTTGATTTCAGTGCTTGGTAAGGATGAACTGTTACTTTCCCAATATCTATTAAGGAGCATAATCAGCATTCACAAGTTGGATCCCAATCCCAATTAAGGGTATTCAATTTATAGAGGCACCAGAAGGGTATCCTTGACCGAGAGCCCGCGCTAAAACCTGTCATAACTGAAGAAAACTTTTATAGCAATTTTTTGAATAGTTAAAGTATTAACTTTTTTATTTTAGATAAATAATTGAAAGTTTGGTAGGTCATTGGGCAAGGCATTGCAATTCTGACTCCCGGTGTTCGATTCCGGTTGTGACAAATAATTTATTTCTTCTTCTATATCAGCCGTGGATAAACTCTAGTAGGAATAGACCGACAGCGCGATCAAAACAATTGTCACTATCTGAAGAAAACTTTGATAGCAATTCTTTGAATTCTTATTGTATTAAATTTTTAAAAATTCGAATCTGCCAGTGGGGATATGCTGTCTAAAAATCGCGAGGAAAAAAACTCGAAATTTTAGGACTCTTTTTGGATTTTCACCCATAATTCCTAAACGGTGCATTCAATCGAAAGATAATGACAATTTTTTTGCACGGCTCTCGGCCCATCCCAATCTGAGTTTATCCACGGGTGATATAGAAAAATAAATACATTATTTGTCAGAACCGGATTCGAGCTCCGAGAGTCAGAATTGCAGTGCCTTGCCCAATGAGCTACTCAACAGTCGATTATTTATCTAAAATAAAAAAAATATGCTCAAGTTTTGAAAACATAAAAAGGTTTAATCACGCCATAATGCACAGGTTCGAAATAGTATACTTGTTACTGCAGGACATTTGGATATTGCATAAAAATCTGGTGTCTGCTTATAAATACTTTCATTATTTTTAGCGATAGTAAATCGAAACACATTAGAGGCACATGTTGTGTTACAACACACGGGGTCACAATCAGAAAATAGCTATAGTAATTGTCTAAAATTATAAGACTTCCGACAGGATTACGAACGGTTAATAGTCGACGATAATGGCGCCTATTGGGAAGGAGATTTGTTACTGATAGCTTTCGTAATTCGAAAACGTTGGCGGTAACAACTGGCAATGGAATCAAAAAGAATTTTAATAAGTAACACGGTAGAAAAAAGGGGGCGTGAGATTGAGAAGATAGTGATCGAAGCTCCTGCAGAGGCTAGAGGCTGATTCAATTTCTAAATGAGAAAGAATTAGACCGGCCCGAAGCTATACATTAGGCATAACTCACTGGGAGCCGACTTCTTGATTAAAGGTACAGATGTTATAAGTGGACCAGTCTCTGGGATTATACCCGACGTCAGTCCAAGCTGGGTGGGCGTGGCACTGAGAAGGCTTCATTTGAACCGCTATCGGTTAAATTATCTTACGGATTGCAAATAAATAAATTAATTTGTCCAAGCACTCCTTCATGATTTTTTTTTTTTTTAATGAGACTCAATGCCGATTTAGGAGGAATCTATAAGTTATTGACCATATATTTTTCTTTCTGCAAATATCACCAAATCAGCCGGAAAGCAAAGGTTTTATCAGCAAAGTTCTATCAGCTTTAGCTTAATTTCAACCAGGCTTACGAAGAAGAATTAACTTTGAGTAATAAATTACCTTGTTTGACAATGCCGATGATTGGATAATGTCAAGTGAAAATGTTGAAGCTATGAAACGTTGATATATTACAGAATTTGGTCTAGAAATTAGAGAAAAGGAGTACGACACATTAAGGTTTTGAAAATATATCATTCCATAAGATATTTGGAATAAATAAAGATGAAAAGTCTCGGGAATTTAAAATGGTCTACAACTTGAAATTGAAATCGAGAGCTTGGGGTGGATAATGAACGAACTACTAAAAGGGCAATAAGCGCTAAACCGACTGGTAGATGTTGAAGAGAGTAAAATCAAGACGCATATTGTAATGGAGGATTGTAATAGATCAGAACCTAAAATTGTAGGTTGTACAAGGTTGTAGGCAGACTACGAATTTAAGTGGTATCGGTATCCAACCTACGAACAAAAAAGAATTATATCTAAAAATTAAATTAAACCATAAAAGCCCTCAGTTTTTTGTTTGTTTTTGTTTAATATATGAAAGAAATATTATTAATTTTATTTTGCGTAGTTTTATGAAGGAAAATTTCTTCTGAATCTTCTGCTTTATTAAAATATACCTCATATTATTTTTTCAACGTTTTCGCGAATTTACAGTACTACCTTTGGATTCCAGAATAACATTATTAGTATTTACCTACATAATTTTAAAAAACATAATTTACAATTAACCAATAATAATTAATTTATATATTTTTGTACCTAATGTATTTAATGTATTGCCTTCTAGGACTATATTACAAATATCCTTCTCCACTCATTTTGTCATGATCCATAATCTACAATTTAGTTCACCTTAATTTGTCAACATAGTCACAATCAAAATGACTATATAAATATAGTGTCAGAATGCATGAAATACATAAGGTAAAAAATATATAAATTTATCGTAATTGATTACTCGTATAGTATGGTTTTTAAAAATAATTAGGTAAATACTAATAATGTTGTTCTTTAATTATGAGGTTGTCCTGAAGATGGGGTAATTCCATGAAACGTTGAAAAAACAATGTAAGAAATCTTTCAATAAAGCAGAAGATTCAGGAAGAAGTTTTGACTATTTAAGACAACCAAAAATAATTTATTTGTTTTATTCCACAACGACATTCTCACCTGCCGAATCTATTATTTAATTGAAAAGTTATAAAAGTAAATGATTGATTTAATTAATTGATTAAAACTAAAAGTTAAAATATTGGATTCAGTGATCTTATTTATATCTCAAACTCTAAAATACCGTTTTAATAGGCAAACATTACAGAAATGTTTAATCAAATTTCAGATTTTTGTCATGAAAAAGATTTGTTCAATGCTGATAAGTAAGAAACATCAGTAAGACTGCATAAATAGGATGTCCAGCGACATATCAAGAAAAAGTTGAAGTATAATTCAAGGATTTCAAAGCTCAGAACTGTAAATTTCAAGGCGCTTTTCGTCAATTTATTGTATTAAATTTAAAACTAAGTTGGAACCATAAATTGTATTTTGTCAGCTTATGGATAAAATATACAATTCAGACTTGAGAATGAATTTTAAGGATTGTTTGCCTGTCTGATAATGAAAAATTGTTACTTAACTTCTTAAACTGACGGCTCAACGCATCACCAACATAAACAACTAGAAAATACAGCCAACAAAATTTTGAGCGTATTTATAAAAAATTCACGTATTGGAATAAATTTAACGAGATAGTGAGGACTTGTTTGAGAGATAGGTACTGAACAAAGTTAGTGGAAGGAGGCTTTTTCTAGCTTTCATGGAATTAGAATGTAAACACAGTAAATAAGGCGATAAATTCGACATCAATGGACACATCTCCGGGACCGGATGGAGTTTTAGTCCGCACAATAAAATACTTTGATGTATCAAACATCATCGGAGTAATTGCGGATAATTTTCCTTGTACCATAAGGATCGGAGACCAATTACCATATACTCAATTGTGAACCGAATCATAGAGAAGGTTCTGGATTACGAATTAAGAAAGCAGGTCAACTTCAGAAAAATTAAAGAGGCTGCGTTAAGGGCCTGCCGGGAACACACGTCGGCGCGAGAGTCATTGAGGCGATCATAATAGATGCCACAAAAAAGAAAAATATATGCGCGGTGGTGTTTCTTGACTTTGTTGGCGCTTTTGATCATGCCCAGATCACATTGTCATCTCGCTGGAAGCGAGAGGTGTGTCACCTGTCCTGAACAACGCGATAGCAGCTCTACTGTGTACTAACAAAATTAAGATCTTTGTAGGAGCCGGACATGATAAGCCAAATCAGTGTGATGCGAGGAGTACCTCAAGGTGGACCCTTATCGCCTTCGCTATATACTCTGTGATCAATATTTCTCCAATTATTATGGATACAACGTAAGAAGTGACCAAGTTTTTGTGGTCCTCACTGGGTTCGCGGACGATCAAGCTGTTTCGGCACGCGACAAGGGTGCTGCTGAAACAGTAATACATAGCGTACAAAGGGTGCTGGCGGAGATTGGCCTGGCTATTAACCCACAGAAAAGTGTGGGTGTAGTAGAGAGTAAAGGAGAGCTGCAATCAATGACGCTCTCCCTTGAGAATGGAGATATCATCCAATTATCACAGGTAGTAGATACCATCAAATATTTAGAATGCACATTCTTGGGAGAGCTAGTATTCAACGATGAGGCGGTGACAAAACTCAATACTAATCTTGACAAATTAGTGAGCTCTTGCTTGCTAAAGTCAGAGCAAAAACTCAATAGCATTGGTCCATTGCTCAGCGACTGTCGAATGTACCGAACGCCCTGTTCTAGCTGCGAGAAAACGCTTTTGATGAATGGGTTAATTGCAGGTGGCAGGGCGTTGGCATTCTTCATTTTAAAGAGACCCCGAAAGCCAACCGATACATGTGTAAGAAGCAGGTTCATTCAGGGTCTGAATGGTCCAACGCCCTAAAGCTGAATATTAACTATGCACACCTGCGTGGAGTCCCAGGAGCCAGCGGGGACAACAGAGAGAAGTTGGGTCCATCTGTCGCAAATGCGGCAGAGAGTCTGAAACACCAACCCGTGTGCTGAGAAAATGTCCCAACAACTCCCTTCTCATAACAGGCCGCCACCATTAGGTCAAGCACGAACTGGTAAGGCCCCTTCGGGAAAAGTACTTCACATGCTTCGATGAGGTATATTGCATCGACGCAGATAGATCTGCGAGATATGTAGATATTGTCGCATTCTCCAAGACCCAAAAGACAGCACTGATCGTGGATCCGACAGTGAGGTTTGAGAATAACGACCTTGATCAGGCAGGTGGGGTGGAAAGGGAAAAGAAGGAAATTTATGAGAAATGCATAAAAGGATAATTCCGCGAGACCTTCGGAGAGAGAGAGTCACCGTGAGAGGTCACTAATTTGGATCTCGCGGAACACCCCAACCGGAGCAATGAGCTTTCTGGATTATCAGGTTTCATTAACAGGGATGTTGAGATAGAGAATATTATACTTGACTCCCTAGAGATTATCCACCACCACTTGTATGGTGGTCAATTGAGTCGATATTCGTTATTTATTTATTATGGTTATTGTTTATTTTTTTTCTTTAAGTATATTTGTTGTCATTGGTATTTATCCATATCTTTTTATTTATTTATTGTTTCTTGTACCAATTTGATACTTAGGTGTGCGTGTCTAAAGTGTGAACATTTGATTAATTTTAAAGTAGTTTACCATATGTTATTAGCTATTATTTTTCTTTCTTTTTTTTATAAATAAGCGTTATTTCAAGTAATAGTTGAGAGTCACTGGAAAAGAGAAGTAAGGGATAGATTATAGAGTGATAGATGGTTTACAGCAAACAAAAGGGGGAGAAAAAAAATAATAGATATAATGTGGTAATGTAATGATGAGGATAATGTATTTAGAGTTAAAATGAAAGAAAAAAAATTGCTATATATATTATGCCTAGCATTGGATTGATGAGCTGTGTGTGTGGAGCAACCTAGCTTTTAAATCATATCTCTGATAAGGGGATGTAGTTGCATCAAACCTTTTTCACAATATTTTATGAACTTGTCGCTCAGTACTGACCGAAAAAAGGTATAAAACTAAAAACTAAAATTTCTCGATGACTGGCTGTTTTTCAAGCAGAATTCCCAATCTTCAAGAAATTCAAAGTTGCTGGACCACCCTGTATGAAATATCGTATATAAAAAAAATATAAGGATAGTTCAAAAGTAAACATATGGAATGAGAATAAGCGCCAATTGTTGCAAGATGGGCAAAGGCCTTTGAAAGAAACATACCTTTAATAACATTAAAAATATGTTAGAGATAATCGGGCAAGCAACCGGAACCAATGAATAGCAGCAGTGGAAAGATTTTTTTTTGCAGTAAATAATATTTGGACAATAGAGTAATTAAAAGTTCAGTGAAATTTACCTATTTCCAGTAATAAATTTCAAAAAACAAAAAAATATTTTAAAAATCTCAGTTTTGTTAAGTAAAAATACCTAAATGAAAAAATTATTTCTAATAACGACATCCTGTAACTTTAAAAAATGATTTCGAAATTTTAAAAACCAATAGACATCTTCATATAAATTGCTTGAATTATTTAATTTAATTAAATTAAATTCATGCCGGGGCCGGAATTCGAACTCACTATATATATATATATATATATATATATATATATATATATATATATATATATTAAATTCTAAGCAGAGCTATCTATATCTGAAAACTGTAAATACTTATTGCTGGTCATGAAGGTAAGATACTAAGACAGGAATGTGTTAAATTCGTTCCAAAATGGATATCGCATGACAGTGGATGAGCTAAATTAGAGAGGGCACGCAACGGTTAACCGCTTCGTTCTCAAATCTGTTCCAAGAAACTGCTACCGCACGATACTTCTCAACAAATCCGATTTAACAGTTCTAACTTCACTAAGAACCTTTTAACTCTTTCTACTTACATGAACAAATTAAAATAAAGGTTCTCCGTTATATACCTAGAAGTTCGATCGTAATCAATAAACTATGTCAAAAGTCATAGATTTTAATGTCATCCACATCAATGAAAGGTTAATCAAATTATTTTGTTCAAAAAAATTGTCTGTTGAATTCCTATTATCTTAATATAGTTAAGCATACAAATTAGATAAATACAAAGCTTTTTCTTTCCATAATAGTATAAATATATCGGAATGAGTATATCGATCTTGTAAGTACCAAAGTGGTCATTAAAAAACTGGACATACCAACGTTTTTCTCCAGTTCCAAGATGTTTCTCCAGTTCACTGGTCCAGATGCTCATTAGCATGTTTTGTAAACACTTTACTAGTTCCATCGATTCCTGTTTAAACAGTTCCGCGAGGAGTGAGTCAATGCCAATAGATGTAAGGAGTAGATGCTTTCTGAGAGGAGTCGTTTATCATATTTAGGGACTGTGGCGTGAATTTCATATTTTCATACTTCTTATTTTGGTCTTTCATGTCGATACTTTATTTATCTATATTTGTCTACCTATAAATTTTAGGAAGA
This sequence comes from Rhaphigaster nebulosa, assembly GCA_948150685.1. Classification (NCBI taxonomy): domain Eukaryota; kingdom Metazoa; phylum Arthropoda; class Insecta; order Hemiptera; family Pentatomidae; genus Rhaphigaster; species Rhaphigaster nebulosa. Next base: position 141,580,912 of record OX411308.1, on the reverse strand, counting down.
AAATGAGTATAAAATAGAAAAATGATTTTTAATTATTCAGGAATCGATTTTTAATTTTTTAATTCATGAAATACAGACGAATAAAATCAACTAATTTTAATTATTAATTTATTAACTTATTACTGCGTTTTTCTTCATTGACCGCATCCTCGACCAACTTCTTTTTAGAAATATAATAATATCAGGATATTAATTGAAATGTAGTCTTTTAGTTCAACTTTTCAATTACCTATCTTTAAAAATAAAAATCACATGGGGAGGAAAAACATCAAACCTGTCACGGTGCCGTCGAAATCGGAACATCGAACCATCAAAGTGCTCGCTAAAAAAGCCCGACAGGAGATGGATATTCGCACTCTGCTCCAAAATCCTATTACAAATAGAGAAGAGCAGCATGCTGGCGCGCGGATCGGATCGCCACATTGTACGCAGACTTCTTCATCTCTTAAAGTATAGTTAAATTTGTAGGATTTTAGACTAAGATTTTAAAAAAATCAGGACGATATGGATTTGAAAGCCATCTTGTGGGAATTCGAAATCAACTACCTCAATTTACGACAATTTACTTCAATTATAAAATGTAACAAAATTTCGAACTTTTAAATGGATAATGAAGTTGGTTCGTGATGCCTCAACATTCTATTAGCTTCGATGATTAATAATTTTTAATTAATTTTTTTAATCTAAATATTTTTTAACAAAGTATTAAACATTAAAAACACCAATGATTTTTTTTTGCAGAAAAGTTCATAAAGATAATTATAATTCCATAGTATTTGTGAATAAATAATATATCATTGGTTTTCATCCCGCAACTTTTATTGACAATTTATTAAAATTATAGTATTAAAAAATTCTTATGAAATTCGATTATGTAGTTTAATAAAACTGAAGTTTTTAGACGATTTATTTTATTTTTATTGTTTGGCCAGTAATCATACAAAAAACACCGAAAATTATAAACTTTATTTGAATACCGATTACAATGTTTTCTTGCCCTTAGGTAGGTGAGGAAATGGAATTGAGACATTTTTAAAAACAAAACTGAAATATAACATCCTGAAAATGCATTTTTGGTTGAAGAACTATATACAAAACACTTTAAAACACCTCAGAATGATAAAAGTAGCCTCTAAGCTTCCAAAACAAATGCTTAGGAACCGAACAGATTAAAGAATTTATGAAAATAAGATGGTTTTTCGACTTAACGACCGGTGAACTGAATGGTTACAGCATAAAACTACTGGGGGATAAATCTTTATGGGGGATAAAGACTACTTCCAGCGATACCAGTTTTGAATATTCAGACAAGCCAGCTTGTAAATATTGTAAAACCTTTGAGCTTAGCCTTCCCCTTAATGTTTAAATGTTAATACTTATCCTAAATTTAAAATATACGATCCTAAGATACGATAATAAATTAACATAAATTCTCAACAAATGTTTGACATTAAATTATGAGGTAAAAAAAAAAATAAGAGAAAAAATAGAACCATGAAGCAGTAATGCTTTTCACATACCTAAAGAACTTGGGTTGATGAAAGTTCCTGCTAGCCTTAAACAACCAACAAAATCCGATAAATGAATTATTATGATACCTAAACATTAATAAATTTAATTATTACATATTCCAATTAATATTATTAATGCGAATTTTATATGGAATTATTTCGTTGTTTTTTTTTCAGTTACTGCATTTATATTAATATGTATTGATATTGTTAAATATTATCGTTATTGAATTTAAACAGACCAGTGCGAACAAAAGAAATAAGGGTCGAGCACGTAGAGAAGGGTAACTGACAGGCGATGACAGATGTCACCACATAAGTGATAAGGGATAAGTTAATTTAAAAACCCTACTGAGAAGTTAACACTGTAACAATGCCAAAAGCTGGAACATCTAGTCAATTTTAAGAACTGGTCCCCTTAGACTTGGCTGGCCTCGAGGAAAAAGTGGAAAAGGTGTGATTAAATAAGACTAGTTGGATAATGGTTCGCAGATACGGCTGTCAGGACAAGGGGTGGAGCCATCCGATGAAATCCCAGAATTTCCTCCCTCTATAAAACTAGTCGGCCAATGAACATCGTTTTCAACCCCCTCTTAGGCAAAATAAGAGAGAAAGGGGGAAAGAAGCAAAGAGGTGAAAAAGAGAGACTTCTAGACTGGGCTTGGCTGAAGGCTGACCTCGCCGGACTCAAGGGCGGAACAACGAGACTCTGAAGATGAGAAATGCGCTCTGGCTCCATGACTGAAGATATGCAGGGGAACACGAGGGAGAGATGCTGAGGAACCATCAACAACAACTAGTACAGATAACAGATTTATGTTAAAACAATTAATGGCTAAGTCTAGGCTGAATCATTCCATGGTTAACTTTTTATTGTAATAGTTTGTTATTTTAATTTTGAAGAATAAAGATAAATGTTAGCAAGGAGGTAGTTCTTTAGTAACCATGCTCATATTTAATTTAAATATATTTCATTAAGATAGCAGTAACTTTGATTAACATTAGTAATAAACTTAAAAGTAGGAACATTATCTTGGTTAATTATTAAATAATGGTAACCACAAACCAGGCCTTTGGAAAGGTATCCAATTTAGAGGACAAGGTAAGAAATTCAAAAGTATTCATAAGCTTACTTAATTTTGGGATAATCATCCTCAATGATTGCCCAATGGCATCCCTTTATATATAGACTAATGTATTAGAGCTAAATAGTAATCAAGCTCAACTCAAGTTAGATAAAACATAGCATAAATAAATGGCATCCGGCTTGTGGGGACTTACCATCCAGTTTAGTAATTAACCTTTATAAAATTAATTAATTTAATTAGTTACTGATTGTTTTAACATTAATTAACATGATATGATATTGATAGGATCACAAAGATCAATGTGATTATAAATAGATGGAATGATTTAGATGGACTAGGTTACCTATTATTTTTAATTTCCCAATTTGATAAATATGCTTGCATGTAGTTGGTTATCTATGTTGATTCTATTCTTTATTCTTAATTTTAGCATATATTGTGTATACGATCAATGTCCGCGTAACGATTCGATATTGGGGTCACTAAAATTCTTTCATTATCTCTTTGTTTCGATACCTCATTGCAGTTAGACTGTCCCAGTACTTCCTTGTAATTTTATATACCGTGAATTCCACCCCCGAAAATTCACCACATCATTCACGATGAGGCCTGAAGACATAAAATTCCTAATGGAGATGTTTAGAAAAATGGAGAAAACTATGGAAGAAAATACCAGAAAAATGGTGAAAACTATGGAAAACCAAAGTGACAGATTAGTGAAAAGTTTAAATGAAAATGCAAGAAAAACAAATGAAAATATTAGAAGTATGGAGAAAACTATGGAAGAGTGTATGAAGAAGACTATGGAAGAAATTGCAAGAGTGACGGAAGATACAAACAAAACAGAAGAAAAATATATTAGAAACATAGAAAGTCCAATAAAAGATAATGAAAACGAATACCAGATTGAAGAACATGTAGGTCCACTTGTTGAAGAAAACAATAAAATAGATCTCTTCGAGGAAAAACCTGTTTCAGAAGTAAGTATAAAAGTTGAAGACCCCAGAGAACTTACAGAAGAAAGAGAGGAAATAGGTGAAGGAGATCCTAAGTTCAAAGATGGCCCCGAGGAATCTCTTAATAATAAAGAAGCCCATCAGATAGAAGTCCAGGAAAAGATGAGTCACCCAAGTCCCAACACGTGTAATATAACCGAAGTCATACCACCACTTATCTTAAGTTCACCCCTATTATAAATAAAAATTTAGAGAGAGATCTACAATCAAAATTATGTCATCATATAATAAGCGGTCGGAATATGAGAATACCGAGGAAGGTGACAAAAATAAATAAGAAAAAAGAGCTGAAGAAAATTAAAATAAATATAGGAGAGAGTAAAAGGCCAAGACACTTGTTGTTTAGGAGCAAGCGGTTGCTGGCAGATACCAGAAACTACCTCAGGGGTATGGTTAAGAAAAAACTATGACCTTCACACTGGCTGGAAAACGGGGTTCTTGACAAAGCAAGATTTGGACTATGGACTTCGAAAGGAAACTTAGTAAAATATATAATAGCCGATGCAATAGTCTTAATAATATTAAAATGTAAAAAATTACCCAGAGGTCTCACCAGATTAATTGCTAATTAAAAATTAAGATAAATAAAAGTAAAGGTAATAAAAGCATTTTATGAAGAGGAATATGGCTTAATACAAAGTCATCATTATATCAATTCTAGTATAGTCCATTTGTTTAATATGATAGGCCAGGTTAAGAAAAGGAAAACCCATATTTAAAGCCGAATGCAGCCCAGGGAGTAAGCAGATTACCACCACGAATGAGTACCCCAAGGAAGAATCACCTGAAGAATGTCTGTATAAAGGTTAAATTATTTTTGAGAAGAATCCTGAAGTTGAAGTAGACGCAGTTCCTTCATATCTCCCGAAAGTGGGATTGATTATTTCAGTGATAAACTCATTATAGAAGACGCAGAGATCTTCTGATTCGCCCAGAAAACTGGGGTTGTAATTTTTTATAAAATCTAGCATTCATATGACCCGAGGTGGGAGAAGGTTGATATATCTTATGTTGGGACGCACTTTTAATTTGATGTATAATCCATGGTGCAGATAAGAGCAAGACGAGTAAATTCTAATAAGTAAAAGGCCGTTTATAAAAATAAACAATTTGTTGTTCGGTAGTAAATTTACCATTGCATATTATAATCCTCTTATATCATTTAGGAAACCTATTACAGAAAAAGCTTTTTAGTAAGTATAAATGTTTAAAGATTTTAAGTAAATAGCTGATTGGTTCATTCATTTTTTGTAAGAGTATCATAAGGTGAGATTTTGAAACCTTATTAAACATTCACAATTTCATAGTTTTTACATGGGTAATTTTTTAAACTTTGTAACTCCATCCGGTAGGATTAAAATCAAATATAATCTGCAATACTAATTCGAAATGCACTATGGAAAATATGGCAGCCCTTATTAGTTGTTTTAGGTACAGGAATAAATTGGGCTTTGCCAAACGGCGGGCAGTTGGGGTCCGAACGAATTATTCGTAAGGTTTAAAATAACTCACCCTGTACTTAAGATATGAGAAAGTTTTATATAAAATCTTTAGGAGATTAAAAATCTGTATAAAAAATAATGATTAGTAATAGTTCAAGCGGCCTCGGACCTTCGGGCTTACTAAGCTTTTTATTTTTTATTATTATTAGTTCAATGTTAATAATAGATAATCAACTATACATAATATCTTGATAAATAAAGTAATAACATTGTGTGGGAAACAAGCCATTAAATGTTATTGACAACACTATTTGTGTTTCTTTCTTGCTTTGTTTTTTTTTGTGTGTGTTTTTTTTTTCTTTTGTGTGTTAAGGCACACAGGTAAGAGCGACCTCTAAGAGTTGTCAGGTAGCTATGCCTTGTTGATCCTAAAGTACATAACACCCTAGTATGATATGATTAATTATATATTTAATCCTTTTGCTTAAGTAAAAATTTTGTAAAGATAGTAGATAAGCTAAAATGTAAATATAGTAGGTTAGGTTTATCTTCTTAGTAATAGTTTTTTTTTTTATTTGTTTTGATTGTTGAAACAGAACATTGTAAATATTGTAAAGGTGGAAAAATTGTAAATATTGTAGATATATTCTTGTGAATAGGTAAATAGTAGTCGGATGGATCGACATAGATTATAAGTTATGTGTGTAGCTAAACCATACGGAGTGATTCAGGACTTAATAACATTAGAATATTTTTGTAAATACAGTGATTAGTATTAAGGTGATCTTTAAGTGTTGTTTAAGAAGATGAAGAGAAAAATGTCTCCCTTCAGCCTTCATTTTTCTCTTCCTCCCACCCCACGGATAATAATATGTATTGATATTGTTAAATATTATCGTTATTGAATTTAAACAGACCAGTGCGAACAAAAGAAATAAGGGTCGAGCACGTAGAGAAGGGTAACTGACAGGCGATGACAGATGTCACCACATAAGTGATAAGGGATAAGTTAATTTAAAAACCCTACTGAGAAGTTAACACTGTAACAATGCCAAAAGCTGGAACATCTAATCAATTTTAAGAACTGGTCCCCTTAGGCTTGGCTGGCCTCGAGGAAAAAGTGGAAAAGGATGATTAAATAAGACTAGTTGGATAATGGTTCGCAGATACGGCTGTCAGGACAAGGGGTGGAGCCATCCGGTGAAATCCCAGAATTTCCTCCCTCTATAAAACTAGTCGGCCAATGAACATCGTTTTCAACACCCTCTTAGGCAAAATAAGAGAGAAAGGGGGAAAGAAGCAAAGAGGTGAAAAAGAGAGACTTCTAGACTGGGCTTGGCTGAAGGCTGACCTCGCCGGACTCAAGGGCGGAACAACGAGACTCTGAAGATGAGAAATGCGCTCTGGCTCCATGACTGAAGATATGCAGGGGAACCCGAGGGAGAGATGCTGAGGAACCATCAACAACAACTAGTACAGATAACAGATTTATGTTAAAACAATTAATGGCTAAGTCTAGGCTGAATCATTCCATGGTTAACTTTTTATTGTAATAGTTTGTTATTTTAATTTTGAAGAATAAAGATAAATGTTAGCAAGGAGGTAGTTCTTTAGTAACCATGCTCATATTTAATTTAAATATATTTCATTAAGATAGCAGTAACTTTGATTAACATTAGTAATAAACTTAAAAGTAGGAACATTATCTTGGTTAATTATTAAATAATGGTAACCACAAACCAGGCCTTTGGAAAGGTATCCAATTTAGAGGACAAGGTAAGAAATTCAAAAGTATTCATAAGCTTACTTAATTTTGGGATAATCATCCTCAATGATTGCCCAATGGCATCCCTATATATATAGACTAATGTATTAGAGCTAAATAGTAATCAAGCTCAACTCAAGTTAGATTAAACATAGCAATATATCTCTCAATATTTTATATTTATGCTTTGCAGAAAAACGGCTGAAACAATTTAGTCCAAACTTTCTATTGTTCTTATTCAGAGCAGTAAAAATGTTTTTAGAAAACTGTCATCCGCAATCTTCAGACAAAATGACGGATGTACCTACTACAATTTTGTTTTTATTTTATTCAAAAATCAGATCAAAATGTCCAAGGGCTAATGGGGTTTCCAATCAGATATCTCACAATGAGCTGTGCACAAAACCACCCTTTCTTTTCGATGTAGTGGATTAAATGAGAAAGCCAGCGAATCGACCATGAGGATAATACAAGCAACTGATGCGCCGAATAGTCCTGATAGATCTCCTGAAATTTATGTTATAAAAGGTAGTGGATATTTACTCCATTTCGTTTTATACATCAATGCCCGCCAATCCTCAGAAATATTTATGAGCCATAAAGGAAATACTTTCTTGCTCGTTTGGGAGCACATCATGGTTTTTGATGAGTTTACAGATCTATGGTTCAGCACTTAAGATGATGAGAAAGGGAGTCTCCATATTACATGAACAACTGAATGTAGAAAACGAAAACGAAGCGATCACGAAATGGAATTAAAATTTCCTTTAAAATAACACTATTAGAAGATGCAACAGTATTCCGCATTTCAAATAGCTTTTTAAAAGCTCGACAAAAACTTAAAGCAAATGAATAAGAATGGAAAGAACTATTCTTTGAGTGCGGACCAATGATAGATCTTCAATAGATGCCTCCGAGGATTATCGGAAAGCGAGAGATGAGAGATTGCTAACGGTTTGATTTGTATGATAGGCTATTGTGACATCAGTTCCTATTAGTTCCTGTTTTGGCATAATAAGGAGTATTAAGGATCGTACGAAGGATTTAGCGTTAGAGGAGTAGAACTTGGAGATTCTGTGGAATCTTATAGTTAAATAACAACTTATAATTAATAGTCACGTAGAAAACCTTCTTCATTTCAGTGTCATGAGTTGAGATAGCTCATAGCAATGAGTTAATTATTTATGATCTGATCCCAGAAAAAAGCTTTTTTGAGTGAGACGAAACCAATGAATAACGGATGTATTCAACAGAAATTAAGGGTCCACTGCAAAAGGACAAGAATAGGATTCAGTAGGGTTTTCAACTGCAAGAAAGTGATTGCATCTTCAGATATGTTAATCTGAAATTTTGCGATATAAAAAATTCTGCGCATCTCTACACCCATCTAAATTGAGTTAGAGGGTTGAAAATTTGAACGTGAATTTAATTGGTGTTAGAGATGAATCTAATGAGTGTCTCAACCATTTTAGGTCAAAATCAACAACAAAATCAAAAACAAAAAGGCGGAACACATTTCTTCAACTGACACATTTTTCAAGATCAAAAATAAATGCGGCTAAACCCAAAAAAATATGAAGCCTCCACTTACACAATTGTATTCTTGATACCTTTATCTTAAAATACATAAGAATCCAAAGTTATAAAAAAAAAATGTTTTTGGAATTTTAAGACTAGTGAGAAGAGAAAACCGGTCTTCAGGACGGGGCACGACCGACGGAGGGTTAATGAAAAAGTTCGTAATTAGTTCTAAAAATTAACAAATCCAATAAATCATGATTTAAGATGTAAATGATGATGATTTAAGATCTATTATTATGAGGAACTCGATATGTTCTGAGTCCAGGTTGGCAGATTGCGCATGACATTGGCCACAATAAGGATAAATGGCTCCCCAATCTCAAGGTATCAGTTCGCTGGCTCCCATTGCAACCGTTTTTTTCATTTTGTATATTTGTTAATTTTTCTAGCATACTTTTATTTTATAAATGACCATCTACCTGAAGTATATTTTCATCAATTAATAACAGAAGCTTGAGAGTTCTGAATTAATTAACGTAGTCCAGATTTGAAAAATACCAACACATCTCGCTTTAGCAGCCATAAGCTTAAGATAAAAAATACAGAGATCTGAAAAATAACAGATCATTTCTTAAAGTAATTATGCCTGATTTATGACAAGAAATCCGTTTCCCCGCAATTATCACGCTCTATTTGAGAAACAGAAACTCGTAACCTAGAAGCGGCGGTTATTCACGGCTTCAGAGGGAAGTTCTTGAGCCATCAATCATACTTCATCATAATTATGTAGGGAGGCCCGAAATAAAAGATTCTCTTTCGAATTTACGCAAGATTAAACTTTCTTATAAAAGTATTAACGAATGATTTTTTACAGGAGAATAAATCTGTTAAAGAATATGCAGAAGATGTATAGCTAATATGATGATAAAATAATGAAGCACTTTGATGCAAAGGGAAAAATTTTGGATTACGGGCAAATTTTAAGAGTATAAAAGTAGATATTTAATATAAGTAGCAAAAGTTTGATTGCGGATAAACAGCCTTCAAGTTGAGGTTAACTTAAAAATTCCCTTTACTATATAAACCTTTATAAATAAGACATTACACTATACGAATTTAGTAATTAATGGTTAGAACAGAGATGCATAACCCGCGGCCCTTAAAAGATTGTATATACAATTTTAAATTATAAAAATTTTAAATATGCCCAGTTGTACCACGCCCGTAATAAAACTTATTAATCTTCTCAAATATCGAGCGTTAAACCACCTACAATTGAAAGAATTTTTAAAATATTTGGGAAGTGAATATGGTGATGTGATTTACAATTCAGAAGTGCTCTGCCAGATTAGAGGTTCTATCGTAAGTATAACTTTAACATAAAAATAAAAATCAAACTAAAAAAAATATATAACTTAAAAAAATATATTCAATTATTTGTCGAAATGAAAGAATATTCCTTTACACGATTCATAGATAAATAATGGATGTGTGAATCTATCCTTTCCGTCGATATAACACAGCATTTGAATGACTGAAACATGAAATTTCAAGTAAAAAGCCAGTTTATTCAATCCAGTTAACTCTGATAAAATTAATACAATTGAAAGCAAACTCAAAATTTGGAATAAACGTCTGTTTTCAAACTTCATGTCACATTTAGCAAACCTTCAGAAACCCGAAAATATGTTTAGCTTTTACAAAAATTTGTAGCGGAATTTGAATCGCGATTTGAAATATTTAGATCAGAAAAAACCGTTCTTAGTATAAACATTTTTACTTCACCGTTTAGTACAGATTTGGAAACAGTTTCAAATGCAATTAATAGATTTGCAAAATGACACTGCTTTAAGAAATAAATTTCGAAATGTTGATCTACAAAATTTCTATCAAAATGATGTAAATTTAGAATAATTCCCAGGAATAGGCGCATCCGCAAAGCAAATAATGACACTATTTGCAACCACCTATGTTTGTCAACAATTATTTTGTTGCAATGAAAATAATTAGTAGCTATTACCGATCGAGATTAATGTAGAATGGTTAGAAAACTGAGTGCGAAATACTGCATAGACCAACTGATGGCAAAGAAGAAATGTCAAATTTCTCATTAAATAATCTTTTTCCCCGTATATTTTTCGCCGTTTTTATTAAAGAGTATTTTATTTCTGTACGTTTTTATACTAGGTTTATTTTATTAATAAAAAGATACTTTGACGTCAACGTTCAATGTTTGTATTCTCATAAGTCCCTTACGTGCGGCCTACACATTTCTAAATTTTGAAGCTGACCCTGTGTACGCTAAGAACGAGATCAGAAGCTAGTATTTGAACCAACTTTTATCATTTTACTCTCAAACGAACACGATATTTTATTTAAGTAGATGATGGAGAAATAAATACACAATAATAATGTAACAAACTGATTAATATATGCCGACGTTTCGGGCTAAGTTCAATAGGCCTAAAACCATGACTTATATTTCTTATATATCTGTATTCTATTTCTGGCCTCACCTTCAACTATTATCTCCTCGATTTCATCCACTGTCAACCATTATATTTATTTATATTTATACTTATTATTATATTTTATTTAAATGGTTTGAAAATAATCAGAATTAATAACATCAATCACTTTAATCACCGTATTAAGTATTAAAGAATAATCTTCAATAAACATAACAAACTGATTTACGAAATTTTATTTAACAAAGAAAACAATAAATTTGCTAGAGAAAATAATAAATTGAAAATAAAGTTCAAAAATCAACAATTTATAAAGTCGCTTAGTAATGAAAGAAAACATGGTATAGGTTTCTGAAAGATATGTTTCTTGAAAAATAAATGACAGTTATGAAATTTATCATTTTTGCCCTTGAAAATTAAGAAGACGAGAGTTAATACAATTTCACATAGCAACAGTCATAGAAGGATTCACATAACAAAACCAAACTTATGCAAATAAAAGTATAATCAGTATGAAACTTGGATATTGTGGAGAAAATTATCAATATTCCTCAGTTTGAAGCAGGTTGCCGTTAATTTACAATCAGAGCGTCAGCAATAGGCTTGGTTGAACTCAACTTTATTCTTAAATCCTCTACAACACTCAATGGTTCGTCTTAACTACAATAACCATCCAGAATTATTTTTATTAATTGTATATCGTGTTTATTTATCTTTTCATATTTACGTCCATTAATATTTTTTTTTAAATTTTATCTCTCATTGAACGCATTTTTATCCTTAGCATTTGCTATTTGTTTCCACCGTCTGGGAACTCGTGCTTTATTACATGAAAAATTATAGATTTTAAACAAAATATACCTAGAAAGATAAAAGATAATTGGTTATTTATTCTCATTTCTAACAATTTCCCCGCGCTCGTTTACTCAGGCAAGATTAGATCAGAATGGAGGGATTTAGTTTGATGGACTACACTCTTTCCCGAATCGTTGTTAATTCACTTTGTAAAATGAGGAACACTGATTTAGTGTTCTAAATCTTTCGACCCCAAGCAATCCGAACAACACCGATATACAAGAATAATTTTGAATACTAATTCAAAAGAAAAGTCTTTAAAATTAATACCAATTCTTTGAAACCGACTTTCTAAATTAAAACCGAAACTGGTGAAAGTAAAGAAAAAATATAGATTAGTAAAGTACTTATTACAGCATGCTCGTATTGACCTGCGAATAGTAAGAGCTAAATTAATTTTCTCAAAATCTCTTTTTTTTAGTTTTACTTATTCAAGGAAGATTATCCAACTTTTCTTCAATTTGTTCGGAATTAACTTGAACAAATCAGATCTCTTATCAACACATTGGCGGTTATTCCATTTGTGCACATGATCACGTGATCTTCCTAGCTTAGTAAAAGAAAAATACAATTGTTTTACAGTAGTAAAAAGAAATAGAAAACATTTACTTGAGATTGAATAAATAAAGTCCTTCATTCTTACAGAGACTACTCTCACAACTGGTGCATTGATCCCCCTGGATTGGGTTAAGATCTGGAGAGGGGGCTGAGTTTCGCGTTGGAAGGTTTGACGTCTGCTATGATTACCTCGTACGCACACAAAATTTGTGCACCAACCAGCTCGGCTTTGTGGTGTAAGGAATTTTTACAACAGCTACGTTTAACATACAAAAGTTAATATCATTTCCAATTCCTATCTTCGTTATCTATTTTTACTGTATCAATAAACGTGCTAAAAAGTAATATGCCCTTTCTAACCGCCAGTTGTTTGGAAACTGCCTGCTATCCACGAACTTAACCGTAGTGACAAAATCACAAATATTGAAGGCGGTTCTACTTGTGACGGGTATTTTACGTCGTATTTTGAGTTGGTTACTATAAAGATAATTTGTGTGAACACCCGTTGTCACAATCCAGGAACCACCAATGTATTAGCAGCATTTACACTATAAAAAATGCTTTAAACTGACTAGCATTGATAACAAAATGGAATTAATGAAGCCTAAAATTGTAAAAGCTCCAGCTAACAGTAAACAGTAATAACAGGGAAAAAAAAAATATTTCTTGACCAACTGTTACACAAGGAGGTAAAGTCAATATCCAAGATCAACCGCCAGGATTATTCCCCTGACTTTCGAAAAGACTGGAACCCACTTTATAGAGGATTCTACTATAGTTCCACGGCTTATTTGATAGAAAAAAAAAATTCTGCCGGACTTGAAAGTTTAGGTGTTACAGGTGGAAAAATTCGTGTTGCCAAGAATGGACCAGATCAGATTAAATATCGGTGCTACGATGTTATACACATACAATGTAAACATACAATATCAATTTATTGGCCACCTTCTGAGACGAAAATGACAGATGAGTGTCCTTATTAAGCCTTATTGGATTTTAGCATTTTGAACATTAGTAAACGGAAATTTATTCTTATCTCCATCTTTTAATTTCTTAGGAAGTTCTCATAAATATATTAATTGAAGGGCAATATATAACTTCCACTACAATCCTCTCCTTTATTTAATTATATAGAGGTTTCGGGTATTTTTCCTCATCTTCAGAACACTCTTTTTCTCAACTTTTATCTCTCTCCCATTGTTATTATATAAAAATTTCCAGTATCTGTTGTCAACATTTTGCTGAAAGTCTAAGGTCACTAAGAAAAATGTAGACAATAGATACTGGAAATTTTTATATAATGACGATAGGAGAGAAATAAAAGCTGAGAAAAAAAGTGTTCTGAAGACGAGGAACTATCTCTAGCTATATATTGCCATTGCCATTGCAAAAGGAAATTTATTAATAATGGAGAGATGGATGGTTTTGATGGTTATACTGCCCTGCTTAATAAGAACGCACTAGCTTAACAAAAATTTAAAAGTTACTCCATTTTTAATAAGCAAACCATTTGGTAGGACTAAATATACTGCATTTTAAGACTTCAGCATTAAGAAAATTATTCTATTTACTGTATTTTTAACAGTTTTAAAATAAAGAAGTTTTTTTCGGATCAAAATCTCAAAAATGACTTTTTGAAAGATACTGCGTTCTTGCTAAGCAGCGGAGTATAGGAATGGGACCGAGTTTCATTAAGTCATAGTTCCTCGTCGAAATATCAGCAACCGTGCATCTGGCCAATACTATCAATGTCTAAATTACAAATTATTCGATTGCAAACTTTGATTCAGAACTTTTTCTAAAATCTTTACAAATCGGGATCTTTCGCAGAGAAATCGTTTCAAGTTAAGCACCAGTCAGTTACAACAGAAAATGTTCGAAAATAATCGGAATATCATTATCCCAGACCTCAATTTAATGAATTTAAAGCTAAAAAAGATGATTTATTTGATCTTTACAATGGCATTTCTATGAGAGAAAAACATCAGAATTCTAGTTTAAGGGAAAGTCTCTTAAAGCAGTACTCATGACCTAGGACGGGATACAGATAACAAACAATCTTATATCAGCTTTTCTAGAATCGGAAAGAAATTACTCAGCTTTTGACCCCAGGTCAGGAGACTCTCCTTGTACACAATAAGCCCTGGTACCTGATTCTTCAATGAGCAAGTACCCGAAAAACAAGTAAAAGTAGGTGATGATTCTGGCCAAATCATCACTTTGAATAAAATTTAGTCAAGAAATTAATAAGTCTATGTTATTCTATTTTGCAGTTTCACAATGGCAAACCCGTGCATGCAAAGACTACAGATATAACCTTTCAGTTGATTAAAAAAATCTGGTGCTGTGCGCGCATCACACAACTTTCCCTTACCGTCCTATAATAATTATCTTTTTAATATAATTTTAAAGAGTTCACATAAACATTGCTGGAAATAAACACAGCAGCATTTATTTCTTCACATCTTCTCCCACTTAAGTACAATAAAATAGTTTTTTAAGGAATTTTAGTACAAAAATTCTGTACACTACCTATATATTTTAACTTTTGTCAAGTTTCAAATATATTTTAAAAGTTTCGTTTTAGGTTCCATGGAAACATTTTCAATCCATTAAATAATGTGAAAGTAGAAATTATTAAGTTAATTTCCGCTTTTGTATTCTTAAATTCATTTGTTACAGAGAGTACTGTTTACAACAGATTGGCGGATTGGTGCGAAGAGGTTCGGTTGCATCCGTCTCCTTTCGAAAGTGCTCGGTTATCCATATAGGGTCTTGTGCTCCTCATAAAATACACTGTATCATTGCTAATGCTGGTCCGATTTTGATGATTTTTTTTTTTGTTTTTTAGATAATTTAATAACATTTCATAAAATTCTATACATAATTCAATATGATTGCATGCTTTTAAAGTTAAGCGCAAGCAAAATATTCTTTTCGTCATAACTTTTTTCCCTGCACATTTTCGTTGATATACTAAATACATGAAAAGTTAAAGGCCTTTAAGGCAAATTTCAACAAAATCGTTGGAGCCGTTCACGAGAAAATTGAAAAAAAGTGTAACTTCCATGATATAATAGCTAATTCCGGTTAGTCCGATGAGCTGCATCTTTGCTAATACTGGTCCGATTTTGATCATTCTTTTATTGTTTTTTAGATAATTGAATTACCTTTTATACAATTATATACATAATTACCATAAAATGCATACTTTTTAAGCTATGCGCAAATAAAATATTCTTTTCATCATAGCTTTTTCCTCTGCATTTTTTCTTTTTTATACTAAATACATGAAAAGTTAAAGGCCTTTAAGGATAAGACATTAGGCAAGTTTCATCAAAATCGTTGGAGCCGTTTACGAGAAAATTGTAAAATCCGTTATATAATAGCTACTTCCGGTTAGTCCCATGTGCTGTATCTTTGCTAATACTGATTTTGATCATTCTTTTATTATTTTTTAGATAATTTAATTACCTTTCATACAAAATTTTCCATAAAATCCATACTTTTTAAGCTGTGCGCAAATAAAATATTCTTTTCATCATAACTTTTTTCCCTGCATTTCCTTGGTGAGGTACTACATGAATGAAAAGTTAAAGACCTTTATGAAGAATAACAGCCAATTTTCATCAAAATCGTTAGAGCCGTTTTCGAGAATATTGTAAAAAAGTGTAAAATCGAATATATAAAGTGGTACTTTCGGTTAATCTATTTTGAAAAAAAAGTTGCTGTAACATCCCATGGATGTACCTATGTTAAATACGCAATTTCAGTTTTGTACAACTTTTCGTTTTTGAACTAGACTGTTCCCATACACACAGACCATTTCGCGAGACTTGGTTGTTTGTACTCAGGATACCTTCAAACGTGTATATCCGTTGAAAACTCGAATTCGTAAATTTTCACGATCGCAATACTTCTTCTTACTATATACTTCGTATATAGGTAAGGGAATGTAAAAATTACTCAGCGTTATTATTCAGCAAATTCCTCATTTAAATTACTAACCGTAACTAGTGGCATATTATTGAGCCATAGAACCCGATTATATTATGTAACATCAAAATGACCGAAGACCAATTTCATCAAGCCAGCTACAAAGTATCGAAAGAACACAGAAAATATCACCTACTAAATCCTAATTATTTTTTAACACTGCTCATAATGAATAGATACAATAAGTTAATAAACAAAAAAATAGATCACGAATTGGACTGGTTATTTGCTTCGGCAAATCTTGTAAAAAATAATAGAAAAGTCCATGAACTTGTAATTTGCTAGATGAGAGGCTCCTATAAATTGATAGGCCTGCTGATACTTGGACGATGGAACTAATATATCTTCCATTAATCCAACCAATGTCGATTCATTGGGCCTATAGTTCTATTTTAAACTGCAAACATTTCAGCCTTAACCCCATTTATATGCAACCGATTTCAATTGAACACTTTAAATCACTACACATTTTTCAATCAGAATCGTTTAGATTGGTATTAAAAAAAATCACGGTATATTAAAATAACTTCACGATCTTCACAGACTTCACAGAGCTAACCAAATCAAACGAACTTGTTATTAATAATTAAGCAAAAAATGACTATCTTCGATTATACTATATTCTTATTCGATTCGATTAGAGCAGATTAAAAAAAAAACTAGATAAGGGAAAGGATTCCTTACGTGACCACTGGACAAATAATTATGCCTAGACTCATGGTGGACTACCTCATTCAAGCCGCCATTTCTGAGAATGTCATGTTTATGTTTTAGCATGTGTAGATTTTCGGTTAAAATAAATTTATAAATGTCAATGTAATAAAAAGAACTAATAATATCGATAATATCGAAGTTTGATATCAATTATTATATTTTGTTAAAAATAGATTTTAACAGACACTATTAAATCTGGTGCGGTGCGCGCATCACACAACTTTTCCTTACCGTCCTATAATAATTATCTTTTTAATATAATTTTAAAAAGTTCACATAAACAATGCTGAAAATAAACTCAGCAGCATTCACTTATTCACATCTTCTCCCACTTCAGTACAATAAAACAGTTTTTTAAACAATTTTAGTACAACAATTCTGTACACTACCTATATATTTTAATTTCGTCAAGTTGTAAATATATTTTAAAAGTTTCGGTTTAGTTTTCATGGAAATATTTTCTTTCCATTGCATAATATGAAAGTAGAAATTATTAAGTTAATTTCCGCTTTTGTATTCTTAAATTACTTTATTAGGGAGTATATTGTTTATAACAGAATGGTGGGAGAAGGTTTGGTCGCATCCGTCTCCTTTCAGATGCGCTCAGTTATCCATCCAGGGTCTTGTACTCCTCATAAAATATGCTGTATATTTCCTAGGTGATGTACTACATAAATGAAAAGTTAAAAGACTGTAAGGAGAAGACATTAGGCAAATTTCATCAAAATCGTTTGAGCCGTTTATGAGAAAATTGTAAAATCCAAGATATAATTGCCACTTCCTCATAAAATACATTGTATCTTTGCTAATACTGGTCCGATTTTGATGATTCTTTTTTTTGTTTTTTAGATAATTTAATAACCTTTCATACAGGTTTTTACATAACTTACTATAAATTGCATACTTTTTAAGTTAAGCGCAAATAAAATATTCTTTTCATCATAACTTTTTTCGCTCCATTTCCTCGGTGATATACTACATAAATGAAACGTTAAAGGCCTTTAAGGAGAAGATATTAGGCAAGTTTCATCAAAATCGTTCGAGAAGTTTACGAGAAAATTGTAAAATCCATGATATAATTACCATTACCGGTTAGTCCGATGCGCTGTGTCTTTGCTATTATTGGTCCGACTTTGATGATTGTTTATTTGTTTTTTAGATGATTTAATTACCTTCTATACATTTCTATACATAATTTACCATAAAATGCATACTTTTTAAGCTATGCACAAATAAAACATTCTTTTCATCATAATTTTTTTCTCTGAATTTTTTCGGTGATTTACTACATAAATGAAAAGTTAAAGGCCTTTAAGGAGAAGATATTAGGCAAGTTTCATCAAAATCGTTCGAGAAGTTTACGAGAAAATTGTAAAATCCATGATATAATTACCATTACCGGTTAGTCCGATGCGCTGTGTCTTTGCTATTATTGGTCCGACTTTGATGATTGTTTATTTGTTTTTTAGATGATTTAATTACCTTCTATACATTTCTATACATAATTTACCATAAAATGCATACTTTTTAAGCTATGCACAAATAAAACATTCTTTTCATCATAATTTTTTTCTCTGAATTTTTTCGGTGATTTACTACATAAATGAAAAGTTAGAGCCCTTTATGAAGAATAATTTAGGCAAGTTTCATCAAAATCGTTAGAGCCGTTTTCGAGAAAATTATAAAGAAGTTTAAAATACGTGATATAATAGCTGATTCCGGTTAGTCCGATGCGCTGTATCTTTGCTATTATTGGTCCGATTTTGATGATCTTTTTTTTTTTTTTTTAGACGATTTAATTACCTTTCATACAAGTCTATAGATAATTTACCATAAATTGCACGCTTTTGAAGTTATGCGTAAATGAAATATTCTTTTCATCATAACTTTTTTCTCTGCATTTCCTCCTAATGGAGGAAAATTTAGGCAAATTTCATCGAAATCGTTTGAGCCGTTTTCGAGAAAATTGTAAAAAAGCGTATAATCGATTATATAAAGCACTTCCGGTTAGTCGATTTTGACGAAAATGTTGCTGTAACATCACATGCATGTGTCAACCTTAAATACGTAATTTCAGTATCGTACAACTTTTCATTTTTGAGCTAGACTGTTCACATACACACATACCATTTTGCGAGACTTGGTCATTTGGTTCAGGAGACCTTAAAACCTGTATTTCCATCGAAAACTCGAATTCGAAAATTTTCACGATCGCAATACTTCCCCTTACTATATACTTCGTAAATAGGTTAGGGAAAGTAATATTTTTATGTAATGGAGCATATAAATTGTAATTACTGTTTTATTTTAAATTCATTGCAATGAATTTTCTTGTATATATAACATTTTTTGTAATTATATTAAGCATATATAAAAACAAAACACTTGATTTTTCCTACTCGGGAGCATGAAATTATTGCAACTATTGTAAAATAAAAATATATTTAAAGAGCTGAATAAGCTATATTTCGAGTTTTGTCTTCCATTGGTATTAAAATGATTAGGTTGTTCGGATTTCTAGTTCTGGAAAACCCTACATACAATTGGCCATAGGAAAACATTCCGTAAAAAGTATCTACTTTAATGTATTTGTATGTTTTGCCTTGCGATTTGTTAATTGTAGTAGCAAAAGAAACTATAATTGGAAATTGTAAATGTTTGAATTGAAATGGTAGACCATTAGGATTCTAGGAATAAATGAGATTTTCCCAGCCGCTGATCCCTTTAATAATCCTGCATCCCAACAGATCCTGATCCCAGTGAGAATTATAGCTTCAATGATATTCTTACGGATAGCTCTAATATGTAACCTGCAACCATTACAGAGGTTGGATGATTGAAGATCACACGGCATAATTGAAGAACCAATTTTTAATTTAGTTTTTCAATCTCATTTCTTGTAGACATTTTCAAGGAACAACGTCACAACGACAATAAATTTGTCTACACGGTCAAATACTATTGCACTCAGATAAGTTACACGCAATAATTTCACATGTATTAAAAAGTTTTTATAGTCAACTTCATGTCGGACAGTTTATTTCTTAGCAATTTATTAATCTTTTTTTTTTTATGACATTTTAAAGACAAATCGGTAGAATTTATTATTGCTGAACCTTCTGGGGGTCATTAAAAAGATTTAGCTAAAATTTGGTGAAGATTGGTTCCGCAGTTTTCAGGCTGTCCTTTAACATAATAGTATGATAATTTTGCCCAACGTCATTGTGATTGGCTTGACAAAAATATTGGCAAACTTAATCAAAACTCCTCCATAATTGTATTCATTAATAATGAAATAATAAGAGGAAAAAAGAAATATTCTTGAATAAGAAATGTTATCACTAAACTGACTGTTTTACTACACTAGTCAAATAATATCTGCATTCAAAACAAATATTATTTATGTTTGTTTAACTTTAAATGTTAAACATCAAAAGTCAGTAGTACAAATATAATTATTTTTTGTAATTCAAATAATTATTAATATTAGAAAACAACTAGAAATAACAGCCAAACTGAGAAATTTACGTGTTGTAATTATAACAAAAGCAAGCAAATTATCATTAATGTGCGCAGTTTCACGGAACCATTAAACAAAAAGAGGGATTTCCGAAGTCTCTGAGGTCACAACTTTCTCTGAGGAGTGTTTTAACAGAGAAAGTTCTGAGTTAACAATATCACTGCATCATTTTTAATTTAAGGCAATGAAGAAGATTATCATTTTATATTTTTAATGATCAACATAAGTTAGTAAAAATTGAGATTATTAGATCATTAGATTATTAAATCCTTTATAATCAATAATCACATTATTAAAACGCTGCAAATTATGGTAATTTCGTGTTTTCCGATGGACAAGGTTAACTGTTAGCTGTTACCGTTCCTCATAACCTGACACTGATAACGCCTTCTTCTAGCTCCTTCCTATTTATTGGAATTTATGCTAGGTCCTTAAAAATTAAATTTTAATTACATTTCATTACTAAAATTCTTTTCAGAAAAAGAAATGGAATAATATCTAAACATTGAAGAGTAAAAAAACTGAATTTTGATCCAGTTGTTCTTTTGCTCATTTAATCGTAGTTAAATTTTGAAACAAAATGTAGATAAACCTTAGAGTGTTCGTAATCGTGATTTTAGAACCTTCGGACCAGGTTCCTTTTCTTAATAAAACCAGCTCCTCATAACCGCTAACATTGCATCTCCGTTGGTTTAGATTGGAGTAAATGGACATATTATGCCCATTCTCACACAGTTTTCTGGATGGAATTATTCCAAAATTCTGAAAATATTTATTCGAATCTTCTTTCAAAAATCCAAATTTTTATCATTTTTCTTATAAAAGAAGCAGATGTTTCTTTTTGGTTTGCTCTAGAATTGATAGTCTATCCGAAATTAGGACAGAATCGGCAGATCTCGATTCCTACTATCAAGACGAAGATAGGACCAAAGCTGCATGAATGTATAAATTTTGTTGTTTATTTAGTCGATTTGGGCTCATTTTCTCTGTACTAATGGCGTTTGAAGCGATTTTTACTGAAAGTAGAAATTCCGTAACCTTAATCCCTTTATTAACTTCTTCCGTACCATTGATTTTAGCAAAAAAAAAGTGTATAAGATCATTTTTATAGAGAATCTAAAGTACAGTATTTTAGTAGCGTATTTAGAATAGCGTTTGCAGTAAACCTCATAGTTTTGGGGATATTAAAAAAAAATGAAAATAAATTAGTTTTCTATCCTTCTCCTTCTCAGCAGGAAACTCCGGGGCTTTTTACCCGTTATTACGAGAAGGGTATGAACAATTTGTGACCGGTTTGTTTCTTTTTTTTTTGGATATTCGGATTAGGCGTGTTAATATAAAAAGTAATAAAAACTTTTGAAGTCTCTGTCAATGTTAAAACTGACTATTTTTAAAATAAGGACCTATAAAGGATCTCTATCCTCTCCAAAGCTAATATTAATTTTAGAACGTTACAAAACATTAATACCTTCTTTTTTTTCATATCCCTTTATTTTACGCTTCTGAACTCTATATTTGCTTGAGATTCCCCTTTTTCTGCAGATATGCATTTTAAGGAGTTCTCTTTGCATCTTTCTTCTTCTTCTTCTTCTTTTCTTGGCACTACAACCCGCTAGCGAGTCATGGCCTCCGCCAACAGCAACCGCCAGGTGTCCCTATTTTTTGCTGCCACCACCAGTCTCTCACTCCAAACTTTTTTGCATCGGTGTCCACACAGTCCCTCCATCGCAACTTGGGTCTTCCGACGCATCGTCCACCATGAAGGATCTCAGTCAGAAGCTTCCTTGGTATCATATCGTCTCCCATTCTGGCAACATGGCCTGCCCATCTGAGTCGGGCTGCTTTTATAAATTTAACGACATCAGGGCCATCAAACTTCTTGTAGATATCCTGGTTCTTCCTCCGTTTCCATTCTCCACCTACAAGTACTGGACCACAAATTCCTCTTAATATCCTGCGTTCCAATACCAGAAGATCGTGTTCCACAGCCTTTGTTGTTGTCCCTGTCTCGGATCCATAAGTCAGAACCAGTCGGATGAGAGTCTTATACAGGATGAACTTGGTACGCTGGGTTACTAAGTGACTTTTCAAGTGCTGTTTCAATCCATAGTAACAACGGTTAGCCATCAAAATCCTTTTCCTTACCTCTACCTCCGTCCGGTTATCGCTGGTTATCTGCGAACCTAGGTAAGAGAATTCTTGAACCTGCTCAAACTTGTAGGGGCCAAAATCTACTCTATCACGATCCTGCCGAGGGATCTCCTGGGTTACCATGTATTTTGTTTTTTCCTCATTGACAATCAAACCCAGATTTCTTGCTGCAGCCTCCAGTTTCAAGAAGGATTCAGTAACCGCCTGCCGGGAACGTCCAATTATGTCAATGTCGTCAGCAAAAGCGAGAATCTGGACCATCCTGTTAAATATCGTGCCCGATGTTTGAATGTTAGAGTCTCGAACAGCCTTTTCCAGTACTATTAGGAAGAGGAGGCACGCTAAAGCATCACCCTGTCTCACTCCCCTTTTTGTTGAAAATTCTTCTGAGATTTGATGAAATTCCCCGAATTTTCACAACACAAACAATGTCTTCCATCGTTATCCTTATCAATCTTATTAGCTTTCTGGGGATTCCGAAATGGGTTAATGCTTTAGCTTTGCATGATCTACTGTATCGTAGGCTGATTTAAAGTCGACAAACAAATGATGGGTTTTAAGTTTGTATTCACGCCCTCTTTCCAGAATGGTTCTCAGACAGAAAATTTGGTCTATTGTCGATCGACCACGTCTAAATCCGCACTGATATTGACCCAGTTCTCGCTTTGCATACGGTAAAAGTCTTTGAAACAGAATATTGGACAGTATTTTATATGCGCAAGGGAGCAAAGCGACACCACGGTAGTTCGAACATTTCAGTAGCTCACCCTTTTTGTGTATTGGGCATATAACAGTCTTCTTCCAATCCGTTGGTATAATCTCCTCAGTCCAGATGCTTATCAGTAAATTGTGAAGGAGTTTGATGAGTTCGTTTCCTCCATGCTTGAATAATTCGGAAGGGAGGCCATCAATTCCTGGCGTTTTGTTGTTTTTCAGCTTGTTGAGAGCATCTGTCACTTCATCTTCATCTAGTGGTTCTAAGTCATCAATTTGGGATTCCAGGATTTGGGGCTCTATCTGTCTTTCTACACTTGGGCCATTCAGAAGCCTCTCGAAAAATCTTCTCCATTCTGCTAGGCAGGCCTGCTCTTCAGATAGGAGAGCTCCCTGCTCATCCACACACATCGAAGGGATTTGCTTAAATGGTTTTCGGATTCTATTTACATTAGTGTAGAACTTCCTGGTGTCCCCAATGGTCCTAGACTCCTCTGACTCCTTTAACTCCCTGTTCTTATTTTCCCTTTTCTTCCTGCGATGTAAGCACCTTTCTTCCCTTCGTTTTCTTCTATATTCTTCCACAGTTCCACGTGTGCGCCTGTTAATCATCATCTTATAGGCTCCATTTTTAGCTTCAGTGGCAGTCCGACAATCTACATCGAACCAACAATGCCTAGCCTCTTTTTCAGCTGGTCCCAGAACGGCTTCAGCAGTCTCTTCAATAGTTTTCCGGCAGCTGCTCCAGATATTTCCTATGCTATCATCTGTAGTTTGCATGCACCTTAACCGTAAGTCCAATGATTCTCCATATCTCGCCTTAATCTGTGGGTCTTTAAGCTTTAAAATATTAAATGTCTTCGCTCTTTCCCGTGCCATAGGTGGATTAATTGCAATCTTTGCTGTAACATGGACAATACTCAAGAAATGAGTAAAAAAGGCTCCTCTGAATACTCGGGCATCGGTGATGCTACTAAGATGTCTGTCACTGACAAGTATGTGGTCAATCTGGTTGACAGTGAGTCCATTAGGTGATGTCCACGTGCCCTTATGGATTTTCTTATGAGGGAATAATGTGCTGGCAATTTTAAGGCTTTTGGATGCAGAAAAGTTGGTCAGTCGTCGGCCATTATCATTACTTATTTCATGCAGGCTGTGTTGTGACCAATAGTAGGGACATAGATATCTTCCTGGCCTACTTTAGCGTTTAGGTCACCTGCAATGATTTTCATATCATAGTGAAGTAATGAATCCATTGTGTTCTCGAGCAGATCATAGAACTCATCCTTTTCCTCTTCATTCGTTTCTTCGGTCGGAGCATGTACACTTAGGATTGAGAAGTTATATAACTTTCCACGAATCCTCAGCACTGATATTCTTGGGTTCACTGGTTTAAATCCGATGACCAATCTTCTAAACGATTTCCTGACGATGAATCCCGTCCCAAAGGTATGTACCCGGTCGTTGCAGCTATAGTATATCGTGTGGTTTCTTTTCTCCAGAGTGCTCTGGCCAATCCATCGGATTTCCTGGATGGCAGCTATGTCCAATTTGTATCTATCTATTTCATTCAGGAGTACATTGCATCTTTACATTACATCTTTACATCTTTAGCTTTTATTAATGTTTCATAATTTCGAACTATTACTTAGGCAATGGGGCTCATATTTCATTTTGGGTCGATCTTACCAAAGTAATACTGAAACTAAATTTCAATGTTCAAAATAGTTGTTGCCAACGCTGGGGTACTCCAGGGGGTATGAGTTCTCTAAATATGGGGTTTGTAATTCGTAATAAAGATTCGTAATTTTTTTTATTTCTATCTGTTAGGAATTCCTTAATCCTTGGCATTTTAAATTCCTCATGCAGCCTCGATGTTTTCGCCCTTTACAGTGAAGTCCCCTTTACTATTTTTCGTGACACTCGATTCTGAAATGATTGTAGAAGCTTTTCTGTCGACTTAGCAACGTGAGAAAATAATGGCCATACAATAGGGTGGGGCGTAAAATAGTTTTATATATTAAAGATTTTAAGCGATATTATATTATTGAGGCAGAGGATAAATGATTAAGCCGGTAGGTTTTAATTCGTACAGCTTTGATTTTTTTATGAACGTGTGTCGAAAACCTTAAATGCCTGTCAAACGTGATTCCAAGAAAAACAATACTTTTAGATAATTTGTTTATGCAATTATTTATTTCAAACTGTGAAGGGAGTTTCTTCTTCCCTTTCTGGAATGATAATATTATGCCCTTAGTTATATCTGGATTCACATCTATCTTCAAATATTTCAGTTCTTCCACTATTTGTTGACAAGCAGTTACCGAGTACGTTACAGCTTTCCTGGCATTTCCGCTGCTACTTGTGATGACAAGATCATCTGCAAAAGCTGATATTGTTGCATTCTGGTATTTGGTTCCAACAATCTTGTCAGTATAAATGGAAAACCATACAGATGATTGTACCGCGCCCGGTTGAACCCCACACGTGAGAGATACAGGACCAGAGTTTGTCGGAAATCTTCACTGCCAAATAGCGGTCACTTAGAAATGATTGGATGACCGAATATAGTTGTTCCGGACACCCCATGCTGATTAGACGTTAGACGTTGGTAAAGTAGGCCATGTGCTACAGAATCAAATGCTTTGGAGCAGTCAAGGGCTATCAAAGCAGTTGCTCTGTTTCTGTTGAAATTACTGGTCACTTCGTTTTGCAACCTGACGTGTGTTTAAATTAAATGTTATTTAAATTTAAATGTTATTAATTATTATGTCAATTAAATGTTCTGTACTCAATTGAGCTTGAAATCCAGCTTGTTACGGAGGAATGATTTCATTATGAGAACAAAATTTCCTTATGTAATTTAGGATGACTTTCTCAAAAAATTTTCACATGTGGGGTAATTAACTGACAGGACGGTAGTGGGATGGCTCATTCCCAGACTTCTCGGGTTTCAGAAGGGGGAATAATATAGCATGCTTCCATGCAACAGGAAAATACCGAAACCTTAAACAGGAATTGAACAAAGATACCAACTATATAATTCCTTTTCTCGGCAGTTGTTTTAATAATACACTTTGTATTTTGTCACATCCCGGTGGCCTATTGCCTTGGGTTCTGCATAGGATCGCATTTAGTTCCTTGTAAGAAACAAACATGTAATTATGTTCTTTTCCTTTATTTGGGAGAGAGGTAATAATTCCGGTCTTTTTCCTAATTTCTTCACCGTAATACTCGGCTATTTTTGTTGCCTGTTCTTCAAAACTCAGTAGTTGATTATCCTGGTGAAGTCTGATGGAGTTAGATGCTCTAGTAGCTTTTTTGGTTATCTTTCAGAATTTACGATGATCGCCATGCATCGCTATTAGCTTCTTCTCCCACATATTCGTTTTCCAGATACTAATGAGGTTTCGAATTTACACAATAAGAGAATTTAATATCTTCTTTACTCTTCGATCCCTAGTGCGGTACCATTTATTCTTCCAGGTGTTTCGCTGTGATATCAACTGAAGAATATGGTCTGAAAGTACACGGATTGAAGGTGGCAGCGGCGAGAACTTCGGAATGGCAATATTTGCTGAATTCAGAATTGCTTCGGATAAATTAAATATATGGACATCGATGTCATCTTTTGATTGAAGATTTGGAATAGCTTAGTTTGGTAGTGCATCACTGGTGGCTTGAGGGATTCCTGAGATAATGAAGCGATTGGCTGTGTTCTTTTAGATTTTAGTTTCGACTCTATTTCTAATCTTTCCTGTAAGATGCTATATGAGGCCCTTGGCAGCTTTTGCATTTAGGACTTTCCTGTCTTAGACACTGTGATATGTCATGTGGGCCCTAACAGCGAACACAAACGTATTTTCTGCCACAGTGGTTTTTAGTATGGCCAAATTCCTGGCACCAATGGCACTGTGGAATTCCTTTATCTTATTTAAAATCCACAACAGTAAATAGTACTTGGTTTATTGCGCGACCCGTCTTATGCCTTCTATTTTGGTTTCTGAAGTCGTTGTTATTAAGACAGGAGGTATTTCTAGCTTGGACCCATCTTGCAATGTTTTTCTAAGACGTCGCATATCTAGTCTTCTTTTTACATCTTTGAATGTATTTTTTATATTATTCATGTTCTCAATTAAATCTACATTTAATAACACAAATTTCTTAGTGATCTGTATCTCAGATCCTGTAAGTGCAAATGTGTGGTACGATAAATTGCTACTTTTAGTAACGACACGTTCTGTTTGTTTTCAGGATATATTCTGATGCAATCAGCGCTGCGCCGTAAAAAAATATTTTCTAATGAGTTGAGCTTGAACTCTTTCAGTATCTCTAGAGGTGAAAATTCATTACCTATCACAATCGGAGGTGGCTTGTAATTTCTTACATTAGAATTGTTTGTACTGTTATTGACACAGTACTGTAGTGCTGTTATTTACTTCGATCGGAACAGCATTTAGAGCATCAAATTGGTTCCAAACGTTTATTTGGCCTCTCGTCTCTAGCCGAGGGTAAACTCTCTTTGCGAATTTCTTTGGACTGAAGAAATTACCTTCCTCTTTACTCCTAGGTTTTCCGAAATCTTCATCCTCAAATGGAGGACTGTCTTGATCCATCAGACAATCTTTTTACCGGTCCTGCCAAAGTGTCAAAAAGCAAACTCAGTGTCCGAATGCCGACTGTGGCATAGCAAAACACCAAAAATATTTCAAAAATACAAATTAAATTAATCCTATGAGAAGAAATATCAAATATCAATAGAATCTATTTCTCGTATAATAAATTTCTATGGACCGTGATTCGTAATAGGCTTTATGGACCAACCCGCTTCAACGGGTCTGAAGTTGGAAATTGTTAAAAAGATTGGCAATATCGCAAATAGTTGTATATTAAAAAAAATGAAAAATTAATTGCATTGTTTTTATTTTTTTCTATCTTCATAAATCGCCGAGATATGGTCGAATGAAAACTAATCGGTCACCATTCTGAAAAAAAAAACCTGATGGTAATGCTGAGTTCTGAGGATCATCCTAAGATGACATGTGATTTTGGTGATAAATCTCAGAAAAATCGGCTTAATAATCTCGGAGAATAGCCAGCAACTGCGGAACGACGCATTTTTTTCTGCATTCCCATTTTTCGATTCAAAGTATTTTAATGTAATAACAATTGTCGATGAATGTCTTTCGCTAAAATATAAATTCACACATTTCAGTATACAAAATATTGTTATAGTTTTAATTAAATAAACTATTGTGAAACAGAGTACTTGAGTAAAACCAGATTAGAAAAAGCACGATTCCAATCTTGATTACAACTGATTTATTTTATTTTTATTTGAATGGTTTCACTCCTAATTAAATGCCGTATCTAAAGCAAAGATTTCAATTTAGGAGATCGAAGATGAATGAAGACAGATGGAAATAAGGTGATCAGTAATTGGCTGCAGTAAAAGAAAACTACCTATTGGGTAGTTGATAAGTTTTTTGTAATATGTTAAATTTTAAATTATGGGTTTAAAGATAATTGCATATTCTGTATCTGCCACAAAAGTTGTTATTAGTTCATATTTTTCTTCTTCTTTTATTTGAATTTTTAAAAATGTTTTGTTTTTAATTTGTGGATTGCAGATTGCCTTTTATAATTGAAATCTGTCGTTCCTGAATAGACCCACAGCTTTTTTTACGAAATAAAATGAAAACTCTATTGTACTAAACGAAATTTACAATTCTAGATGTAGCAATGAAAGATAAATTAGAATTTTAAAAAAAATTAATGATTGGAACTGGTATGACTTACATTACAATCTTGTATGACTTACTTTACAACTCCAAAATAACACGTTTTTTAATAGTTTGCTAAGAATTATATTCATGAGATTACATGTTTTTATTATTTACTGAAAGTCCCCGTATCTCAGTAGCTATTCCGAATTTAATGCAATATAACACACAAAATTTACTGGAAATTTAACTCTCTTTAAAATTGGTAATGACCTATGTTCACATTAAATGCTCTAGAAGTGAGTTACTGACGAATAAGCACAAAAATTGCTTTATCTTAGCGGTTTTTCAAGA
This sequence comes from Rhaphigaster nebulosa, assembly GCA_948150685.1. Taxonomy (NCBI): domain Eukaryota; kingdom Metazoa; phylum Arthropoda; class Insecta; order Hemiptera; family Pentatomidae; genus Rhaphigaster; species Rhaphigaster nebulosa. The sequence continues at coordinate 141,551,516 of OX411308.1, read as the reverse complement.
TAACGGAAAAACGCAGCGGAAGAAAGAGGTCGAAAACTTGGATTTTCACGAAAGGGGCCACAATAAACAATACTCGACTACTTTTATCTGAGTTTTACTTTTAGAGAACACATTTCCAAGCTACAGAATCATGAGTTAGAGTACTAACTCTGCCTCAGTATTTGACAAACTTGGATAAATCGTCGTTGTATGACCGTGGTTTTCGATCACGCCACTTAACTCAATTATTGTTATGTGGTGCTCATTCGACGCAGAATGAGCTCTTTGATTTGTTATACTACAACATTTTAGATCTAATGCACCGTTTAGAAATTACAGGCCAATACAAGAAAAAAAAAAAAAAAATTTCGAGGTTTTCTGGCTGCCAAAAATTCTCGCGAGGTCGCCCGTGGTAGCATTTTTGTTTCTTTACATGTTTTTAACCATATATAAATTTTTAAAAATGAAAGCTTGTACCCCACGTTTTGAATCGTAGAAATCCTCTACTGACTGGCCTACTAACTTAATTTAATTTGGCCTATTAACAATACTAACACATTTATTAAAAGTTATAATGATGGATTAAAATAATTTTCTATTTAAAAGCAGTTCTTGCTAAATTTTTTAGTAGTAATAAGTAACTCAACATTGAGCGTGAAAGTAAGTTTTACTACATATTGTAGTGTCCGGGATTGATTTCGCTACACTGTAAAATAGACGTACAGATTTGAAATCTAATAGCCCAGTTTTGTGTTGAGACACCACTTACCTATTTTTTTAAATTACTTCCAGGTATATGTTCGAAGGGTGACCTAAATCTGCTACTGGCTCCTAGACTAATATGGAATGTAATGAGATCATGACCAGGAAATCTTTTGGAAGGTAATTTATGGATGATATTATTCCAGAAGGATAAAACGCTTTAGGAGGAAGGGACATCTGGGGAGGCATAGTTAATTCCGCTTCAACATGTCTGTTTTGTTTCGAAACTAGAAATAATAAGATATTTATACACACACAGATATAATTAATGTTAGGTGTCATAGTTGTGTTTTGTTGTTCTTTTTTTGCATGCTCCTAGGATTACAGTCCACTGTCATTTTAAGTTGTCTAAATACAAATCGAATTCAGACTGACACATACTAGTATAAGGCCTTCGCACAGGGCACCAATAGCCGATCAAGGAGGATAAAATTCAATAACCATGATTTTCAATTGGTATTCACGTATTCGTCACAAATAAATAAAAATAAACCTTTGATGGTTTTTAATTAATTAATAAAAGTATATTATGGCGAAAAATTAAAAAAAAGAAATTTAATTATTATTTCAAAGAGTTTTAAAGAAATAGCATGAAATAACAATAATAAAAAGAAAAACAATTTGGATATATTTAAATGGCGTGTGGGGTATTTATGTACCCCAAAAGATAAAAATCATTTTAAACTCATTTCTCCTAATTATGCCAAATTATTTGTTTTACGTATATAAAGGGATACATAGAAAGTGAAACAATCCATTAAAATATTTCTATCAATTTAAAATTTACATTAATGCAGTCGGTAATTGATCATTCGACTTATCTTTTAATTTATTTTCTTCTTCAAGCTCTTTCTTGAGAGCATTAGTTTCAGTACTACATCTGTTAGTTTTTGACATTAATAAAAAGAAATACCGAAACAAATGATATCTTTGACATTAAAATATAGTTTGTACTAAAATAAATAAAACCATTAATTAATAAATGACTAATTATTGCATTAAATTTAATAAAGACAATTTTAAAATTGATGTGAAAAATCATATTGATTTGAACAATAAAGTTATTTATGTTTTTATATGAATATTATTCAACAATATGAAATTACCTATATGAATTATTCGAATTGTTAAACAAAACTTATTTTTGAAGAAAAAGAAGAAGTATTTGTAAAATATTCATAAAAATAATGAGTATACAAACCTGTGAAAAAAAGACGAATCACCGATTCAACGTAAGAAAAAACGAAGTAAAAATGCGGCAACTTGAGAGTTCGTTAAGAAAAATGCAACTTGTATAAACAGAAATACTGTTTAAGTTTTAACACTTTTTTTTTTTTCTTACCCTCCGATTTTATCCACAGTAAAACATTTTCAACCAATAACTTATTAAAAACGTTTAGCTGTCAACTTGCTTTGGTATGATGTTGCCAAGGCTATGACACACACATATGTTGGACACATTTTTCTTAGCAATTTATTGATTAATTTTTTAATAACAATTCTATGAAAAAGCGGTTATTTCTAGGCCTACCTGGGAATATGAAGATTAAGTAGCTAAAATTTGGTAATACTTGGTACAGTAGTTTTCGCGGTTAGCGGTTACAAACGATATAGGCTGTCCTATTATATAATATCTTTAAGGTTATTAATCCTCTAAAACACAAAATAACATTTAAAGTTATAACCAATAAAACGTTGTTCAATCCCGTTTCTTACAGACATTATCAGGGTCACAACGACATTTTATCTAAACGGCAATAAAATTTTACTCAAATCAGTTTCACGTCTTTTTATATCATATTATGCTGGCTAATTATTTATAATTTATGAGAAGTCAAGCTGAGCCGGAGATCTCCGTAAAGAATTCTGAACATTACTTGTAAATGTCACACCGAATAGTAGCTGGGTGTAGAGAAAACGACGCCTGAACTATGCAGGAAACATGTAGATATAGCCGATGGTAGTGTAAAGATCCCATGGTGGGTTGCGGTTTCTGTTACATGAGAATATATTGGGTCGTTTAGGGTCAGCGGCTAGGGAGAGGTGTCCATAAGGTTTTATGCCCCGCTACCGCTTTGGTCTTCACGGCACAACTAGGGTCACAATATCCATGGAGCAATTCCTTTGAATCACAGCTCCTAGCTCCTTTATCGCCCCTCTTGTCTCTTGTCTCCTCTTCTTTATCTAATTTCTATCGCGCGACTGCTATTTCCATTCGAAAGGCCTCCCACAGCTACAGATCGAGAGGGCTGGTTCGTGAAACATTTATACGAAAATATCACCTCTGAAAAAGTCTAGGTAAAGAGCACAACTAAAGAGAAATATTTGTGATTTAAAACGACAAGACGTCAATTTAAATAATAATGAAGGATATAAAATCTAATCTATAAAACATAAAGTAGGTGGATTTAATAAATAAAAATAAATCATATGAAGCATTATTTCATTTCACGATATAGGTAAGCTACAGAATATTCACGGGTGTCTCAGTTCTTAATATCTTGGATCAATTAAATAGCTCAAATGCAAAAAGAAATAATAAATACGGTGTTTGGCAGTGTCAGGCACTCCGTTGATTGTTTAGAGCGAATACGTCAGCATTTAATTTAATAGAAATTTTCTTTTCCAAGAGGCTGAGAGTAGTCATTCTTGAAAACTAAGAAGTCCTTAGTATCTTTATGTAATTGTTTTTTTGCTGTCGAAACATTTTCTCATCGCTAGCATGAGGGAAAAAATAAATAATCAAATAGTCATAATATTATTAATTAAAGATTTCTGATGAGCATTTAAAGGTCTCTGTAGTCCAAAATCAGAGACTTAGGACAATTACCGGAGGTCAAAATATACTCCGATAAATAAAATGGAGTCCATTATGGGCCTTCTCAGATTGGAGGATAGAAGGGATATAAAATGCTTAATTTAGACTCAAAAGCAAAATCAATTCCTAACCACCCACTGAAGGATCGTGCAGGTCAAAGAAACCGTATCAAAAGGTAAACCTTCCTACACAAAACGCGCACAATAAAAGAAGAACTTCAGTTAGAAATCCATGAAGAAATGCATCCCGAAATAAATAAGGCAGCAGACCATGGCCATGTCCTCGCAGACTCTCCTTTTTCCATCTATTCCGGGAATTATAAAGTAAAGCGATCAGGATCAATTAGAAATTAATGCTCTAGCGCTCGAGTATATGAACTTACCAAACCTACCCCAAAAGCTTGTGGGCCAGAATTTCTGTACGGATAATTCAGCCGAAAATGCAATTAGAGAAGTTGAGGCGGAGAAATTGACATAGAATTTCAAAACTGTCATGCACTTGAGAAGGCGTTTAGTTCAGATGGGGTTCAGTTCTACAAACTACACAGCTGAGTAAAATTCATTACCGGAGGACTCGAGAATTCTAATAAACCTCAAGAGGACTCAGAAATCAAAAATTGTTTTTCTAACCGATGCAGCCGCAGATCTTTTTAACATAAAGATCAATTGGAATTGCTTGCCTCTGAATTGGAATGCCTCACAACTATACATGAAAAAGTCACCCTGTAGTGGATTCCTGGACACTGTGGAGTACAAGAGAATGGGCTGGCTGATAAATTTGCCAAGGAAGATTCCCAAACTGCCTCAAATCATCTCCATACACTGGAGGAAGTTAAAACCATGAATAAAGCTTTAATTCAACAGAGGTGGAACAATCAACATCCAGACGTCAAACCCCGGTATCCGTACTACTTCCTTTCCAGAAAAGGATAGCTTTTAATTCCCCGCCTCAGAACTAATAAAAATCGGATTAACTCACAAGAAATTTAATATTGGTCCAACCCCTTTGAGTGAATGAGGAAGAGGCGACTACCGATAACTATCGAACACATTCTACAATCATGCATCCGAACAACAGAGACAGAGATGGATGGCCTTAATGTACTGACTTGGTGACTAAGCTGTACGGTGAACCAGATCTCAGAAGTACCGCCTTAATTCTGTCATTCCCTGACTTAGCCATTTGAATAAGAAGATAGAACATGAAGAAGATAAGCACTTTCTTATTTTTTTATCCTTCATTATTCTTCATTATCTCCAACATTTTTCATTAAGATCACAATTATGATGGACCATAAAATAAACTATACAAAAACCTTCCCTAGTTTTAAAGAGCACAAATTTCACCTCAGGTATAATGTATTGAATGTTTAATTTTTCGGAATTTACCGATTCAATCATTTTTTTATTTCCAGATCCATCAAATAGTAATACCATCACTATCATCAAAGGAGGCGCGACAACCCGCCTCCGATTCTGAGCCCCCTCTAAAGGTTTTGTTTTTCCAAATTTAGAAAAAGTAGGTAAATTCATGAAAACTGAATCAATCTTTCGCAAATATTGCAGATATATTTATAATGTTTTAAATAAATCATCGCTAAGTATAAACTTTTTCAATAATTATTCATACTTATTTCATCAATTTACATTCGAACTAAGTTATTTTATTTTTGTGTTTATTCTGTTGTTTTTTTTTCAATAACGTAATTAGGAATGAATTGTATGCTTATCTAATTCACGTCTGAACCATTGCAAGAAGAATAATCATAATCAATAAATATCTTTCTCCCTCTTTTTTAATTAAAACGGTTGAATTCCCTTTTTTAATTCCATAAAATTAAATCAAAGTCCTTCTTAACCAGTCATTTCGGACGATCAGATCATTATATATATATATATATATATATATATATATATATATATATTTAGTTGTTGACAGCATTATAACTCCCTCCTGTATTCCAAATAGGCTAGAAAGTGCAAATTATCAACATGCAAACATATATTATTTCGTGTGGAAAGGTATTATCAATATTAACAGTGGAACATGCCAAAATCAAATCAACACCGGATCTTGAATACGACTAACCAATAAGTTCGTAATAAACACAGAACAGTACTCCGACTATTAAATTGAAGATAACATTGCTAACTTTACAAACATAAGTTGCAGCTTCCCGGATTTTACTCATGGATATTGTATACATTAATAAAACTACGAACGTTTGATATCAAGTTGTGTCTTCTCCTTTATAAGACAATTTTTTATTCAATCAGACCGAATAACATAAAAATTTAATTTTTCGGGATGATAATAATAAACTTAAATTAATTTTATTTAATTTTAATAATTAATTAATACATGCTCTTTGGCTTTAATATGATTCTTCCGATGAAATTTGTTTTAATCCCCTCTTCATAAAAGTTCGGAATCTGAAAATAAATTCCTGGAAAGGCTTGAATTGAATAGTATCAAGGGTTTTAATAACTCCGTGCTTTTACATAGCTTTAAAAACGCTGCAAATTATTACACGATGGTTAATTATTTTCAAATACTTAAACATTAAAAACAAAAATAAAACTATTAGGCCCATTTTTTATTTTGCTTTTAAGGTTTTGGTGTAATGAATCCAAAACTCTTTATATTTTCTATATCTTTATAAATGGCCCAGATATGAAAACTTTTATAGGTCGTCATTTTTAAAATAAAATGTTGAATGGTAATATCAAGTTGGGGCAAGGGACTTAGGAGAGGCATTCCTTCTCTCAGCGTCAGAGGAGCAGTGGAGAGACCTGTAAAGCCTTTGCAGAAGTCTTAAGGATGCTACAATCAAGACCGTCCGTGTGCGGATCAAGACCGGGAAGTCGATAAAAATCTCCGAATTCAGATGGAACAGCGTGGGCTTCGGATGAATGGCTATGGATGAATAGTCGAACCAAGCGGACACTGGACAACGGGCGGCCTCAAGTTAAAAATAGCCTTCCTGTGGCATACGGAGCTCTATTACAGGCGATCATCTATCCCTACCTTATCGTGGGAATGGAGGAAGACAAGTATCAAATTAACAAGAAGGAAGAAGAAGGAAAGAGGATGGATAAGGAAAAGGTGCTTGTACCCAACCATTTGAGGTTTTGCTTCAAAGCTTGCAGGGTAGCGAAGAATCCACCATTATGGTAGATGCCCCTATGGTGGACTCTCTATCAGAACCTAAGAAGAAAAGAGTACTCCATCTCCAACCAATAGGAAAAAAAAAAAAAAAAAAAAAAAAAAAAAAAAAAAAAAAAAAAAAAAACCAATAGGAGAGAGGACGGTAAAGATGAAGGTCCAACCATCATCGAGAAACGATATTTCTGGCTTAGTATGAATGGATACTCCGAGGAAGAGGCTATAACAAAGAGATTTGGCTAGATATACAGCCATGAAAGCAGAAAGGATCCAAGAGAGTCCGATCTACTGAAACAACTTCTAGTAGTGGGACGGAAAGGAAAGCTAAGAGGACAAAGATTTCCACGGGACTATCCGGTGACTACCAGCTAGAGAAGGAGTTTCTTCCCCAATCATGTCCTACCGGAGAACTATTGATGGCATTAGGATGGTGGTTTAAAGAGGAGCAACTTAACTCCATTCAACATCTCAAGTTGAACAACGCCGAGCTGATACTGAACAGCGATCCTACGACCTGTCCACAATTCCATGGGTCAACCTGTAAATGGTGATTTCAATTGACCTGCGTAAACGAGGACATCGATCAGTGGGTCATTGAATGCACGCCAAAATTGAAAACTTGGAAGGGAGCAAAGCTGAAAGCTTTGAGAGAGGATGAATTTCATTCTAGAAAGGCAGTAATAATGTATCTTTATCCAAAAAAAATTTAAAAAAACAAACAAACAAATAAACAACAATCCTGTACCACTACAACCGATGAAGGGTCCTGAATTCAGTACTTGACACGATTGTGCAAGGAAGTGATTTGGCCGAGTCACGTTCAACCGTCAGGCTTTTCCCTGGAGGGTCTCCCGATCCCACAGGACCGATCCACGGATGAAAACTGAATAAATAATTATCTGCCACAGCCGGTCTCGAACCCGGGACCTTGAGATTAGTAGCACAGTGCCCTCCCCACTGAGCTACCCCTCTCCAATAAAATATAATGATGGGAAAATCGTCAACATTATAACAAAACAAAACACTAATCTGAAAGTGAACACTTGCGGAGTGTTCCAAAGGAATGATAATCCTAAATTCACTAAGTTGGTGGTAGGACTGGAAAAAGAAGCACTTAAAATTAATATATACAATTCTTGTGAAACCTCTATATATGAGCAGTGGGATATCTCACAAAAGATCCACATGGATCGTAGTGAGAAAGGATTTTCCATCCTCCATATAATAATAAAAATATAAAATTCCGAGGATCATCTTGGGATGATCGATCACTTTAATGCAAAATCTATACAAAGTAATCGGCTCAGTAATCTCAGAGAACAGCCACGGACGGCGGAAGGGCGTTTTTTTTTTGTACTCGATTTTTCGATTTTAACGTATTTTGAAACGTAAAGCGTCAAATTTTCAAGGGGATTAAATTTTTTTTTGGTGTATGGCCAGATTCATGTGAATTTTTTGGTTTATTGAACAAAACCAAAATGGTACAGGACTTGAAAAAAAAAACAACAGATGCCAATTGGTCATATGGTAACTGATTTTGTGGTATTTTTTTTTAATGTTGTTTACTTATCCACAACTAGCAAGGTCACATTCGATCTGAGTGTTTTTCGTGGATCAAGAAATCGAATCTTCGGAATATTGAAGAAAAAGCCGTGATGTGTCATTGATGTCAAAATTTCCTGTTCCAAATATGGTAAATCAAATTCAATCTGCTGAACAATCTTTTCTGTACGTCTAACCTTTGATTAGTTTTGTTGGGCGTTAAGGCATGCACTTTTCAAAATGCTTGAGGAAAATGTGGTGATAATGCAGATTTCCTTCCATTTTCAGTGGTCAATAGTAACTCCGATACAATTCAAAAAAAGATTTTTAAAAACACATGTTGCATACTATCAAAAAGACAATTTACCACGGCAGAAAAAGAAAAATATTTTATTTAATAAAAAAACAATTGATAAGGAAATGAACTTGCTGAACTAATACTTCTGTGCATACGAGAGAATAGATAATATTGTACAAGAATAATATTTACATTCATCAGAAAATTAAGCAAATTAATGAGTAAATATCAGTACCAAACTAACGACCAAAGTCTGAAGCACAACTCTGCGTATGGAAAGTTTGTCTCATAGTGGTAAATCAAAGTTCAGCGCTTTTCCTATGTTCGCGAGTAGTTTGTTTACTGCTTTAGTATATAATGTATACGACGGGTTATGAGAACTGAGATAAAGCTAATATTTACTTGGATTTTGACCCACTAAAATGGATTTTGTAAAACTCCACACTAAAATGATTTTTTAAAATTAAAACTTGGCTTAATTTTTGTTTTCTATTTTAATCTCCACCGTTCACCACTCCAGTTGTTTTATCACCCATATAAAACACGGACAAGTTCTTTAGTTTTGGTTATTTTCCATTCTGAATTATTCTTCTATTTTATTTTCTCGTAATGTTAATATCAATTTTTCTTGCTACTATAGATTCAGCCGTCACCAATCCATTATATTCAAATATTTCAGTAAAAATTTAGAATAGCCAAGTTTAATATTAATTATTTAAACTGTATATGATTTTAATATCCCAATTTTTTTCCTTAAAAAATTTATAAATAATTGAATACTACAACTTTGCATCGAATTTGGTTCATCGGTTTAGAAAAAAAAACAAAAAACAATTTCCCGATGAATTTTTCTAAAGTCTATTCCAATTTGAATCTATCTCTGCCATGGGGCTAGAGTTATATTATGTGGAATGAGTTCAACAACATGGTAAATTTTTCAAAATATGAGTAATTGCACAGAAAGGTTCCATTAGAATAGGTCCACAAGATACTATAACTAGATAACTGTTGTAGCTGTAGAAGGTCAAAAGGACGAATTTCAAAAACAGATAATATGATCACCAAGAAAAATTTCATTCTATAAACAGATAAGTGCACATATTTAGATGTTTAACACATCAGAATGGAATGTTTTAATTTAGAAATGGTTGCAAAATGACAGTTACACAACTCCCCACTCTCCTATAATCGTAGAAAGACATTAACTTGTGTTTTTCTCGAAACGGTGGTCATATGTTGGATTCATGGTGAAAAGTCGCATTTTCTACTTGTGAATATATTTCGTGGCTCCTGCTTAACTGTGTTTATAGTTTGTTTTGCAAGTTTCGTTCATTAATCCTTTTTTAGTTTTGTTTCGTTGAACATTGGTTTTTTCTTAAATTTTGTGTAAATAGTGTATAGATGTAAATAGGGTTAGGTGTGGACTGCGGAGTTTCAACTCTTTATAGTTGGATTGCGTAGTTAACTTTAGTTTGTGGTAGTGGAAAAACAATTAGGATTTACCAATAGAAGTTATTTGAGGTGAGACAATTTTTTTTTTCCTCTTAAAGTGTGTTATTACTTTCTATAACTTTTACTGTTAACTAACCTTTCATGAAACAAAGTTAGTGTTTATAGGCATATCTTTTGTAGTATTGCAAAGTTAAACCTACGAGTGAACCATCCTTAAAAGATTGTAACTGGTAATTTGATAGGTGAGAATCAAGAGAATCAAGTGTTAAAAACATTGGAAGGTTATTGTTATCAAATATCTCCGTAACACTACTTATTGACTGTGGTTGTTGATCACAGGTGTTACAGTGATGGAGGAGGAGTTAAAAGATACCCAGCCTACCAAGGCATCTAGGCGTTTGGCAAAACGAGCTAGGGGAGGTTCTCCTGAGATTGCGGCGAGGTTAGAAAAGACTGTATCTAATAGTCTACTTTCTGAGGCAAAATGTATACAGGAGAACCTGCGGGTCTTTATGTGTAATACGGAAGAGAGATTAAATGTTTATATTCGGAATCATATCAACAGTGAGGTAAAGAGGCTAGTCGATATGATTGTAACATTAGAAGAGGGAAAGAAGGGTGATGATATTTCGGCTATCGTCAAGCGCACCGTTCAAGAAACAATGTCGTCGCAGATTGTGCAGAACATGATCAGGCGAATTATAGACGAGAACTCGGTGCCGAAGGTAAGTGAGGGGCTTCCGACTTCAAAGGTCACTCCACAATGCCAGGCAAAGGCTGGACTCTCCAGGGAACCGCAACCAGAAGCTAGTGGAGGTACAAGCGCAGCTGAACTCTTGGTTTCCGAGCCCTTCGAAATGGTATTAAGTAAGCGATCAAAGAGGAAAGCGAAGGCAGCCAACAAGAAGGCATGTGAGGACCGGATCAGATCAACTGAGCCAATAGTTGAAGCAGTCACTCCTGGGGCCACTTCATCAAAAGTAAACCTAGGACCATGGCAGATATAGTCAAGTCTCTGCCATCTAAACCGGTCATGAAGCCTAAGCCGACGTACATCACAATTAGTGGTGCGGGAAAGAGCCCAATGGAGATCATGAGCGGGCTACCATCCCCGTCTGAAAATGGTGTAAAAGCAGCTGTAGTTCGTCCGACCAAGGCAGGGTCCGTCTTGCTTCGCATAGAAGATGACTCTGATGTAACCAAAGTTATTGGTTGGCAAGGCCTGCGTGAAAAAGGTTTACAGGCCAAGCTAGCTCTAAGGAAAAAGCCCAAGCTTGAGGTTAGAGGGGTACCGCACGCATGGAGCTCAGCGGACCTTTTAAGGTTTTTATGGGGGAAAATAACTCAGCAATCGATCACTATACCATTGGTCATTGATGATCTACGGCCACTTTTCTCCTCGGTGGGTAGAAACGGATTAAGCAAGAATTGGGTGTTAGAAGTGCATCCAATGGTCCGATTCCTGTTGCTAGAAATGGGAACATTAGATAACGGATGGTGGTTAATGACCTTCAGAGACTACTTGGACGCCCCCCGATGCACAAAGTGTCAAGGCTACGGGCATACAAAAGCCACATGCCCGGCAGATTCTCTAGTCTGCATTTGGTGTGGAGCTTGCGGCCATGTCCTGAAGGATTGTCCCAGAAAACGAGATTTAATTGGCCCTTCCTGTGTAAATTGTGAGCGAGCAAATGCTCCTTCCCACCAAAGGAAGCATAAGGCGGGAAGTCGGGAGTGCCCTGTGCACATAAAGTGGTCCCAAGAAGTAGCGAATAAAACGCAACTCCACATGGGCCGACGGCACGTTGTAGCAGATGAGCTCCGTGCTCTCTCCCAACGGTATGATATTATGGCCATACAGGAACCGAGCTGCCGTGGGAACTTGGTCACGGGGTTTGGCCTCGCATCGAGGATTATAGCTTCGAGCAATAGAGAGAGGAGGCCCAGGGCTGCTATTGTGGTTAATAGCCCGAACCTCGACGTGATGGATCTGAGGCAGCATTCCACAGCGGATTGTGTCGCATGTCATGTCAGGTGGGGCAATGTAGCTTTCACGCTTGTTTCATCGTACTTGCCTGATGGAAGCGATATTGAGGAAGGCATATCCGCCATAGAAATGATCACGGTTCGCACTAGAAATGTGATCATATGCTCAGATACCAACTCCTGGAACACGGTCTGGGGATCTAGTCGAACGGATAGAAGGGGCGCTAAACTTGGTGAGTTCATTGCAAGGAACCACCTCATAGTCCTCAATGATCCTTCTACTACCCCCACGTTCTCTAGTGCAAGGGGGCAGAGTTGGATAGATGTTACAATGGCCTCACCATCTCTGACTAACCGCCTTTGCGATTGGATCATTCGATCTGATACGAGTTCTGACCATCGTGCGATAGTTTTTGGCATGGTAGAAAATCTAAAGAGTTTCCATGGCATTGACAAGGGTTACAGAACTCGGAGAGGTGATTGGGGTGCTTTCCGATCAACGCTGGAAGAGAAACTGGTCGACGATGAATGGGATGCGGCGGAGACGGACCTCACTGACGACCTGGATTACCGGGTGTCCAGGATCACAGACGTCATCCGTGACGCCGCTGAGGAATCCCTCCAGCACCGGAAGGCGAAAGCTCGACCTGTCCCATGGTGGACTCCGGCCTTAACCACTATGAAGAGAGAGCTCTACAAGGCCCGGCGGTTGTATCAAAGGTGTAGTTGTGATGAGAGGCGCACTACACTTCGTGCAGAGTACAGGTCTAAAGCCAGGGCATATCGAAACGAGGTGCGCTCACGAAAGCGGAAGTCTTGGGATGAGTTCATTGTTGAGGAGTCATCCAAAAACCCTTGGGGTATTCCATACAGAGTGGCTCTTGGTAAGCTGACTTCTCTGCAAGTTATTGCAGCGTTGAAGCGTGATGGTACCCAGGCAAAAACTCTTGAAGAACCGGCGAAGATGTTTATAGCAGAGACTTACCCTAAGGACGATCCTTCCCAAGATAATGAAGAGGAAGCATTTGTGAGACGCACTACGGTATGCCCACCTGGTACGGACTTGTGCCCACCGTGGGACATATGGGATCTCCGTACCGCCGTGGACAAGCAAAAGACTGGTCGTGCCCCTGGTTTAGACACCATTGACGCGGCAATCTTCAAAAATAGTATCCCCTATGTTGAAGGAAGGTTGTTGTCCGTGTTCAATGATTGCCTGGACAGGGAATACTTTCCAAGATGCTGGAAACTTGCTGACGTCAGGCTCCTTTACAAAGGAGGAGACAAGGATAAGCAATTAGCCAAGTCTTATAGGCCTATATGTCTCCTCCCCGTCATGAGCAAGGTTTTGGAGAACCTGTTGTTTGCAAGTCTACGGCCAGTCTTCTCACGAGCGAGCTATGCACGGCAATACGGATCTTGCAAAGGTAGGGGAACCGCAGATGCATTGCTGAGAGTGCGCCGTGATGTCGAGGAGAGGGTAGAGAAGTATGTTATGCTCTTCTTGTTTGACATAACCTCCGCCTTTGATAGCGTTTGGTGGCCGAGCGTGCTCCAGCAGCTGCACAAGTATGAGGCTCCCAGCAACTTGTATGGCCTGGTCAGAAGTTACCTCCAGGACAGAAAAATAAAGATTCGTGGTAGCTTCTACGAAGTAGAAGACACTGTGGAGAGGGGATGTCCGCAGGGCTCTGTCCTTGGTCCTGCTCTGTGGAAATTGGTCTTCGACGAGTTGCTGGGAGTGCTAGAGGAGGAGCGGTTCTCCGCTACTGCTTATGTCGATGACCTGGCTGTTGTTGTTGCCTCGAATAGCAGAGCCAGATTGAAAGATGAAGCTGAACGGTGTGCCAGCCTGATAGGAGAATGGTGCGAGCGAAAGAAGTTGAAGATGGCGGGTTCCAAGACTCAGGCCATCCTCTTAAGAGGTACGACTGATAGGGCTCACCCTATAACTATGGTCATCCAAGGATCAAGAATTCGCCCGGGTGAGGTAGTTACCTATCTTGGAGTAAGGATCGGTAGAAACTTCAATGTGACGCCTCACTTGGACTATTTGAGAAGTAGGGTGACCATAGCCCTCAATGGACTCAGTAGTATTGGTGGCGCTTTTTGGAACCTCAGATACCCAGCAACGATGACCATTTATAAAGGAGTTATAGTGGGTATCCTGAGGTACGCGTCTCCAGCCTGGAATCAGGGCCTCTCGCACAGACAAAAGAGTAGGTTGGCGACCATCCAGCGGATAGCTCTGCTTCGAGTAACCAGGTCATATAGGACGGTGTCTCATGAGGCGGTGCAGGTCCTAGCAGGAGGAATACTTCTTGACCTCCTGCTGCGAGAAGATTACTTCCGGCACAAGATAAGGAGGGAAGGCCCAACGGATCTACCGGCGGATCTCCGGGTGAGGATCAATGCAGACCCTAGCAGTTGGAAGAGAATCCTTCGGGAGTATACAGTGGAAGAATGGAACCGGCGGTGGGTGACTACCACTAAAGGGGCTACCTTGAGGAAGTTCTTTCCCACCGTCGAAAGAATCGGATCGCGACTGGAAACGATATGGGTCCTCCCGGACTACTGGGTCTCACAGATTCTCACGGGGCATGGGAGTTTCAGAGCGAAGCTTTTTAAACATGGTATAGACATCGATCCCCTATGCCCCAGTTGTAGTGTACCGGAAACCGCCGAACATATCATCACAGCATGCACTGCCTATGAGGAACTGAGGGCCAAACTACTGAGGGAGACAGGGCTCTATGTTCTGACGGAGAGCGAGTTCCCTCAGCTGATGACCGAAATGAATTATCCGCATTTCAAGAACTTTGTGTGTGGTTGGAAGGCGATAGTGGTTCCAACACATTTTTCCTTGGGAAGGAGAGACAGGACCTTGCCAGAGAGGCCGCCGGACAGAAGACCCCGGATGGGAAGAAGATGATGGTGGCCAAACTGAAGTACCGAAGAGCAGGCTGTGTGCACAGCTACTCTGTTTTACTTATTACTACTGTAATCTGTTTTACTTGCAGCAGTGTGTTGTTAAGCAGAAATGCATAACATCACACTCCTGCAAACACCCGTATTGCTTTCTAGGCAGGGTAGGGTGGAAAATAAAATAAAATAAAATAAAGTTTTTCTCGAAACACCTGAATTCCCGAGTTTTAGAATTCCCCCAACGATTTTATGGAAAAAGAATAACACCATTTAGGTAAAAAAAAGAGATAACAAAAAACAAATTATACTATCCTCGTTCATTGGAAACAAACAAACGATCGGTCATTTACTTATGTTATTTGTAAATGATGGATTGCACTTTGACTACCTAGTAACCCTCAGAATGTTTCTAGAAATTCTTTGAGTTCAAGACTTCCAAACCGTTCAAAACTTGAAGTATGTTACCCTAATGTTTCAGCGGAAACCGTTTAGTAGTTTAAAATGACGAGAGGTCCTTAGAAATAAAGAGTGGCAATAAGGACCATCTTGACGTAAATACGTCTATAAATTTGCTACCGTAGGTAACCCAAAAACCAAATGATAACAAAATTGAGCGATACAGTTTGGCATTGCAGCTCATAGCTTATCTTCTACATCCAAAATTCCATTAAACTACTTTATAGCCAAACGATCAAAGTATTCATTATGAAAAGTGAGGACTGCAAAGTATATCGCGTGGAGAAAGGTGCACCGCAATTTTGAGTTCGTTTCACCAAATTTTGTTATTATATCGTGAATGGAAGTTTTTGACTCGGTGAAGCTACATTGCTCGTTCACGTTTTAATCGACAGCTTTCGTCTGATAAGATCTACCAACTGTGTATAAAATATAAAAAAAGTTGCAGTGAGCAGGACCGAAAATAGGATTTTTGCCCCGGGGCAAGCTTAATTAAGTCATCCTTCATTCACCTCTCCTACCCCTCAATAAAAGTCAACAACAAAATTGTAGGTAGTATATTTCTAAATGAATATCATCATCTCCTAGCATTAATTCATATTATTGACTGAATTAAAGTTATTATTTATTTTTTGAATCGGCAGGCTCATGAAGCCGAAAACATAATAGTGTATTTGGATATCGAAGAAATCATCAAAGTGTAAATTAATCGATATCTGAGCGAGGAATCAAAAACTGCGACTCTGAAAACATTATAGTGGACCTCAATATTTAATAAATCGATATGTGGGCTCGGAATTATAAAATCGATAGTATATTAAAAAAACACAACCTTGAAAACATAGTAGTGAACTTCAGTATTGTATTTATCCGCTTAAAATAATGACTAAATTTTTAGTCGAATAAATTTTCAACCGACTAATGCCCAATTCTGCGTAGAGGGAGTATTGTATTAGTCCGAGAGCCCGTGGCAAATAATGTGTCATTTCACAAAAAGGTTTGGGCTTATAAAATGAACATGTCTATATGCCTGACATGAAAAATGCACGTCTGCCGACTTATATCCGCTAGAATACAGAACGGCGGCCAGAAAAATTTTGGTCGAATACTACGGTCGACAACTGATACATACACTCTGACTCTGTTTTTGACAAAATTATCGTTTCCGACCACACCAGCTACCCTAATTATTATGTTATGGTACTCATTAGAGGCAGAATTTGATGCTCTGTAATTTAATACATAACTTTTAACTTTATTTAGGCATAACTTTTTCGAAAGAATGCACCGTTTAGGATTTTTTGGAGAAAACCAAACATTTCGATTTTTTTAGGCCACTATTTCGAAACCCGTTCGCTTGTAAAGCGTTTTTTAGTTTTTTAGCATCTGTGGTGTCTATAATTTTATATGTGATTGAAGTAAATCATATCTATTGCGAATCCTCTGGCATGTCCAACTTTTTGAATTTTGGCACATTTCTGCAGATTTTCATGGATATTCCAACTTGCAGGAAATTTAACATTCTTTAAAATTGGTAATGACAATTTTTTACCTTAAATGCACTGGAAGCGGATTATTTTGGAAAAACTGAAAAAAATTTCTTCTCAGCAGTTTTTCAAGATGGTGAAAAACTCACTAGAAGGAGAAAGTCGAAAACTTCGATTTTTTGCAAGATAGGCAATACACACAACATACCTGAAAATTAAAATTACTCCATTTTTTGCAAACCAAAATGCCAATCAAACTCGGCTACAATGCCAATTGCCCGAGATCGGGAGATTGCTCTGAGGTGTACTTTACCGAATTTAAAAATGTTTGCAGTTGAGGGGGCCAAGGCCAGGCTTCATGTGCCTGCTGAGTCGAAAAAATCGCTAATTTGACGATTGATGACTGCATTTTTAATCACAAGTAAATAATCATGATTAATATTTTATTCATTAGTCGCGACTAATTTAAAACAAATAATTTGATAATAATCATTTTTTTGTTGTAGTCACATCAAATGACTAACGACTAAAAATGTAGTCATTATTCATGATTAATATTTTAGTTGTAGTTGTCGAAAACGTCAAAAATTTAGAATATAACTTATATTTTGCTGCGATAAAGTCTAACTGATTTCATTGTTTTATTTATTAATAATTTATTTTTGGAGAGAGGAATACTCAAATTACTTTTATGATTTGATTAGTGTTAGGGAATATACTTGCGCAACGCTAGCGAAGTACAAAGATATTTAAGATTTCTGCCTGATTTCAAAAAGTACTCAGCCGTTGATTTGGCTGTATACTTTTCCATTTTTCAATTATTATATCGCTATCAAGGCAAACATTTTTTTCATTTCAAATCTCTTCGATATTTCTTCGAAGTCGATTATTATTGGGTTATTGGAGGTGCAGTTTTTTAACATACTGTCGATTTTACGATTCCGCGCTCACATATAATTTTTTTTTAACTTTTCTGATTTTTTCGATAATGTGGTCCACTCTTATGTTTTCAGCGTCACAGTTTTTGAAAATACAAACGATTTTAAGATCTCGCGCTCACTTATCGATTTATTTTAACTTTCCTGATTTCTTCGATATTGAGATCTACTATTATGCTATCGGATTCGCAGTTATTGAAAATATTGTCGATTTTTTCGATATTCGGGGTTGTTTTTTTTTTCGGGTTCTTTTTCCGCTCAAAGAAGAAGTACGTGATTATATTATTAGCAATACTGTGCATAAACGTTTTAACATATTTCTTCTTAAATCAAGGTTAAAGATGACAGTTGGCATCTCAATTAACTCATGGTTGTATAAATAGGCAGTAACATCTAAAGTTCTGAAACATTATAATGTTATTTCAAGTATATAAAATCGTATATATACGACACAACCGAATATTATATATTTAACTTTCATGTATTTCAATAAGAAACATCTCGATCTTTATTGTAGGCCTGATGTGAATTTTGATATAAAGGATAAAAAATATCATGGGGAAAAAAGATACAATTAATGAAGGTTAGCTGTAACGAGGGCGAGAGATAGCCAGGTCCCTTGACAAATTTCCTGGAGGGTCAGTGTCACGCTCAACAACCCCTCCACGTCCGACTTAATTTTTCAATATCCTAGCTAACAGATTGCCCCCGTTTCTTCGCCGGCCCATCCACACTCTCTTGAGAGAGTCTACGGGCCTTTGGTCTCAATTCCCTCTAATGTCCCGTATCCGATAACGCCAAGTGGTCATGAATTGGGAACAATCTCTTTATCGAAAAGCCTTCTTGAATTACTTTCAAGGCCTGTAAGAAGATCTCCATGTCCTTTATCCCTTTAAATGGTTATGGTTATTAAAGAATTTCGCAAATTTCCTATAGATTGACATTTCTTTATTAGCTGATTTTACTGTATAAACTTTGAGAAAAAATCCTCAAAATTTATGAAGTAGAACACAATAAATAAATTATGGCAGATTACATTATTTCTTAGTAAAATTTTTTCTCTCTTTATAGAGAAAAAAATAAATTACTGAAATAGAATAAATGAGAAAGTTTTTTGTACGTATAAACCTGAAAAATGTAAGGATAAAATCAAGAGTTAGGAAGCGGACAAAGAGACGTTGTATTATTCAGAGCAGACAGCATAGGCTGAGACACTTGGCCCAGGATCCTGGACTGCCAGGTAACCCTGATTTATAGACGACTAATCGTGTTCGCTTCTTGCTACAGTTTCAGAACTCTCCTATCTTCATTGCTGATTAAATATAAAAAACAGAAAGATCATGGCACTCTAAAAGGTCAGGCAGGAAATAATTCACAAATATGTGCTATAAATAATAAAATGGGTTATCAGATTAACACATCAATGTATAGAAGATAAAAATGTTTTCCCTTAAATCCTCATGACGGGCACGTACCAGAGTGCTCGATTCGGAACGATGTGGGTTCGAATCCCACCTGGGTTAGTTAATATTTATTTCGGCACTTCCGTGAAATTAATCTTGACACTCCCACTCTAGATATCAAAAAAGACCAAAACGCCCACTTACCGCATTAGTTCTTTCATCTATACTAGTACAAATAAACAAAATGTGATAGGATGAAACGAAAAAGTCATTGCATCGATAATGCTTAATAAATAGAACCACAGTTACTTTTGCATTATTTCAATTTCGTGGGTTATCCACGAAAATATAATTTGATGTAAATAATTTATAAATTAATTTTCTTTGAGGGGTTCAAGTCCAGTACTATAACATTTGGAATACAGAGTTAAGGCAATGCTAACTAGATGACTATTTTTTCCATTCCTTTAGAATCAAAAAGCCTCCATATATTCTTAATTTTCTCACCCCACGTTACACTCTCCACTATTTAAATACCAGACCGCAGCCTACCAATATGTATTCGTATACCTCCTCCCATGGAATTCCTCCTTTAGCAAATCTTTTATTATTCTTGTAGCCTCCTTACCTATTTCTATCCGCAAAACCCTCTATACGTCCTTTAAATTCCAATTATTTCTTCACCTACTCCATCTTTAATCTACCGCATCAATTTAAACAAATTATATTCAGGTTTAAGCAAATACCTAAAGATTGGAAGAATTATTTATTATTAATTAATAAGTTATAACATATATTTTGTAATATACCTATTCAGAAATATTAGATTTAATCTGTAAAAAGTTATTTTTCATTTTATTTCTTTTATTTATATAAGAAACCTTATATGTATTGCAATTTTCAACACTGCAAACCAATTTCTTTGTTTACCATAAAGTATGAAAACAATTATATAAAATTCAACTCTCTTTGTCTATTTTCATATCATTTTTTTTAAGTATTTTCGGTTACAAATTTTTAAAAATTATTTATATAATTCTTTCCTTAGAATTAGAAACGTATTAACACATTGACTTACGAGCAATAGATACAGAACGATGTTGAGTTTCGGAAATGGCCTCTGTAAAAACCTGTTATGTAGGTATGTGGTTAGCAATAAAGATAAAATATTGTACCTGTATATTATAATTCCACTGTGAGTGGTTGCGACTGGGGCTAGCCATAGTGGTAAAAAAACATTAAAAAAAATCATTTACGAAGCCCTACCTTGCCTCCACCATTATTTCATAATTAAGCAGAACAATAATGAAACCTCTGCTTCTATTAATGGGTCTCTGAATTTCTACGTTCTGTATTCAATTCAAGGAAAGTTTGTGATTTTAAATTTGTAATCATTGAACCAATAATTTAGTACATACAAGGGTATAGAAATATAGGGTATAGCCACTGGTTCTCCAGGTTGGGGGTACATCAATTCTGACGCCACTGACGCCATTTTGAGGTGCGAGCCTGTCCGGGTTAGCAACCGGAGGAGCACAGCTCCTTACCGCGCTCAATTACAGAACATTAACACACAAAGGTCACTACATCCGCCCCTTGCCGTCACCCAGGCGGCTGGTCCAGCCCTCCTGGGGGGTCGTGCCAGAGGGTACAGGGGATAAATGAGGTATTGCACCCATCGGCCGCTGGGATAGTACAGGAGCCCGCTCATCCTAACCTGGAAGAAGTGGCTGCTCTATCAGCCCAGTGTAAAAGTTCGGCCGCTGTAGTAGTGCCAGTTGGTGACTGGATGGGACCCGGACGGACCTAATGTGCCAGCTGCGCAGGTGGAGAAAGAGCTGTCATCCCAGACCGCAACTAGTTTTGAAGCCATAACTGCAGGGGAGCCAGAGCAGGTTGCTGTGCCCACACAGTCTAGGCTGCTGCGACCTTATCAGCTCCCCTCTAACCTTTCAAACAGAAGGGAGAGCTCTGATGAAAAGCCCTCTCTTCCAGCCCTATCGACTCCATCGATCGAGATGGAACGGCTAAACCAGCCTACTTACTACTAGCGGCAGAGCACCTAAAGTGAAGAGAGAGGAGCTCAAAGCCGCTGCCTTAGCAAGAGCTAAGCAAAAAAAGAAAATGTATAGACAAAAAAAGGCGGGCCGAGGCTATTCAAAGGCAAGCTGAACAGGAGGCCATCAGGATGAGGCGTCAAAACCCCTTCTCTGACCCAGCTACCCACAGGCGGCCTAGCACCAGCGGGCGCCCCGCGGGTCATTCCCCTCTGGCTCGGTGCGGCCCGGGGATTGTCCTCGAGCCGATTCGGGAGAGAGAGGACGGGGTTTTGCCTCCGTCCATCCCTCCTTCCCGACGCGGAGGGGACCCGGTGCGCGCTCCAAGGCAGGCCCGTCTAATCAGTACCAGAAACGGGTAAGGCCTATGGAGGAGTCTCCACCGACCGACACGCGTCGGCAAGACTCCAAAAGAGCAAGATCCTCCCCTAGGAGGACCAATGAGCCTGCAGCGGGACCATCTTCTCAGCAGAGCGCCCAGGAGGATCAGGGGATACCCCAATCCTACAGGGATGCTGCTGCTTCCAGCACAAGGGCCTGGCACGTGGTCATAATGGGCAGCCGGGAGGGCGCCTCCATTACTCAGGAGGAGGCTCAGCTCATCCGAAGGCTCCTCATAGCTGAGATTGAGAGGAGGGCTTATGAGCCAAGGCCCAGACGAAGGCCTCTAGAGTTTATAAACTCAGATCATCCTGTAAAAATGAAGAAACCAGGGACTGACTTCTCAATTGGGTAACTCCTACGGACCGTTGGTTTGTAGTGAGGCGGTCCTCCGATGCTCCCTGGCCCACTAGAATTGCTATTGGGCTGGAGGCCGAGGTGATCGAACCCAATAGATTGGTCAGCCTCCTGGAATTTCAGAATCCAGACCTGGCGGGAAGTAATCAGTGGCAGTTCCTGGGAGTGGAAGGCGATCCGGGGAATCTGAGCACGATCGCATTGCTGGAGGCGCACGGTTGGCGGATTAGCTATGGCTGGTGTCGCTGACCGTCTGGAGAGCGCCTTCGGCACCAGCTACACAACCCCCACAGGAGGAACGGGGGCCAATCGACCCCTGCTCCTCCCACTTCCTACTCCTCCATCTGCCACGATCATGGTGAACGCTGGGATCGAGGTAATACAAATTAATTTACAGCATAATAAGTCAGCTACGGCTGAATTGGCGAAGCTTCTTTCGGGGGTTAAATCCAACCTCGTCTTAATATAAGAATCTTACTGTTTTAGGGGAATGATTAAAGGGCACGGGGATATCGGCAGAAGAATCAACCGCCCATCCTCATGTGAAGCACCAAGGTCATATGTCTGGGTCTCTAAAGATCTTCAGATACTACCTTTGCCCCAGATTAACACGAAGAATGTGGTGGCCCTGGCTATAACTACCAAGGTCAGTAATATTAAGCTTAAAATGATTATTGCCTCCATATATGTACCCCATAATCTGGATCCATCTTATCATTACACAGATAGTGTCTTCCGCTTTGCAAGAAAGATTGATCTACCTTTCTTGGTAGACATTAACGCCCATCACCTTGTGTGGGGCAATTCAGATACCAACGAACGAGAGAAATCCTTGCTCGAATATAGAGCCTCTACAAATTTAGAGATACTAAACAGAGGTAGCGAAGCTACTTTTGTCACTCGAGTCAGAACCGAGGTTCTAGATATCACACTCGCTTCTAGCCCCAGGCACCGACGGTATCCTTCCATGTATGCTCAAAGAGGGCCTCAATGCTCTACTCCCCCGAATCAGAGCACTACTAGGAGCCTCTCTAGCCATTGGGTACATTCCAGAATCCTGGAGGAAATCTCTAATAGCTTATATCCCGAAGAATAGTAAGGAGGATTAGAGTGTTGCCAAGGCTTTTCGACCTATCAGCCTATCCTCCTTTTCTTTTTAAGATCCTGGAGAAGCTGGTAGCAGTACGCCTTACAAGGTTCTACCACTCCATCCCCTTCACTCTCAACAGCACGCTTACCTCCAGGGAAAATCAACAGAAACTGCCCTACATTCCCTAGTAGGAAAAATAGAAAAGGCCTTGGTATACAAAGAATCCGCCTTAGGGCTCTTTTTCGATGTTGAAGGGGCATTTGACAGGACCAGGCCTGGGGAAGTTTGCAAAGCCTTAAAAGAAATATCTGCCCCAGCTGCGATAGCCAGATGGATCGGATTTATGTTGAAGAACAGAACAATATTCGTCTCAGAGGAGGGCACCAGACTCGAGGCGAAGGCCTTCACAGGTTGCCCTCAAGGGAGTTGCATCTCCCCACTGCTCTGGTGCCTTGTAATGGACAAGTTGTTAAGAAGATTAGAGGAGGCCGGATTCTCTGCCCAGGCGTTTGCAGATGATGGAGTAATCCTCACAACAGGTAAGTTTATTGCCTCCATCTTCGAGCGCATGCAGGTTGCCTGCGATATTGTTCAGACTTGGTGCAATGAAGTTAGACTTTCGGTAAATCCAACCAAGACTGATTTGATTCTCTTTACTAAGAAACGGAAGCTGGACGCTTTTAGGGCTTCTACCGTTTTCGGCAAACAGCTCCAATTAAGTCAATAAGTCAAATACCCCGGGATTATTTTGGATTCCAAACTAAGCTGGGGTTCCCATTTGATTGAAACCAAAAGGAAAGCAATAGCATCCTTTTGCATGTTAGACGCTCTGTGGGCACAACCTGGGGCTTTAAGTCTAGGATCATGCACAGGATATATACAGCGATTATAAGACCTAGAATTCAATATGGAAGTATAGTGTGGTGGACAGCCTTGAATAGGGCCCCCCATGTTCGTACACTCAGCCGTATTCAAAGGATGGTATGTATGAGCTTTACGGGAGCGTTTCGTACCATCCCTACCAAGGCTTTAGAAGTCCTCTTATACCTAACACCGCTTCACCTATGGCTGAGGGGCGAAGCGGTTATGGCCTATCTAAGAATTAAGGAAAACAGACAGTGGCAAGTGCGGGGCGAACCCACAGGCCACTCAGTAATTGCCAAAGTGGTGGAAAAGGAGATTCTTATCCTTCAATATTGTTGTCCTCCACTTAACAGAAACCTTACTCTAGACTCTAAAGTGAGATACTCATATCCTAGTATGTCCGACTGGGAAAGGGGTTCAATAGCCACTCAAACAGGCAACCTATCCTGTTTCACGGATGGATTATGGAAGGACTCGACCGGCTTAGCAGGAGCGGAGGATTTAGGCTCTATACCTCTATATAGAGGATTTAGGCATTAACATAAGTCTAATAATACTAAAATTACAAGTCTATCACTTGGTAAACACTCTACTGTGTTCCAAGCAGAAGTGTCTGCGGTCACATGTACGGAAGTTATCAGTTAGGGCTGAAATTACTCTGAAATCTACTCAGACAGCCAATCGGCTCTCCAAGTCCTGGAACCCTCTAGGGTAACTTCCGTATTGGTAAAAGAGTGTAAACAGGCATTGGATCTACTTGCCTGTTCGAAGAGATTGGAATTAGTTTGGATTCCTGGATATAAAGGAATCAAAGGCAATGAAATAGCCGACAAACTTGCAAGAGAAGGTGCTGAGAACCCTATCTTTGGGCCAGAACCTTCAGTAGGCATCTCTAAAAGATATCAGCGGAAGAAGGTCCAGGATTGGATATGGAAAATAGCAAGTAAGGAGTGGAGGGAGTGTGCGGGCCTTAGACAGGCTAAGGAACTAATTAAAAAACCCTCTGCTTCTAGAACCAAGTGGCTGCTGGGCCTCAACAGAAAGGAACTCCGACTGCTTATAGGTGTACTTACAGGGCACTGCAGGCTTAAAAGACACTTAAAGACGTGTAGACTAGCAGGGGATGAGACCTGCCACTCCTGTGGGCAGGCACCTGAAACTGCTCTACACTACATAGCAGAATGTAATGGATATGCGTCGCTGAGATACAGATTGTTAGAATACAAGAGGTTCCCTCCATTGAATGGACATCCTTTCTGAATTTCATCAGAAAAACCAGAAGTTTCGACATGGAGGGTTAATAAGCTATTTCTATTGGTAATCCCCGGGGCTGGCAAAAAGGACCATCAGGCCTACTTGCCGGACTTTGTCCTCCCACCCTTGCCAGTATCAGTACCAGTACAAGGGTATAGAAAAGGCATGCCATAACAGTTAGGGCCTTTTGCCCTTTATTATAGATGATACAAAAGAAGGCTAATAATATAAAAATTGATCAATAAAAAGTAATACGATCCCAATACATAGCACATGTTAGGATCAGATTTATATACCTAGCCTTGGTCGAAAATTCTGCGTCATACTGAAAAATTCGCTTTCTTTAGAATAGTGACCTTTATATTTCTTTTTACTTCCTTACCGTTTAAACAAAAGGCGGATTGTCCGCGCGGACCGAGCCTCCCGTCCGCTACAGACTTCGTATAAATATTGTATTATCCTTGTTAAATAGAAAGCATTATGCCGCAACGGACAAGTCTTGTTTGCAGCGGACAGATTTTTTTTTTTTTTTTTTTTTTTTTTTTTTTTCCGGATCCCTCAAACAAAAGAAAAAAAAACATAAAATTAGTAACATTATCACATCATGCAAATAAAACTATGATTCAGAATACATACATTACCTTATTCTACCTGTGAGTATTTGAAGGTGGATCATCTATATACATACCAGGGATTATCTTTTCCTATTAGGATTTCTCTAATGAATCGGAGGTGAGGGGCCTCCTCGTGACGAACAGCGGACAGAAAACACGTGTGATTTCATATAAAGTTTGCACGAACTGAAGTGGTTGATGAAAGGAAAAAATAATAGCATGTGCGAGAGAGTGTTTTTTTTATATACTGATCGTCATTCTGAGAGATAAGCAAGTCACTAGGGGGTCAAAATAGAGGTCTATAATGCAAGAGGTGGAGTAGAAGCTTTTATTTTTTACCTTGTTTATATGAGTGCAAACATGTAAAAAACAAAAATATTACCACGGTGGACCTCAGGAGAACCTTTTGGCAATCAAAAAACCTCGAAATCTAAGATCTATTATTATTTTTTCACCTATAACTCCAAAAAGCTGCATTCAATCGAAAAATATGGTGGTATAATAAATAAAAGAAAATCAAATTCTGCTTCTAATGAGTACATCGGTGTAGTCGGTGTAGATAATACTCTAGTGAGTATTATCGGTGTAGTCGAAAATCACGGTCATAGAACGGGGATTTTTTCCAACTTGGTCCAAAACTGAGATATAATATTATATATGGGTCTGTAGCTTAATGAGTACTCTAAGAAAAAAAAATAATGGGATAAAAGTTTTATAGCATCAAACTCTGCGTACATTGAGTATCCAATCTTTAAATTCGGTCTAATACAGCTCTCGAAATTGTTAATCGCTCGATCTCCGCCAATTGGCATATTAGACCAGTATAGATATCATTTTGGAATGGAAAAGGTGAATTAATTTTATTTTTCAGTTATGTTGTACACGTTGCCTTTCCTTCCAATCCGTACTCAACTACCCCTAATCACCTCCTTTTTGTACGTTTTCCGCCATCTTGAAAAACACTAAGAATAAGCTTTTTTTTTTTTTTTTTTTTTTAGTTATTCCTCAGAAACTCGCTTCTAGCGCATTTAATGTAAAAATGAGTCATTATGAATTTATAAGAAGTTAAATTTCTTTCAAGTTTTGTATGTTATATTTTAAAAATTCGGAACAGCTATTAAGATACGGGGCGGTGCGAATCTGCAAAAATATCCAAAAATTACAAAAATTAGATTTGGTTTCGAATGAACGATCAACATGTATATATTATATACATAATGGATTATAGATGATATTACGTTCAGAAATATTAATTTAAATAGCGACTGATATTTTCAGTTTACAATCCATTTTTTCTAAAATTTAATATCAATAGCAGTTCACAGTAATATTTTGTACGACTCTTGTAGGAAATTTAATCCTATACAAGATTAGTTTTTATGCATTTTTCACTAAATTGCACTAAAAAATAGTTATTAAGCCGAAACCAAATCTAACTGTTTTCGATTTTTGGATCTTTTTGCAAATTAGCACGACACCGTATCTCATAGCTCTTCGGTATTTTAAAGAATATTACATATAGAACTTGAGGGAAAGTTAGCTTTCTTTAAAATTGGTAATGAAATAGTTTTACCTTAAATGCACTGAAAGCGAGTTACTGAGGAGTAATTGAAAAAAGTGCTTTTTCTTAGCGTTTTTTCAAGATGGCGGAAGACGCACAAGAAAGAAGTCGAAAACTTGTATTCACAAGAGGAGCAATACATATGTACCTGAAAATCAAAATTACTCCACCTTTAGCAACCCAAAATGATATCTATACTGGGCTAATATGCCAATTGGCGGATATCGGGAGATTGTCAATTTCGAGAGGTGTCATTGGCCGAATTTAAAAGTTTGATGCTCGACCCTTTGGGTGAGATATTTTTTTCTGAAAATGCGAAAAAGTAATTTCTGAAATGATTTTTCCACAATTATGAAAATGAAATTAATTGCATGAATTCAAAATGTTTATTAATTTAGCAATAGAAACATTGGCTTCAATAGTAATTATAATAATAAAGTATACAAATATTCATACACGGTTTAGATAAAAAAAAATCATAAAAGAATTTAACCGAACGCCATAATTAAATTAAGTATTTCGCATGGTGTGTATAGAGCCATATTTTGAAGATAGACATTGAACGCACTAGCAACTACCTGTAAATTCTTCACAAACAGGATCCACAACTTTAAGGATTAATCCCTAAGATTATCAAGTCTCTTAGGAATTAATGAATACCGTCTCCATTACATTGCGTATAATATGCAAAGCTCTGCAAGGAAAAGAAAGGGTCCAAAGGATTAATATTACAGTTCATATTATTGTTAATACAGAACTGTTCATATTATTGTTAAATTAAGCAGGCACCCACAATCAGTATCGAGGAATACTACACAGGCTTGGCAATATTTTTAATAGAAAGATGATAAAACAATACATAAAAATGATGTGTCATATCTCCAAGATTCCAGTTAATGAGGTGCCAGAAAAATAATAATGACTTTCAGAATATAAGATCCTAAAACGGTGTAAATCCTTCAATTTTGAATATATCAAAATATGATTCTCCGGATCTTTTGTAGCCTTTTAATGCTAATAAATGGAGCGCATCAAACGTACGTATCAGTTAAAAACAATAATAGCGTATGGTGAAACTATAGACACGACTTTTTCCATTGACATTTTTTGATTAGATGATCTGTGAGAAGTATTTTCGCCGATTTATATTGGACACCCTTTGTAGTGTTCTGTCTCAATTTTTGACACAATTGGAAAACATCGTAGTTCTATGCCCGTGGTTTTCGAAAATACCCCTTAACAGAATTATTATTATTGTAGTACTAATTCATAGAACAATTCAATGTTCTTTTGATATATTATACCATAACTATTTCGAAACTTTTATGAATTATGGCACAAAAAAGTCCTAAAATGTTGAGGTTTTTAGGTTACCAAAAGTTCACCTGAGATCAACTGTGTTAGCATTTTAGTTTTTTACATGCTTGTACCCATATAAACAAGCGAAAAAAATAAAACGTTTACCCTTAAAAGCTTCTACCCCACATTATGCATCATATAGCCCCTCTACTGGCTAGCCTAACATATTGCGGAGATTAATATATGAATAAATATAATTATTTATATGTATCAATAATTTGTACTTTATATAAGTGGTACATTAATACAGTGGTGTCGTAAAATGAGACAGTATGATTTCTGTAAAGCCGACACATGGAATCAGAATCAGCCGATATCAAATCAGACATTTCATGCCTTCCATCAACCGAGGAGGCAGCAAAAGATTCTCTTAGGACGCATCAACAAGTCCAAACTTGGTAGGGACATGAGCTGTCTCTTCATATGTATGGATGGGTGCTAACCACCGAAAGCGATTTTTTTTCTACACGCAAAGAATTGTGACACCCCTAAATACGAGTACGGATGGAGAAAAGCATCTCTTAAGTGTTCCTCTACCTGTCAAATAAAACTGCCAATGAAATTGTCTTACTGGGGAATCCCTCTTGAACAATGTGATGTTGAGCAAGTCGACATCGATCCTCTCCCGGTCATCCTCTAAGATTTATTCCCTTTCTTGACGGGGGAAGAAGAAACCGAAACAGAGCTCATCCCAGGACCAAGTGCCCCTGACGAGCCAGGATCCTCCCGCCCCAAAAGAACCAATAGACACACACAGACATGGATTTAATTAAGATAAACCATACTAAAATGGAATTTAGTCTGCTTTACGATGGTGCAATCGGAACTTAATTATCTTGAATGTTTTTTGAGTTATCGCTTTTTGTTCAACTAAAAACGAGACACTTAAAAAAATACAAAACTTAAATTTCCTACTTTTCCGTGTGAAAGTCAATAAGAACTTGGTGTGTTCTCGAGTGGTCTCGAGGTGGACAATCGATTCCTGAAGTTTCCTCAGACAGAGAGCTGAAGCGAATTCCGAAAGCGGATATTGCGGTTACTATGCGAGATAACGAAATAATGAATAGAACAAATCTTGTGGCAAACATTGTCAGCTTTAATTTTATATGGAAAGGCCTTACCACTACCGAAAAAACAAAAAAATGGGATCTTCTATGCATCCCGCTCAAGGAATGGGGACTTTAGGAGTATGCTTACCTCCTAAATAGTCTAAACGAAGTCCCAAAGTTAAAAATTGTGTTCATCCATTTCCCTGTATAACATTTCGTTTACTTGTCTAATAGTAGACCTCAAAATCAACAAACAAAGTTCTTAAGGATCATGGTCAGATAACACAAAGAAGACCTGAACATTTAAGTTTAGTGTTTTTTTTAAAGATTATCACGTTTTTTTCTTGAATAGAAAACGATGACTAAAAAATTATTCAAGTTAGGTAATTCCAAATTGCAGCATAGTGAATTAAACAACATTTTCATAAAAAAAAACAAACAGAATTTGTCTTTATTAAAACCAGTAGGAAGAGGACTTTCCAGCGGCTAAATTACACAAAGTTCTGTTTTTGTATTATGGACTTGAATAAGTTCTCGCTGTTTCCCGACAGATGGTGTTATCTTAGTCTTTTTGCATCAGGCAATACTATAGCCAACTTTATCGTGAAGCTCCACCATTAGACTCGAAATCATAGTATATCTTATTCCGCCGAAGTGTAAACAACATACATTTTCATAGCGTTAAACATGTGCCAAAAAAAGAGTATTTGCGGGAAATTTTACTACTCTCCTTTTTTCAAAAAAAATCTGCATCTGAAGCACATAGAATTCTTGTGGAGACTTACGGCGACCATGCTCTGTCGGAAACAATATGCAGAGATTGGTTTAGACGCTTTAAAAATAATGATTACTCATTACTCGCATATTACGTGTAATGACTCGATTAAGACCCAAGTCAGGCGCAAAATGAACTTGCAGAATCATTAGGAGTTGATCACACAACAGTTTCCAAACGTTTAAAAGCATTAGGAATGATTCAAAAGCAAGGAAATTGGGTGCCGTACGAATTAAAGCCGAGAGACGCCGAACGGCGTTTTTTCATATGTGAGCAGCTGCTCCAACGGCAGAAAAGAAAGGTTTTTTGCATCGTATCGTGACTGGCGATGAAAAGTGGATACACTATGATAACCCGAAGCGTAAAAAATCGTGGGGTAAGCCCGGCCATGCATCAACATCGACGGCAAAGCCGAATATCCATGATTCCAAGCTCATGCTCTGTATTTGGTGGGATCAGCTGGGTGTAGTGTATTATGAGCTCCTCAAACCCAACGAAACCATCACGGGAGATCGCTATCGACTACAATTAATGCGTTTGAGCCGAGCATTGAAGGAAAAACGGCCTCATTACGAGGAAAGACACGACAAAGTAATTTTGCAGCATGACAACGCTCGGCCACATGTTGCAAAGCATGTCAAAACCTACTTGGAAAAGCTCAAATGGAAAATCCTACCCCACCCGGCGTATTCACCGGACATTGCTCCTTCCGATTACCACTTGTTCCGATCGATGACTCATGGCCTGGCTGAGCAGCACTTCCAATCTTATGAAGATGCCAAAAAATGGATCGATTCGTGGATAACTTCAAAAGATGAGTCGTTCTTTCGACATGGTATTCGTATGCAGCCAGAAAGATGGGAGAAAGTAGTGGCTAGCGATGGACAATACTTTCAATGACATGTTCTTTACTAATTTTTTTAAATAAAGCATTTATTTTCACGAAAAAACAGCGAGAACTTATTCAAGTCCCTAATAAAATCCTGGATTATTCACGATATTTTTATTAACCTCCTAATGGATATAAGCTTTAACTTTATGTTAATTAAGCTAAGGTCTGTTACAGAATAAACTAGGAATCGCCTCCTATTTTGTAAAACAATTATGTAATATGAAATTCTCTCACCTCAGTCATCAGTGTGTATTCAGCAAACATAATTACAATAAATTATTACAACTTTTTATTTATTTGTTTCTGTGACCTGAAATATTTTTTAATAAATTAATTACTAAAATACACTTTATATTTTTAAAAAATATGTAAAATAAAATATCTAATGCTGGTATATCAAATGAAATATTATTCAATGAAACTAAAAATGAATTCATTCTGAACTTTGAAGATTTATTTTCAATTAAATCACCCCCTGGATCAACTCTGGGGGACAATAAACCTCTATGAAATGGGGACTTGACTCTTTATTGGGTTGTGTGGAAAACCTGGTGGTTGAGTGGGAATTGGCCACATGCACTAAAAACTGTATATCAAAAACAGTACTTAAAAATCAAGAGCTGAATCTTAGTCACAAAATGGATTGTTTTGGTGTAGTGTTTTTTTTTTTAATGTTTAATTTTTAGAAAAATATTAAGGCATAAAATGTCATCAACCAAACAAATCAATTAGGCCAGCTGATGATACATTAGGCATAAACATTCGAGCAAATTTCATCCAGCAGTAGCAAAACCATGCATGTTTAGAATTAAAATTACTTCATGTGGTTATGACACTTTTGTTTTGGAAACAAAAATGTAAAAACTAAAAGTAAAAGTTAAATCGAAACAATAGACTCCAAAAGTATAAATGGATATCACAGAATTACAATAAAACTCTAGACACATTTACACATAAAAACAGATATTAGGGAAAGAATGATTATAAAACTTCATGAACTTTTTTTTTTTAGAAAACTGTTAATTTCTCAGTTCAAAATATATCTTACTTACATTAACTAATAAATATCTCTCAAGGATTTATGCCCGATTGCCAAGTGCATTGGCGCAGCCCCTAGGAACAATTGATTCAGTAGCAATTGCCAATTCCATTTCATTGTTAGAGTGTTTAATTTTGTTTTGTGGGATAAATATCGACCTTTCTCTTTTTCACTTGAACAAGTTGAAGAAAACTGGCTCTTCTTGCACAAGAAGAAGTACTTAAAGGTTAAACAAAAAACTGCTGATTGTATAGGATAAATATATTATCCAGTTGGCAGGATCCTTCCATCCTTCCATTGTCTTAAGGATAAGAGCAAAACTAAACTAAATATAAGATTTTTTAACATTTTAATTATTTCACTGGCACAAAATAATGTTCAACTGTAAGAAACCTATTTAGTTAATAATTCATATTAACTAAGAATAAAAGTAATATTAATCAAAAGTAAAAATAAAATTAGGGATTTTGTTTTAACACTTCTTTCTTATGCTTCATTTTTCATAGATGATTTAGAACGCCATAATAATATATTTAAATATAAATTAATATTTTGAAGTTTAACATGCTTATTAATAACACAGTATAATTTTGATTGAATGCCAAGTAAATCTTATTTTGGCAATTACAAAATATACTGCATGTCAAGCATATCACGATCCATAAAAAAAGACATCTAAAGCAAATTGAAGTTTAAATCATAAATCATATATGTTCTAATATATATCATATATGTTATTAAAGTTTAAGGATCATATATGTATCAAATAAAACCAATAGATAACAGATGTTATGATTAAAACAAATTTATTGAAAGCTCCAAGCTCAGCACAAAATATTTTTAATTAATTGAAATATAGAAAAAATTAGGCTTTTATAAATTAAACCATGATTTATGTTTACAAAGAGCTTTTCCAATCTATTTTTTTGAACCATCACAGAACAAATGGCACTAATAGATAGACTAAATTCAACTAATTGTATAAATAAGTCCAATAGACAATGTATTTCAATGCCAGCAAGAACAATGTACCACAATAATCATTCAAAGAAGATCATATGTTAGATAATAGAGCATTTTTTAAGATACTTGTTAAGAAAGGCAAATATCGTTTTTTTTTGTACTGGCTTCATAATTTTAATTAAAGCATTTATTAAATACACCTATAACTGTATTTAATATTGCTAGTTTCAATTCCTCAGTTAATGGTACTTTTTGCGGTGTATTAATTGTCAATCAATAAAAATTTTTCTAACGAATTCTCACTTGACTATTAGCAAATCTCTTTTTCTAGATTTCAGCATAAATTCATAACAGATAACTAATACCCTTACCGCATAATAATAGAAAAAATAACCAATAATTTGAGAAGTGCAAATCTACACTCAACAGTCATTGTATAATTCATATTCATCTTTTTTTCTTTCTTTTTTTTCAATACAGAGATTTCAATGTAACCTTTTAGTAATAAGAATAAAAAGTAGAAACCTGGTGGCAAGAGGCAGAATTTGCAGTTCATGATGATTTTGAAATGTGTAACAAATAAATATAATAATATGTTCTCAATCAAATTTCTAACATGAATCTATATCATATCCAACACATAGATAAAAAAAAAAAAAAAACAACTAGAAGGGTCTTGGGTTCAGGAGTTGGTAAGGACATATTATTTTTTTGGTCAATGGTTACACAAGGAAGTGATATGGTCAGTACCTAAACTCAACCGCTAGGTTTATCACCTATCTCTATGAGTTCAAAACACTATATGCTCCAAAATTTAGATTTATTTAACTAATTGTCTATTTTGATTCTACAAATAATTTATTAATATCTTGGGTATTCAGTAATAAAGATATCAATATGCAAATCTGTTTTAATGGTTTATACAACTTCTTTTGTAGAATCCAATAAACAAACCATTTACCTAAAAATATCAATTTTTTAGTTCATACTCTGTACGATCTGGGTGTAAATATGATTATTTTGTGCTGAAATTAATCCTGCTTCGTTTATTAAAGTTCAACATCATTAAATCACTATAATTTTATCAAAGAGAATAAATTTTATCTTTGAATTGTTAACTATTTGTGTAAAACCAGCAATTGTAACTTTAAACTAATATACAAGTCATTTGTTCGCTAATTCAACCTATTACTTTATTAAAATCAATAGTTTATCCAAGGTAAAAAAGAAAATTTTAATAAATACTGATATTAGCATGTTAAAAAATGCACTATTAAAACTAGTTATTAAAACACTGCATATGATTTGAGTAGTCGAAGCTTCCTTAGAACATTCAAACAAAGCTAATCAATTTTAAAATATTCATATGCAGGTAATAGTAGATGGGTACAAACTGCAGTAATAAATTACAGATAAATAATCATTATTTCAATCACTAATAAAAACAAAGAATTTAAAAACAAATTAATTATAACATTTATAAAAATGATGTCATATAATATGATATGACAAAGATCATACCTTATGATAAGGTTTCTATACCTCCTATTTGATTTTCAATAGTAGGGCAGAATTTATTTAAAATGTTATATCAGTTATTAATAAAAACACTGAACACCAAAAGTAGGGAACAACAATCACTAGAACTTTACTTGAAATCACTACTTCGGAATTAACAACATAAAATAAAAAAGTCTATGGAACAATAGGGATATCAAAAGTCCATTTTTCATAACGACAGTTATGTCAAACTGTCAACAGTCAAAATAGCAACTTTTAACGAAATTTGGCTCAAAACAGTGACATATTTTTCACTTAATGCTAAATTGATTGCAATTCAACTTAATTTAATAAATCAGAAAAAAAATTTAAAAAACATCTATTCTTCGTAAACATCTAAACATTAAATTTAAGCTTATATGTAGGTACTTAAACAAATTGCAAATACATATCTATTCAACAGTTACACACCAGATGTTTGGTCAGTATTTTAGAAAGATATTCTTGATTATTCAATAGATTTTATTGTTTCACTGGATATAAATTTCGCGATCGATGAATGATAACATCACAGAGTATTTTATTTAACTATTATATGGCATTTTGTAAATCTTAAAAGAGGGAGATAGACACTATCCGGCAATGTTTGGGGGGTTTATCCCCTCTCGAAATGATTTTTTTTAAATAATTTACTTTAGAAAATCAATATGAATCACTCATCATGAAAAGGGTTAACTCCTTTTATAACTATCGAGTTGATTCCTCAAAATCAAACCGAGGGGAACTTTTTTTAAGATTGTGAAATCTTCAATAACCTAATGCCTCCTCCAGATTACATTAATTCCTGGCTACGTGCTTGGACAACCACGCTAATAATTCCGTGACAGTTCCGAGTAAAAAAAAAAAAACAACCGTTTATAAAACTACTTCTGAAATAATGACTTTGTATAAAATAATAAGAAACACTATTTCATTTTAAAAAGTTAAATGATACATTTTGCTCGTCAGAATTATTTTGTTGTGTTGTTTAAAACTTTTAATTTTCCTATTCATCCTAAACAAAATATGGTATCCTCGATTAATATTCACGAAGTAATTCTTTAGATAATTAAATAAGCATAGAGTTAAAAAAAAAAGTTCCAATCGGCAAAAAAAGAAATTGTGGCCAACAGTTACTGAGAATGAAGTTCCTTGTTGTCCATACAAATTCTCTGCTAGATCTTCAGCCCCTTCCAGGAATTTAGTTCCTTCGAGGGTGCATTGAAAAACAAAATGTAGATCTGCCGGCTTTCGAATACCGATTGAGAGGGCCATGGGAGGAGAGGATCGATTGAGAAAAGCAACCAATGTAGCACAGATCTGATTAAAAAAGGTTAAAGAACTCATACTATAGACAATTTTTTTTAATGTTATTATTAATACTTTTAATATTGCAAATAATGCTATATTTAAAAGAAGGATATATATTTCGTGTATTATTTAAATGTTTCCTTCAATTCAACAAATGATGGTTAGAAGGAGTCCAGATATCCATCCAGACATAATAGAAAAACATTAGTGATTCGGCTGAATAAGGCAATAAAAAATCTTAAAGTCAATAAAACTAAACGAAAAAGAAAAATATGTGTATATAATACGTTATTAAATCTATAAAAAAAATTTGCTTACACAAAGGAAAGATTACTCGATTTGATCGCCATTATTAATTAAAACGAGGGTAATATAATGATAACACAGGACAACAAAAAAAAAAATTTTTTTGAAAACTTTTTTAATTTTAATAGTTGATCTTCATAGATTTTTATGTGCTGAATCTAAATCTGGCCTTAGTTTCACCCATAGTTTTCCAGCAATATGCTTTGTATTATAAACCCCTATCTAAACCCCTATACGGTATAGGGGGGAATTAATGAAACACTATGTTACATCATAAGCATGGTTTGTATTTACAGTGGCTACTTAAAACAGTGATATAATGTGCTAATACAGGTTTCACTTGTCAACTGGAATTGGTCTGTACTTTCTTTCTCTTTTTTCTTTGAAGCTTTTGAAGCTACGAAATTTGGTAAAACCACCTTGCTGACCAAGGAGCATGCATGTTATTTTAAATCACCACATATCATCCAACCATGAGCAGAATAGCCTATTCGATTTAACACTGTTTCTATGTTTTCATAGTTTTCTTTCATATGTACAGAATGACGAACAGCAATAGATGCGTACATGTTACCATTGTGTAATAAAACAGCATTTAAACCAGTTTTCGATGAATCAATAAACAACCTCCAGTCTTCCTTTTTGTATTCAATACCAAACTCATTCATCACACCGGAAATGTCTAAGCAGGATACTAAATCACCTTCTTGTTCAAAAACCTTGGAAAATTGTTGCTCTCTCTTCCTGTACACATAAGTGCTGGTTGCAACCGCCAACAAGTTCTTTTCTTTTAGTCTAGAGCCAAGCAATTCAGCTTTTTCTTTCACTAAGCCAAGATCACTAACCAAATCGTTAAGCTCGATTTGAGTAAACAGTTTAGGCTCTACATTTTCTGTAAAACATTGGAATTCTTCATCATCTTGTTCATCTAACTCAGATTGTAAATCAGAAAATACTTCCGTTGGAATAGAATTGAAATCATCTGGTGGTTCAGGGACCGGTAAATCTACACCGTGCCCTATGATCCCGTGATCGGATGACGGACGGAAGGTTAGGGTAGCTTATTACCTTCTTGTTTTTTGGATTATGACCAGTAATATCGACACTGCAAAAGTAGCAATCATCGGAATGATTTCTTGGCTCTCTCCATATCATAGGAACAGCAAATTTAAAGGGTTTTTTTTCCTTTCTTGACCATTTTCTTAGATCTTCGACACATACATAACATACCTTATCCTGATCACCAATTGTGGGTGATGCTGCTTTTTTAATATCATATTTGGATTCAACACCCTAAAAACTATAGGAATAAGGTATTTTCAGTATAAATATTTTTTCATCGCTGGCCTGTGTTATTCAATGATAGCTTAAAATATCTTGGAAATCCAATTAATTTAATATAGGGGAGCACATAAATGAATTAATTTCAGAATTTTAGCAAAGAAAATGAAAACAGTCATATGTTTTCAGAGAGACACGACAGAGTTGTCCTCCAGCTTGACAATGCTCGGTCACATATCGCAAGACCCGTCAAGACATACTTGGAAACGCTGAAATAGGAGGTCTTACCCCACCCATAAAATACTCTCTAGTCACTGCTCCTTCCGACTACCATTTGTTTCGATTGATGGCACACGGCCTTGGTGATCAGCATTTCCGATCTTATGAAGAAGTAAAAAACTGGATCGATTTGTGGATCGTCTCGGTCCACACAAGGATTTTTCGAGATGGTATCCGACAATTGTCAGAAAGAGGGAGAAAAGTAATGGCTAGGGACGGTCAGTACTATATAGAAACTCTTGAATTAAACTCTGTACTCCTTACAAACATTAACACTTATTAACAAAAAGTAACAGATATGGTACAAACATGTCTTGCTGAGGTTAGCCCCATGGCCTACACAATCAAAACCTAAAAGTACAAAACACTTTCACATATATATATATATATATATATATATATATATATATATATATATATATATATATATTTATAAGAGTTATTGAAATATGCATAGGAGTTTTTAATTACGATTATATTCCTAAAATCTTTGTGTTTATTTTACTTTTAACAGTGGACTGTACAATGTTAAATAGACTGAGACCAGGAAAACAATTGAAAAGTCGACACAAGAAAGGGAGAGACATTTTTCCCCAAATGGTGTTTTATAGACATCAACATGTTGATATCGTTCAATAGAATAAGATGGTTAAAAGAAACAGCCGGCAATATGGATGACCGGCTTGCTAGAAGCGTTTAAAGAAAACTAATAGACTGAAGAAAGTAGGAACTCCAAACTTAATTTTCTCAAAATACATTACAGTTGACTCTCCTTTCTTTCGTGGTCTCTTCAATTGCTAGACCGATCTCTCACATTTCTCTACTTTAGAAATTATATAAGTTAGGTATATATTGGTATAATTTTATTTGAAATGATCATATTATCGATACGAATATTTAATAAATTAAAACAATCATTCAATAATTGAATTAAGTATGTCTTGACCAAGACCTCCCATTTCAGCGTGTCCAAGTATGTCTTGACGGGTCTTGCGATATGTGACCGAGCATTGGCATGCTGGAGGACAACTCTGTCGTGTCTCTCTTGGTACAGTGGCCGTTTCGCTTTCAATACTCGGCTCAAACGCATCAACTGCGATGAATACCGATCCTCTGTAATAGTTTACTCGGTTTCAACAACACATGATGCAGAGAATAAACTCGACTCACTACTCTTGAAGCGTTAAAACCATTCACGACACTTTCTTTATCTAAGAGCAGCCTCACTGTAAGTACCTACTTGAGAGCATTTGATGAGCCTCAGCCACAGTTTTTTTAAAATGAAAGCAGATAACCAAAACTTCTCGTAAACAACGAGTATTGGGCATGAAACTGACATCTTCGATGGATAATAAATTTATGATGTAATCACAAATCCACTAATATGGTGCTGTCGTTGACAGATGTCCATGCTTACTGTTAGATATATATTTATATATCTAAATTATTTATATATCTAAATTAAATATATAATTATATATATATATATATATATATATATATATATATATATATATATATATATATATATATATACAACGATTTTAAACTTTTTTTTCTGCATAAGTCCTGTCCCTAATTATTTCCCCGACCTCTCAGCCTATACCATAACTTGTGGTAAAATTACATAAGTAAATTGTTAAGTAACATTAGTGTCTATTCCAAACAGTACAGTAAGTTAATATTATTGCATGTCGATGCCAAGCCACCAAGAGTGGAGCACAACTCATTCGTTTTAACTATAAAATTGTTTTAAGCTATTCACTCAAAAATTGAGAAAAAATGAAGCGGCTTGGCACCGACATCAAAAAATATTAACTTATTGTAATGTCCAGGTTGATTAGGAATGTACACTAATGTTACTAAATAGTTTACTTTTTATAATAAAATATTTCTATCTCTTCAGTGGTTTTTGTGTATTTTAATATATATATATTTATATATATAAAGTATTTTATTTTTTTGTGTATCGTTTCGATGAATTTTTTTTCTATCACATTCCTCAGTGGATAAACATAAAATACAATAAGCATGGATAAGGCCTACTAAACATGCTGCTTCTATAAGACAGCAAAGATTAGCTTATTTATTTATTTAGTATAAAATAAGAACTCTTGGATTCACCTTGGATTGTATGTGACAAAGGTAGAAGAGAAAAGTCACTCCCCAAATAATTTTTATAATGAAACCGAGGAATGACGAAGTAAAATTATACAGATGTCGGGACATGGGGAGACAATCATGTAATTTAAAGAAAGCAAATATCCTGATGACGAAGAAGTACTTCGAAACGTCGTAACCAGTGTTATAAAAATGTTGTTTTTTTACTTTCCCTTACCTAAATACGTAGTATATAGTAAGGGGAAGTATTGCGATCGTGAAAATTTTCGAATTTGAGTTTTCGAAGGAAATAAACGTTTTAAGGTTCCCTCAGTCCAAATGACCAAGTCTCACAAAATGGTCTGTGTGTGTGGGTGTGTTTATGTGAACAGTCTAGCTCAAAAACGAAAAGTTGTACTATACTGAAATTACGTATTTAAGGTTGGCACATGCATGTGATGTTACAGCAAGTTTTTCGTCAAAATAAACTAACCAGAAGTGCCACTTTATATTATCGATTGTACACTTTTTTTAAAAAATATCGAAAACGGCTCTAACGATTTTGATGAAACTTGCCTAAATTGTTCTTTATAAAGGTCTTTAACTTTTAATTTAAGTAGTTATCACCAAGGAAATGCAGAGAAAAAAATTATGATGAAAATAATATTTTATTTGCGCTTAGCTTAAAAAGTATGCATTTTACGATATGTAATGTATAGAATTGTATGAAAGGTAATTAAATTATCTAAAACACAATAAAAGAATCATCAAAATTAGGCCAGTATTAGCAAAGATACAGCGCATCGGACAAACCGGAATTAGCTATTATATCATGGATTTTACACTTTTTTACATTTTTATCGAAAACGGCGTAAACAATTTTGATTAAACTTGCCTAAATTATTTTTCATAAAGGCCTTTAACTTTTCATTTATGTAGTAAATCACCGAAAAATGCAGGGAAAAAAATTATGATGAAAAGAATACTTTATTAGCGCATAGCTTAAAAAGTATGCATTTAACGGTAAATTATGTGTAGAATTCTATAAAAGGTAATTAAATCATCTAAAAATCAAAAAAAAGAATCATCAAAATCGGACCAATAATAGCAAAGATACAGCGCATCGGACTAACCGGAAATGGTAACTACATCATGGATATTACAATTGTTTACGATTTTCTCGAAAACGGCTCAAACGATTTTGATGAAACTTGCCTAATGTCTTCTCCTTACAGTCCTTTAACTTTTCATGTAAGTAATATATCATCGAGGAAATGCAGCGAAAAAATTTATAATGAAAAGAATATTTTATTTGCGCGTAACTTAAAAAGCATGCAATATATTTAATAACATATTAAATTATGTATATAATTGTATGAAAGGTTATTAAATTATCTAAAAAACAAAAAAAGAATCATCAAAATCGGACCAGTATTAGCAAAGATAAAGCGTATTTTTAGGTTATCTTGTGCGTATAAAGCACAAGACCCTAGATGGATAACCGTGCGTATCTGAGAGAAGACGGATGCGACCGAACCTTCTCCCACCAATTTGTTATAAACAATATACTCTGTATTAAAGTAATTTAAGAATACAAAAGCGGAAATTAACTTAATAATTTCAACTTTCATATTATTTAATGGAAAGAAAATATTTCCATTAAAACTAAACCGAAACTTTTAAAATATATTTGCAACTTGACAAAGTTAAAATATATAGGTAGTGTACAGAATTGTTTTAAAAACTGTTTTATTGTACTGAAGTGGGAGAAGATGTGAAGAAGTGAATGCTGCTGAATTTATTTCAAGCATTGTTTATGTGTACTTTTAAAAATTATATTAAAAAGATAATTATTATAGGACGGTAAGGGAAAGTTGTGTGATGCGCGCACCGCACCACATTTTTTGAAATTGGCTTAAGAACTAAAAATTAGAAATTTATGTTTAAATTTATTATCAGGATTTAATATCAATTTATTATTAGGACCCAAACACCACCTCTATCGATTCCCACTCAAGGTATAGTGATAAAAAAATTAGAAATAGTCTACACATCGACTACACAGGCCCAACGATGAAAAAACTTTTGTGCTAAAAATACCTTATTCCTATAGTTTAGGGTCCTAAATCCAAATATGATATTAAAAAAGCTTTATCACCCACAATTTAAGAATTGTGAACAGAATTGTTGTACTAAAATTGTTTAAAAAACGTTTTATTGTACTGAAGTGGGAGAAGATGTGAAGAAGTGAATGCTGCTAATTTATTTCAAGCATTGTTTATGTAAACTTTTTAAAATTATATTAAAAAGATAATTATTATAGGACGGTAAGGGAAAGTTGTGTGATGCGCGCACCGTACCAGATTTTTTAAATATAAAGTTATAGATCAAAGGGAAGTGTCCTTCACTAATTAATTTATTATTGAGATATACGTTTTAGGTCGAGATGGATTAACCCAAATTACAATAATAAATAATATAATAATAAAATAAAACTCAACTGTTTCAAACATAATTTTGATGTGAGCACATTTACTTACACTAGATTTGATGCGAGAAAATTTATAGTTAACACTGGGCAAATCAATTTCTCTGAATGATTTACATTCAATGTTCATTAAGATGAGGTTACTTAGACGATATTAACTCAGCATGTTCTTCAACTCACTGTTATTTCGAAAAATATTTCTAAGGGATTCATTTCAGTTGGGTTTTTCCAAATGACCCTTTTTGGTTTCAATAGCACTGGAATTCCATAGTTTCCAAAGAATATCGAAAGGGTTATAAAATGTTTGCATTTTGAAGGAATACTTATAAGCTAATTAAAGAGGCCTGAACTTTTCATAAATACTTTTTCAGTTTTTTTTTATTGAATGAATGAGTCTAAATGCAAGAGGAAAAGGTCCAGGACGACCAAGAATCGTGTAGCTCTGAACTAGAAGTCCAACGCATGTTTTACAGAAATATTTAGATAGATTTTTTTAAAAAATATTTTTAGAAAAACATTTCTTGGAAGCAAAACTATCTGTTAACTGTAGCCAGGACTGTTACAAGGTTTTGCAAGCTAAATATTTTCTGCCCTAGGCGCTGGGTTCCGAGAAACGTGGGACCGGTTTCGTTTGCTTCTTCTGCTATATGTCTAACCGGTCCTACTATAGGCTGCATAAAGGGGATGATTTTTTTTTTCTCAAACTAGCGCATGCTCACTAAAATGTTGTTTTTTGCTTGACAATCCACCTAGAACTATCCAACTCCTCGAAAATTTTTTACTTAACCTAAAAATAAAATTTCGATTGAAATTGACATTCCACTAAATTCTTCCGCACAAGAAAAGTGTCCTCCTACCTAACGAATGATAATTTATCACAGTTACTCACGAGTAATGACAGTAGTAGATATATTCTAAATTAGTCGTATTTATTTTTTATTTCTCAGTGGTTATTTTGGAAGGGGAATTTTCCCTTTTTCCTCACCCTGAGGACCGCCACTATTATATTCTTATATTTATACCTGAAAAATTCGTTCTTTAATAAATAAATTAATTTTGAAATCATCCAGTTTTATTATCGGGGCCTATATATAACACATAAATGAAAAATAAAACGTAATAAGTGCGACTAAAATATGACGAAGTAAACTTAAAATTTATAATCCTTAGAGGTCGAAATATTGAAATATTTTTATTTAGTTTCTTTTAGCAACCCCGTGTAATTTTAATGAATTACTTTTATTATTTTTTCGTTAAAAAAGATGAGGCATTTTGAAAGAGGTAGATTTTT
Organism: Rhaphigaster nebulosa; assembly: GCA_948150685.1. NCBI lineage: Eukaryota > Metazoa > Arthropoda > Insecta > Hemiptera > Pentatomidae > Rhaphigaster > Rhaphigaster nebulosa. Next base: position 141,507,455 of record OX411308.1, on the reverse strand, counting down.
AATTTTTATTGTTCGCCTCAATCAAGTAAAAATATTTTAAATTCCGAACAAATCATCTTGGTCTCAGAGCTCTAGTAGCGTCAAAGAGACGAGGATTATAGGCGAGCAACAAAGCGACATGCTCATTAGAGGCCGCTGAGTACAAATTAAATCAGAGCGGGAGTGTATCAGTTTGCTGGTGACAGAGGAGGGAGGTAGAGATTACTTCCTGTCGGAGCCTGTCTTGTTTCCTCCCGAGTCAACTACTTCCTCTTGGCCAATCTCCGCCTGCCTCCTCTATCAGTTTTCAATCATCATCGTGTCCTTTTCTATGAATTCCAGTTACGTCAGCTCCTTTGCCTATGCACTCCTTCATCAATATCATTTAGCCTATCCAAAATATTCTGGGGTCAAGAGACAGACAAGAGAATGTTTCATTTCAAGAAGAGTTTTAGTTGAGAACAAGTTTTATTTTAAGCAAGCTAATAATTTAAGGAATAGATACAAAATATAAATATAAATGATGTTTATTACCACAATAATTAGCCTAACTAAAATCCATGTTTCGATGCCGATTTCAACAATTGTTACCTGTGTACTTCATACTCATTTGAACACCATCAAAACCCAAACCTAAAAGTTCAGAATTTCTCCCAACTTCATTTCGGTCTTCTCATCGACTTCAAACCTCGTGATGCTATTAATTCAAATATTAGGTATAACCGGATGTATACACCAAGATTCCGCATCGTGTAGCCTTCTGAATTTTATAGTGGACTTACCTTCCATGAGACCAAATATTCTACGGAACACATTATTTTTGAAGACTTTAATGTTTTATTCTTCCCTTGACATAAAATGCCCTAGAAAAATGACAGTCTTGTAAATTCTAACATACGAATTTTTGTATAGTCAGCGCCGTCCTAAGAAATGCGGCGCCCGTGGGCTACTAAAAATAATGCGCCCCTCTTCGTGAGATATGCTTGCATATAAATAAGCAATATTTCATTCAGAACAAGTTATTTGGTTATCTTTGTCAGGAAAATATTTTGAATAAAAATAACTAAATAACTAATAATATAAAAGAAATATGGCACCAATAAAAATTGTCGCCCAGAAAAAGCTTGCGTCCCAGGACTAAAGTTCAATTAGCTCAGTAGTTAGGGTGGCCATGTGGATAGTAGGCATGAACGGGGTAATATTTCAACTGAGAAATAACAAGCCTTTTCCGCATTTAAACTTGATTTTATTTCCAGCTCAATGTTATCTTATGTCAATATCTTATAGCTCAATCATATATTAGGTCCTTGTTCATTACTTACGTTTTTATGAATACAAACCAATAAAAATCATTTATAGCACCTACCTATTGTTTTTCGCTATTTATATTCCAGGAATCCCATAAGTCTTTTTTTTATACTTTATTATTTCATTTTTAATAATCTAAAATTTTCTCCTTATATTGTTTATTTCCGATTAAAGTTTTTTATTTACAATTTTTTCTATCTTTTTTTTACTATTACAGGAACGCAGTAGCCGTTCGTCCCGCCAAGCAAAAATCTGGTGCGGTGAGCGCATCACACAACTTTCCCTTACCAACCTATAATAACAATCTATACATTTTTTTAAAGAGTTCACATAAACACTACTCGAAATTAACTCAGCAGAATGCACTTCTTCAGGTCTTTTCTTAGAATAGTATAATAAATTAGTTTTTAAATAACTTTAGAACTACAATTCTATACACTAAATATTTTTGATTTGTCAAGCTGAAAATATATTTTGAAAGTTTCGGTTTAGTTTTCATTAAAATTCTATTTAATTTCCACGGAATCATTTTGTTTCCATTAAATAATATAAAGTGGAAATAATTCAGTTAATTTTAAAATAAATAAGTTACTTTTATGTTATTACAATACATTGTTACAGAGCGTTTCGTTAACAACAGGTTGGCGGCTTGGTGGGAGGAGATTCGGTCGCATTCTTCTCCTGGAAGCACTCGGTTTTCACTCTAAGGTCTAGTAGTTCTCATGGCATATGCTGTATCTTTTCTAATACAGTCCCGATTTAAATAATTGTTTTTTTTTTGTTTTTTTAGGGAATTAAATTACCTTTCATCTGATTTCGTAGAAAATTTACCATAAAATGCTCACTTTTTGAGTTATGTACAAATAAAATTTTCTTTTCGCTATAACCTTTTATCCTGCATTTTCTAGTTGATATACTACATATATGAAAAGCTAAAGAGCTTTAAGGAAAAGATATTGGGCAAGTTTCATCAAAATTGTCTAAGCCGTTTACGAGAAAATTGTAAAAAATTGTAAAATCCATGATATAATTACCATTTCCGGTTAGTCCGATCCGCTGTATCTTTGCTATTACGGGTCCGATTTTGATGATTCTTTTTTTTGTTTTTTTAGATGATTTAATTACCTTTCATACAAGTCTATAGATAATTTACCATAAAATGCATACTTTTTAAGTTATGCGTAAATAAAATATTCTTTTCATTATAATTTTTTTCCTTGCATTTCCTCAGTGATATACTACATTTATGAAAAGTTAAAGGCCTTTATGAAGAATAATTTAGGCAAGTTTCGTCAAAATCGTTAGAGCCGTTTTCGATTTTTTTTTAAAAAAGTGTACAATCGATAATATAAAGTGGCACTTCTGGTTAGTTTATTTTGACGAAAAACTTGCTGTAACATCACATGCATGTGGCTATCTTAAATATGTAATTTCAGTATCGTACAGCTTTTCGCTTTTGAGCTAGACTGTTCACATATACACAGATTCGCAGGCACATTGACACACAAACCATTTTGCGAGACTTGTTTATTTAAATATATGTTTAAAAAAAAATATATGTTTTTGCAGATTGTCATAATATTTATTGTAAGTAAAAAATATGTCAGCCAATGGTTTGTATTTGAAAAAAAAAAAGAAAATTTATTTTTATTTTGTAAATTAAAATTTGTAATTAAAAAAAATACATAAAAAAGATATCAATTATATAAATATCAATTAGACAAGATAGACTTTTTTCTATTTGTTTTTTTTAATAGGATGTGTCATATATTAAAACTTGAAAACCACCGCAAATTAGTTTCATTAACGCAACAGACTCTAGAATTCCACTCCTTCAATATTTACTTGATTAACGCTCTAAACTACTGATCCTTACTACTTATCCAAAATCTTTAATGCTCCTTTATAATGTCACAAATAAAATTATCCATGACGATCTTAATTAACCATATGTAGCTTATTGGCCTCGAAATAAGAACTAACCTCCAGTATAAACTCTATTTTCACTAATAATCTAATCGTATTTGCAATCAATTCTTGTTAATCTTTTATAGCGTCTTAAAAAAAAAAAAAAAAAAAAAAAAATGGCCCCGGGATCTTCTAATATAGAACTGTCTTTTGTGTGCAACAAGAGGGTGGCATCTCAACAAGTCACTGCCAATTCATTATATTTATTTATTTTGTATCCATGCACATTTGTGAAATTTAATTATTAATTCTTTTAATAAACGATTGTTACTAATATTCCAACTTTTGTGTTAAATTAGGCACATGTTTAAAATGCATCTTAATAGCAATATGATAACTGATATGCCTCTATTCGTGCGCAATCCGCGTTTCGTAATGTTATGAGTCGTGCACCTGAGCACTATGATTAAGTAAGCTGATAACGTTAAATCATAAAGCAACACCTTTTCCTGCCTTTGGAAATAGGAATCACTTGATAGCATGATGACGAAGGACACCAGCGGCTAACGTGATTAATTGTCAATTTCATCCCGAGTACGTTTTTCATCCTTGCTTACCATTTTTATTATTTTACAAGATGTACGTACGGCATTGCCCGTGAAAAGATTTGCGAGTTAATTACCCTCCCAAATTTCAAGTTTTTTTTACGTTTAACTTTTAAAAGATAATGTGAGTAACAGAAGACAGAACTTTTGTTCTTCTCATTCCTAATCATCATTCACCATTATACTGTAAAGTTTGTACAAAACTTTTACAAACAACTTTAACAAAAAAGAAATGATTTAAGTTTAACTTTGATTTATATTTTATTCTTAACACATTATTTATATTTTGCGCATTTCATCATATTTAATGCTATATGAAATGAATGGGAAAGTAAATAAAACTATCAGAGCGAACATAGATTCACCAAGAAAACATCATTCAATTCAATACTTTCTTTGTCGTGGCTATGTGGAATGAATATAAAGGAAGAAAAATATGTTGTTCTTTTACAACAAAAACAAATTCATACGCAGTAAAGGAAGATTTGTAATCGTGGAAATTTTCGGATTTCAGGTTTCAACGGAAATATCCATTTTGACCATCCTTGAATCCATTTTGACTTGTTTCGTCGTTACGTCTGTACATACGTTCGTTTGTACGTATCTTGCATATCTCCAAAGCGGTTAGCCTTAGAATGTTAAAATTTTGTATTTAGGATTATTGTGATCCACCCTAGAGGGAGGGAGGGAGAGGGAGTGGGAGAGGCAAAGGGAGAGGGTGAGGGAGGGGTGTTCTCTGAGACGCAAATGTAGATTGCTTCATGTGAAATCTAAAATTGACTGAAAATGAAAAGAGACTTCTCTGTCCTTGCACTTTACTGGATGTTCATAACACAACTGAATATAACACAGTTGTGGAATATCAAACTGGGATAAAGGGATAAAGGATTGACTCTTAAACTTATTTTCCTTATTAAAGCATTCTTGCAATATAATATATTTGCTATAATTTGTCTACATCAACGACCTAAAATATTTTACCTCTAATTACAATTGACTAAATTAATTAACGTGAAAGGATAGATGGATGTTATGCGAGTAATTAACTAAACGATTTAATTACTTAATGAATAAAATTTAATGCCAAAATATATAACCTGGACCAATAACAATTAACTGAAATTTTCATTAAAGATTTACAAAAAGTATATACATACATTCATATTTCACATGCCGTTTGGCAAACTACCTCTATGGTCAATGGACTTATCAACAATTTTAACTTAATTGATATCTTTTTTTTATGTATTTTTTTTAATTACAAATTTTAATTTACAAAATAAAAAGAAATTTTATTTTATTTTTTTCAAATACAAACCATTGGCTGACATATTTTTTACTTACAATAAATATTATGCAAAAACATATGCAATCTGCAAAAACATATATTTTTAAAGTTTAATACGAGTGTGAAACCAGCCTCAGATGAATGGTTTTGGTATCTATGATAAAAAATATCAGGTACTGGAAAGAACAGTTTCGACCCGAACTTGTCCCTAGTTCACCAACCGCCTTCATCTCTAATTTATAATTTCGATGTAATAATCTAATACTTCAGCTTTATTTAATATAATATATTATGATTCTTCATGAAATAATCTCTATTTATTTCTAGTTATTTCCTATTTTTGTCATTAATGATAGTTAAAATTATCGGTAATCTATCTTATGTGGATGACAGCTGTTAACTTCTACTCGCTAATCTCGCTCAAGTAGTACAAACATGCCAACGTTTTCTAACATATGGGCTTTAACCAATTAAAGGTAGAAGTCATACTGATAACAGTCGTTATGTTATCGTAACGTGAACGGATTAGATAAGAGTTACGGTTTGTTGATAGTTACTAATAAGGAGTTGTAGCGTTATGACAGGTAAAGCGATATTAAGTTAACTAGGGTTCCATAGTTAATTAATAGCAGTTTATTTTCATTTAATACTCTTTATGTATTTTAACAACTTAGTTCCTAGTTCTGATGCAGCCCATTTCGTTTTATTATTATCAATAATGAACCTTTGTAATCCACACAGAAAAGTATTTTAACCCTCGTAAAAATTTGAGATTTTACTTTTCAAGATACGTGAACTCCAAATGTCGATTAAAAAAAAATCCGCCCGTCCGGGACATTCCGAGACTACTATGTCGATTTTTTTTGGTTAGCATCAAAACCGCAAAAATTTTTCAAGTGTAATATTTTAAGGTTTTGTTGATCTAACTATATCGTTTATATTTACGTTCATATTAATACAATTTTATATTAATTTTGTTATTTCGTATTTTTTATATCCTTGTACGAGGTAAAAGGAGTATTGTAATCGCGAAAATTTTCGATTTTCAGATTGCAACGGAAATATCCATTTTGACCATCCCTGAATCCATTCTGACTAGTTTCGTCGTGACGTCTGTATGGACGTTCGTTCGTACGTATTTCGCGTAACTCAAAAACGGTTAGCCATAGATAGTTAAAATTTTATATTTAGGTTTGTTGTAAATTGTTGAACCTCCTTTTTTTGTCACTACATGATCACCGGAAGTAGTACTTGAAGGTCATAATTGATTTTCATCAAAAATTGTATTAAAATGTAATGCAATACTCCTCAAATTTGGTATATAAGACTGCATACTTGGGTAGTAGCCCCATGGGCTTGTTCGCAAATGGGGAGGAAAAAATGTTTTTTATACTCAATTTTAACACTTAAAACAAGTAATAACATTTTTTAATTAGTGTGAAAAAAAATCGCGTTTATAACCTTTATCACCGAACCATATGATCTCTGTATTAAATATCGATATACCTTTTGGTGTAAGTTTCTCATGTAAATTACCCCTTTCGGATCTTCAATTTCAACCAAAATCTATTATATTACTTGTATTGATATAATAGTCTAATTTATCAAATTTGAGTTGTTTAACATTATATTTTAATATAATTTTTTATGAAACTCTAATATCACTTTCGATTAAAGTACCACTTCCAGTTTGCCAATTTTAACCAAAATTTATTATTTTTTTTATACTAGTAAGCAAGTCTTACATACCAAATTTGAGAAGTTTTGCATTATATTTTGATATAATTTTTGATGAAAATTAGTAATGGCCTACAAGTAAAGTACCACTTCCGGTAATCATGCAGTGACCGAAAAGGGAGGCTCACAACTAGATTATGCAATAATCCGAAACACAAAATTTTAACTTTCTATGGCTAACCGTTTGTGAGTTATGCCAGATACGTACGAACGAACGTACGTACAGACGTCACGACGAAACTAGTCAGAATGGATTCAGGGATGGTCAAAATGAATATTTCCGTGGCAATCTGAAAACCGAAAATTTTCGCGATTAAAACCTTTCCTTTACTGCGCACAAGGAAGTAAAAATGATATTAAAATTTAATACAGAGATCATAAGGTTCGGTGATAAAGGTTACAATCGCGATATTTTTTTCCACTCTTATTAAACAGTTTTATTACTTGTTTTAAGTGTTAAAATTGACATGGCTTCACAATTTCCTAAAAACGCGAAAGGTCAGCGTACATTCTAGAGGAATAAAGAGCCGAGTCGAACTTATAAAAATGGAGTTCCCCAAGGTGGATTTCTATCCCCAACGTTATTCATCATATTTATTAATGATGTATTAAATAACCTTCCATAATGTTAGCGTTTCGTTGTATGCTGATGATATAGCCCTTTGGTGCAAGACTTCATCAGTTATAGCTGTTAAATATCGGATGCAAGACGCACTTGATGGCCTCTTCTTGTGGACTGAAAAATGGGGACTGAAGATAAATACTGGAAAAACAAAGTACACCATCTTTAGCCTATCAAAAAATGTCCCTGAATCCATACATCTAAAGCTGGGTGCAAGATTGATTATGAACGAAGACAAACCCTACTACCTCGGAATCAACTGAGATCCAAAATTAGCATGGAAAGACTATATTGATAAATGTGTTGTAAAGGCAACAAAAAGAACCAACCTTATGAGGATATTATGTGGCTCAAATTGGGGAGCAGATCATAAGACCCTGAAATCTCTTTACACTTGATATGTCAGGCCCACGTTAGAGTATGGGATAACCAGCTGGGGAGTTGCAGCAAACTCCAATTTCCAAAACGCCTCTCTAGTCCAAAATCAGAGACTTAGGAGCAGAAGAAAATAGAAGCTAAGCGTGTCCTATCCTAGGGTTGGAATATCGGAACGCGATATATCGGATTTAAAAAACCGATATATTATATCGTTATCCTAACACCAGATTAATCGAGATATCGATATTTTGTACCGATATATCGGTGATATTGATATTTTAAATTTTATTATTTTATTTTAATTAGAAATTTCCTTTATTCTTTATCATGTTTTTAATTTTATCCGTGAGCTGTACTTAACATTACAGCTTAATTATTTAATCAATCTAAGACTCTGTCTCTGAGCTGTTGTAACTTCCTTACTGTTAGAACTCATTGGCGTCACTAACGGTCAGTTGCTTGTTGTTCATTGTTGTTGTTGTTGTTAGAGTGGTGATACAAATGAAAATAGAAACTAAAATGTCGCCGCCAAAAAGTGAAGTATGAAGTATATTAAAAGAAAACATTTTAAATCGAGAGACAGTAAAAGTGCGGAGTGCAAATATTGTCACAAAATATTTCGGACTTCGGGAAACACATCAAACCTACGGTCACACCTCAAAGCTTTCCATGTACAAATTTTTTCTTCTCCATTAGGGTCAGGTGTTTCTGCAACACCATCTACTTCTAAATCAGAAGCAAATAAAACAAAATCTTACTATCAGTAAATATCAACTGTCTATTTACTTATTCAATTACCATTATTCTGAACATCGCTTGGTTTTGGAAATACTTGTTGTTGAACTGCATAATCGAACTTCGTATATTTGAAAAATATTTTGTGAATAATGAAATATGAAAAAAAATTTACCAAAATGTCACGCAACAATAATGGATATAATTTGGATCGATTTTTTTAAATTAAAAATACGTGTAAAACATTTTTGAATTTTGATTAATCAACATATCCAAGCAAAATGTTAATGTGAATAGATGTGTGAATAGATAATTAATGTGAATAGATAATTGAACTGAATAAATAAATAGACAGAATGTAATTTACAAAATAAAATGGAAATAATACAATGAAAAGTATTATAGAGGGGAAATGTCCCAAAATTTGAAAACAAGATTAAAGCAGCATAAGACAAATTCTAAATAGCCTAATAGTAAAAAGAAGTGCTCAATTTCAAAATCGATATGAAATTGAAAATCATTACATAGACATAATAAATAAAATAGATATATAATGAAAGAACTAATAATTGTAATGAAAATAGTAAATTTAAAATAAAAATAAGATCTAGAATAATTATTAAAAGGAAAGAGGACACTACCATAAGTATTGCTAAATATTGAAGACACAGGCCAGAATATTCAAGAATAGGAATCGAGGCACATTAGGTAGATGCTTACAACTAGTTTTAAATTTTATTGTGTTTCAACATTTCATAGTGTGGTCATATGCATAGTAAATCATAGGTCTACTCGCAATTGTACTTTATTATGAAATAGGGTCCAGGTTTTTCCTCCTTATCCTTCAAATAAACTTAAGAGTTTAAGATTACCAAAACAAAAAAGTAATCTGGATCAATCATCCACCAAATTGAAATAAAATAGACAATACTATAAATGTAAATAAATTGTTGCATATAATCATTGGTTAACATATAGCACATGTTAATTTATAAATATAATGGCGTAAATATGAGAATAAGTAATATTTAGTTGCCAAACAATAATTAGTAGATAAGATGGAAACACATATACTGTTAATTAGTCCAATGTAAAGACAAACAGGTAATAATATAAATGGTGATTGTAATGAAATATATATCAGATGAATTACATGTTTTTTAGATAAATATTTTGAGAATGCTCAATGCATGCATGGAAACTTTATAAAATACAATTATTTTTTAGAAAAATTTGTAGAATTATATTATATACGAAATATGGCAAAAAGCCTTCAAGATAAAAATGTATTATAATACTTATTTTTTTTACCAAAATATTATTCTTTTCTATCTTTTTTTATAATGATTCATGAATAATAAAAAATATTGTTCTATAAATAATATTTATATTATTTCATAATCTTTTCATAAATTTCATAACGTTATACTCATTTAATGCACGGCTTCTTTGCTTTTTCATCCATTTCCTTTCGATATATCGATATATCGATATTTGTCTACCGATTATCGGTGGATATCGATATTTGATTTTGCGATATATCGAATATCGATATTTTTCTTTCGATATTCCAACCCTAGTCTATCCACTTAAAATTTTGAATCCGTCGATTTCCAATGCTTCATATCGTTGCAGAGACAGTTCTAATGTTGTCATGGAACACGAAGAAATCTCTTAGGAACTTGGTACCTACTGAAAGAAAATTGTATAGAACAACGGAATGAGACGTACAGAAACAAGAGGTTATGTGTGTCAATAGTGAGCGTCGCAACGCAGAGTGTCGTATTTCAGAAAATGCAATCTTCGGAATCTAGTAACCAAATTCAAGATAACTTTTTGAGCCACCGCTTTATAGTTTAATAGGTGTACAAGGAAGTCATGCGGTGTCCAAATCAGATATTTATTTTTTACTACCAATTGTAGAAAATGTCTAGATAATTCATATTTTACTCTCGGGCCTTTGACCATACGAATTACCGAGATTCCACTAGTTAACAATTTCTCTTATTCGGTAAAACTACAGAATCGGGACGACAACATGACGGAGGTCTAGATTTTTAAGACCTGACCGTACTTCGAGCTACGCGTGCCTACAACAAATACTCAAATAAATATTTGCTGAATAATTACTCAATGAATTCCGCGATTTGTGTTATAGAATTTGTTTTCTATAATTCAGCATCGTTATATTTATTGTGGGTTATCTTTTTTTTTAATTTGGTCAGTATTTGTGAATATACTTTCATCGGGGATTTGTTTATCTCTTGAGCGAGCGTAACGTGCGGAAGTCGACAGCTGTAATCTAATTAAAACAATAATAATTTAAATTAAGGCCCCGATCTCAACTGATGAGGATACGTTGGTTTGATGATTTTTTGTGGGCATGCGCAGTTGGAAGTACAGTCACGTCTAAAAAATCTTGACTTCCGCCATGTTGGGTTCACGATTCTGGAGTTTTACCAGTAATTATAAGAATAAACAATATTAAGTTACCAAACAATAATTAGTAGATAAGTTTTATATATAAACAAAGTTAATTAATCCTATGTAAAGACAAACAGGTAGTTTGTTACAGGTTGTTAGTTTTTCTTTGTTGTCATTAATTCCGTCTTTTCGTAGGAACTTTGTAGGAACTTTGTGAACTTTTTCTGCTATTTCTTTCAGGGTATCTATTTCACTAATTGCCTCTTCTTCCGTTTCTGCCAGGAGGGCTAAATCGTCTGCAAAGGCCAGGCAGCTCACTTTTATGTGGTCTCTCCTGGTCCCTACTACGGCCTCTGCATTATTTATTTTCCAGAATTCTCTCATGATTTTATCCAGTACTATGTTAAATAGTATTGGTGACAGGCCGTCTACTTGTCTTAGTCCTGTTTTTACCTGGAAGAATTTGCTGATTAGTCCTTGGAATTTTACTTTTGATTTGGTGTCCGTTAGGGTTAATTTTATGAGGTTTATTGTTTTCTGGTCTACTCCATATTCCTTCAGTATTTTCAGCAAGGTTTCCATGTCTATCGAGTCATAGGCCTTCCTGAAGTCGACGAAGGAGATGTAGAGGTTTTTGGGTCTCACCATGTAATATTTTATCAGCAATTTAAGGCTTAGGATCTGTTCTTGGCAAGATCTTCTTTTCCTGAAGCCTCATTGGTATTCTCCAATTTCCGGGTCTATTTGTGATTCTATTCTGTTTAGTATGACTTCTATTGAGAAAATTTTGTAAGTGACCTGCAGCAGTGAAATTCCTCTGTAATTTTTTACTTCTGTTTTTGGCCCCTTTTTATGTAGAGGGTGTATTAGTGCGGTTTGCCAGTCTTCTGGTATTTCCTCTTTTATCCAGACGTCCATTAATAGCTCTGTGACTTTTCTTCTGAAATCTTCACTTGTTATTTTCTACATCTCTGCCAGGATGCCGTCCTCACCAGAGGCCTTGTTGTTTTTAAGCGCTGCTATTATTTTGTCTATCTCCTCCTCATCTGGGGGGTCTGATTCCATGTTTTGTGGTGTGTTCCCCTTTGCTACTATTTTTTCTCTTGGTTCTTCGCAATTGAGAAGTTTTTCAAAGTAGACTGCCAAAATTTCACAGTTTTCCTCGTTGTTTAGTGCTAGTGTCCCGTCTTTTCTTTGGAATATTAGTCCTGGGGGTGTATATCCTCGAACTTCGTCCTTAAAAGCCTTGTAGAAGAGTCTGGTGTCGTTTTTCCTGAAATTTGCCTCCATTTCTCCCAATTGGTCGTTATGGAATTTCCTTCTTGCCTTCCTCATCTTTTTATGTGCGATTTTTCTTTCTCTTTTGTATCTCTCCAGATTTTCTGCGGTTTTGTTCTGGTTCCATGTTTTCCATGCTTCCAGGCTCTTTTCTATCGCATTTTCGCATTCTTCATTCCACCACGCTCTTTTCCCGTGAAGGCTCTGTGGTGCTAGTTCTTCTGCAAGTCCTCTTAAATTTTTTGTTACTTCGTCCCAGTTTCCCGGTGTTTTTAGTTTTTCCTTTAATTCTTGTTCTTTTTGTTTTACTAATATTTCTCGATCTACTTTGCCCATTCTTCTCTTCTCTGTTTTTAGGGTCTTTTTTGCTGGTACAAAGTTCATCTTAATTTGTGAGGAGAAATGGTCTGATGTTACATAGTAAATGTAACAGTAAGTCCTTCTTACTTTGACATTCTGTATTTCCTTGTGGTTTTTCCTAGAAATTGCCACATGATCTAACTGGTATTATCCCAGAGAATTATTAGCGGATACCCACGTCTTTTTCTTACTAACTTTGGCCTTGTAGTGCGTGGACATGATTTTTAGGTCCGCATTTTGGCATAAATGTATTATGCCTATAGAATAGAATAGAATCTTGTTTCTTGCAGGGTCATTATCGAGATTTTCAGCCTGTGTAGTTCTCTTGTTAGTTGCTTGAGTTTCCCTACTTGTATTAGTGAATTTATGTTATATGTGTCAAAATAGTACTTTCTCTTCTGCTTAAATGTTTGCTTTGTGTTTTTGTGGTGTTTCGATTCATCGGTTTTTAACTTCGCACTGCCGGGCACCCTAGAATCCGATCGTCCGACTTTGTCTTCAGAGTAGTAAATTTCGTGAGAAGCCATTTTCATGATATTTTCTATTTGTTTTAGTCGGGTCGCCCCGACAGATGTATAACTAGGATAGTAAGCCCTAGAGGGTTTCGTTTTAGTTCCTCTATTCTTTCATCAGAAATCCAGCCGTACCATGTGGAGGCACGCATCCTTAGTAAATTAGGTGGAAACAAAAAGGCGTTCCCAAGGATGCCGAAACAATAACGGCTGTTTGAAGGTTTTATTATTGAAAAACTTAAAAAAAGAATATAATATTTGAAATACGACGAAAAGTCTTCAAGATAAAAATGTTTTATCAAATTTTATTTTTCCAAAGTATAATTCTTTTCTATCTTTTTTTATATGATTCATGGCTGGTTAAAATATTATTTTATAAATAATAATTTTATTATTTCATAACTTTTTACACATTTTAATAATATACTCATTTGATCCACTTTTTTTTGCTCTTTCATCCACTTCCTTTCGATATATCGATATTTTTCTAGCGATTATCGGTAGATATCTATATACGGTTTTCCGATTTCGCAAAATATCGAATATCGATATTTTACTTTCTATGTTCAAGCCCTAAGCTGTATCATTTAATTTGCCAATTTTAATTTTTTCAATTTTGGTCTTGTAGGAATTAGAGGGTAACAATCTTCAATGAATCCGTATTATTGATTAATAGTGATATTCGAATTCCGAACGGTTTTAATGAAGAGTGCTGCTTTGAAAAAGCTATAATTTTTTATTTCAACCCTCATTATATTTCATATCAACATTAATCTAAAGATATCTACTTAAAAGACAGCGGAACCGTATGTGACTGAATAATCGGAAATTCTTTTCATGTCAGGCTGAAAATGTAAATGAAGCTCATTCCCTTTTTGTAACTCCGAAACAGGAACTCCTGCGGGAAGTTTTCTAACATTGTTTCGTGCGTTTGTTCCTTATTAACTTACCTTACTTTCTCTTCTTTGTTAATTCCTCGCTCTTTAGGATGGCAAGCAACTCGGTAAAACACTTTACTCGGGTCTCTTGTAAATTAAAGGTGATGAAGATTTCACAATGAAAAGCATCAGAGTGGGAAGAAGTTGGAAGCATTTAAATTTAACAAATTCTTTTCCAACTGGTCATGAGCGATAATCTGGAACACATCATTATCTGAATGATTCTTGCTAACTTTGAGGGAAACAGAAATAAATTCTTTAAAAAACTAATTATTTTCTTTTTAAATAATGCTTTTTTAACTTGGCGAATATTTGGATTCAATCCGTCAATATGCCAATCCGTAATTAAGCGGAAGTGACATATCAACAAAGTGAAATAGTGACCGATAAGTTGAAACAAATATTTAGATAGAAAAAAAATATGAAAATCTGTAAATTCTAACAAATTTTCTTTGTTTTGTTTTTAACGATAAATTTATAAATAATGGGTTTATCCAGTAACTTCCTTGTCCATTGGCATTAGACCATTACGCATCTGCATACCCCTGAAGTCCGACCCATTTTCGATGTTTTTGTTATGGTAGCAAGATATCATTTAGTTGAGAAACCCCTTAAATCAGCGAAGTTAAATCCGATGTGTGAATGAGATGAAGAATCAGAAGCTGACTAATCTAGTCGGAATGTACTTTTATTAACAATTGTATCATAAATAAACACTTTTCACATAATTTATTGGTGATTATTGATCCGTAAAGTTGATTTATTAAATAAAACAAAAAAATAAATAACAATTTTATTTAAAAAATTTAAACTACTTTAAATTATCACTTAATATCAATTTAAATTGAATCGGTCATTTGGAAAAGGACACATGTCCACTTTTTTCCAAATGCATGTTTTCTCATATTCCTGTAGTTTAAATGTAGACGCATTGATCCACGCGAAAAAGAAACTTCCAAGACTTGTACGTATGGAACACGGGAAGGTCACATATCCCACAGCAAGTCCTTTTCCAATGGATCGCAGCGAGCGCTGGAAGCGCGCTGTGTTAGTTCCCGCCAGTAGGAACATCTGCCGCCTTCCAGCTGTTTCCGAGGTGTTGTTTGTATGTTGTAGTTGTAAACATGGCAAGTCAAGTGATTGTAGTGACAGTATAGATTCTGATAGTGCTACACTATGCAAGAGAAGAAAGAAAGGAGTAGTTAAGCGCACGAATTATCAGCCATTTCTAATTAAAACAGCTAAGATTAAAGGATTGTCCCATATTAACCACGTTGGTAAAACAATTGACGCTAGGAAAACTGGAACAAGCTGCAAGGATGTCCATATTATTATTATTATTATTATAGGAACGACACACATTATATTTAGGTTATACAAAATATTTTCCTTTGCGTCCCATGAAGGTGAGGCACTTAAAAGGCCAAACGAAGTATGCACATTTCTTAATGACTACGTCAATGAATGGGTCGCAGAAACTGTTACTGAGTTTCATATTTTCGGAAAATCTTTCGAAAAATCCGGACGGATGTCCGGGACAAAATAAGAATAACACAGTGGTACGTTTTCTACTAGCTTTGGCATCAAGTGGACGATTTAAACAAATATATCATTACTTTCCCATTAGAGGACATTCCTTCAATGACTGTGATAGAAATTTTGCAGTAGTAAAACGTAAGGAAGATAGGATTTACACCCTAGATTAATATGATTTTGCAATCGTCAAGTACCAATAAAATTTGTGTGAAACGTGTGGGCACTTCAGATATTATCAATTTCAAAAGATGGTGGCCTACACATTATAAAAGATCAGTGTTATCAACTGCTTCTTTTGGGAAAAACATACCTAGAAAGGACAAAATATCTTTCCAGATTTCTAGGTACAATGAATTTAAATATGACTGTTCAGCACCCGGAGTTCTAACAGTGTCTAAGTGGATCTCCAACCTCCCAGAAATATCAGAAACATTTGCTTGGTCCAAGCCGACTGGGCTTCGTCCCGCTTTACCGACACTACTCGACTATCAAGCCTATAATTGAAAACTTCCCATTAATATTAAGAAGGTCAACGACATAACAAAATTAGTACAGTATATCGGTGATGAACATATTAGTTTCTATCATGACATTGTAAACAACTGGCCAACTATTGAGCGAGAAGCACTACAAGAAGAAGCATTCTAATCCCCTAAGAGATTAATGTACAGTCAGTGACAATCTATTCATTGTAATGGCTATAAGGTTATTTCTCAAAGAGCTAATATAAAATGTAGTGAAAACTGTATTACCTTATAAGATGTAATGAACAATAATACTGGTTGTGTTTATCAAAACGATTTATGTGCATTGTTTGGAATATTTTTGTAATTCTCCGATTTCTAAGTGTTACAGGTTCATTAAAAAGAGACATTGTTATGATAAAATGTAATTTAAAACAAATTTAAAGAGACAGGGATGAAAAATGTGTGTTTAATTTCAAAGAACATCCCATTCTCTTGGAAAAGGGCACATCTGCAGGAAACAAAATTTGAATTTTTGTCCGTTAAGGATGGAATCTGAAATCCATATTATGGGAATAAAAGGCCCTTTATATGTTATATGCATTGCCAAAATGCAGCTTTGGTAATTCCTCTCATTCACCATGCATTCACTTTTTTGTCTCTCATGTAAAATTTACTTTTGTGGACATGAGCCCTTTTCCAAATGACCGATTCAATTGTATAATAAACGAAAAAATTATTATTGAAATTATGAATTTATTTTAATTGTTAAAATAATTAATTAATAATTAATTAAAATAATTATTCTACAATAATAAAATAAATAATAATGAATTCATTCATGTCCGGTTGGGTTACAATTGAAATGGAAAAGTTTGCAATGGAATTGGAAAAGGTGACAAAAGATTAGGAAAGGGTTATTGAAATGGAAAGGTTACGTTTGAAATGGAAAAAGTTACAATTGAAATGGAAAAGGTGACAACTGATTTGGAAAAAGGTTACAATTGACATGGAAATGCTATATGTAAGGTGTATACATCCTAACGCCTTGTCTTCAGTTAAACAAATGAATCATAAACATATACAATTTTCCTTTTCATATTCTTTTTTCTTTCTTTATTATTATGTTTATATTTTTACTTCCTTGTACGAAGTAAAGGAAGTATTGTAATCGCGAAAATTTTCGGTTTTCAGATTTCAACGAGATTATCCATTTTGACCATTCCTGAATCCATTTTTACTAGTTTCGTCGTGGTGTCTGTACGTTCGTATCTCGCATAACTCAAAAACGTTTAGCCGTAGAAAGTTGAAATTTTGTATTTAGGATTGCTGTAAAATCTAGTTGTGAATCTCCTTTTTTGGTCACTGCTTTATCACCGGAAGTGGTACTTCACTTCAAGGTTATATTGTTTGATTTCCATCAAAAATTATATTAAAATACAATGCAAAACTTCTCAAATTAGGTATACAAGACTTTCATATTAATATAAATAATATAATAAATTTTGGTTAGCATTGGCAGACCGGAATTGGTACTTTACTTGAAGGTCATATTAGACCTTCATCAAAAATTATATTAAAATATAATGTTAAACAACTCAAATTTGGTAAATAGGACTTTTTTATCGATATGAATGTATTTACTAGATTTTTTTAAAACTGATGAGCCGAAAAGGGTACTTTACTTGAAGGTCATAATAAACTTACATCAAAAATTATATTAAAATTAAACACAGAAATCATATGTTTCGGTAATAAAGGTTACAAACGCAATTTGGTTTCCGATCCAATTAAACAATTTTATTACTTGTTTGAAGTGTTAAATTTGAGTGTAAAATACTGGATCTCCTCCCCATTTTTGAGATGAACAAGTATTTAGCATGAGAATAAGATATTAGTTAAGTGGGCTTTTCCGCTTAAAATGTCGAAACTGTCGGTTTCCAATGCTTTATCTAGTGATATTGACTGTTCTAATGTTGTCACGGAACACGAGGAAACCTCTTGGGAACTTGTTACCAACTGAAAGAAAACGACTTATAATAACGGAATGGGACCTCCAGAAATAAGAGTATGTCTGTGTGTGCCAATAGATGGATGTCGAGACGGCGAGTATCGTTTTTGAGATACTGCAATCTTCGGAAACTAGAAAACAAATTCAGAATAATGTTTTGAACCACCGATTTATAGTTTAATTGGCGTACAAGGAAGTCGTGTTGTCCACATCAGATATTTTTCTATTAGGTCTCTCTATTAATGAAGCTACAACACAGCCGTCACCTTTCCTTTAATCTTAGAACAAAGAAAATAGTTGAAAAATTATTTCTGGTTTCTGGATACTATAGTTGTTATAAGATGTTAAATAAGTTACTTATTGGTTGTTTTAAGTATATCGATAGCCGCAAGTTGTTAATGTTGTCACCGAGAAAATTAATAATTTCGATATTCACCTCCTTGAAAGTTGGATTAAACTACTTGGACATCAGACTGACGCATATTCATATATCATATAGCATATAATGAGTTAAACGTAATATTTTTTATACTGAAGTATTAGAAATAATAAATGAACATATTTTTTATTTGTTTCATTCAAAGTATAGTAATTACGAAGCAAACAGAACTAGTAGAAAACAAAAAAAGAGAGCAAAGAAGAAAAACCAGAAAATTGCAAACGGTGATCCTGGAAGGGAATGTTACATGACCGTATAAAAAAAAATTCTATTTGAAGAGTATTTCACTTCTAATAAAATAAGGAAAAATAAAAATAATTTTTAATTTAGTTTGATTACTTAACGTCTGTTAATACGTTACGAGATCGTTTTCCATGAACAAAAATAAGAAATTGACATTTTTGTTGAGGTAATTATTAATAAAAGGGATAGGCATTAATACCCATTTTTTTTTCAAAACTATATCACTAATATCATTAGTAGATTTCAAGAAATCGATTTAAATTGAACATTAAATCTATTTTATTGGATGATCAGCTTAGCAGTAAAATATCGTTGTAACTTAAATTAAACACATAACATAAGATGGATGTCAAGAGACTTTTGCTAATTTCATAATTTCATATTAACAATAAAAATAAGCAAAAGCAATCATAAATGTAAGCATTGTAAATAAGCCGAATATTTAAAGTACTTAAATAAGCCGAAGTATATTTAAATATACTTTAATTATTGTTTTTAATACTGCTATTCAGTCATTATATATGACAATATATTATTTGATTTTTACTTGAGAATAAGGCAAACCATAATGTCTAATCTATCCGAGACCTATGTCTTCCGAAGTCGCGATTATTATGAAATAATATCACAAAAAGGTCCAATGCCATTTTGAGGGCATCAGAATAACCAATCCTGTATCACGGAGGACATTGTCCTTTCTTTTATCTGTAAATATTTGTAACTGAGACCCGAATAAAGTAGTTGATCCTCAGGGTCAGAATTAAATAACGCTCGTTGATTGGAATAACTTTCATGTTGAAAATCATAAAAGGTAAAATTATAAAACTATACTTGATGTTGATTAGAACAGCGGAAATTTCTTAACAGACGATTCGAGCAGTCTGTCGAATCCCCACCTTTCTTGATCAGTCATCCTCCTGTCAGTTTACCTTTGATAGGCTTACCGTCTGCATCTCGTAATTGTCAGGTGAGCTACTTTGCTTTTCTACTAGTTATAGATCGGTTGGCAGATACTTTATTTAAATAAAAACATTTTTGATTAATACTACATACATATTTTAGGCTATACTCCTATAGTTATAATCAAAATAATTATACGAATAACATTTTCTTTTCTTTATTTTTTTTAAACCCACAATATTATTTTAAAAAAATTAAAACCCAAGGTATAAAAAGAAAATTAAAACAAAAACCTTTTATCTCAAAACTTTTACTAGCAATGGAAATATTATTTTAAAATATAATTTGAGGTATACAGCATTAATATAATGTTGAAACATAACACTTGTATATTTACAGTACAATATACAATGTTATGATAATAATAAATTACAAATATAAAATTGCATCTTTTATATCTAATCTGAGATATATTCATAGTAAATTAGTAAGTACAGAAGTCGAACCAATGTATATACTCGTACATACTAACGATTGTTGATGATGTTACAAGCGATTGTTTGTTTGGGTTTTAAGGCGAAAAACTGCTAGGTCATCAACGCCTATGGCTATTTTTATTTATTTATTTTTTAAATCGAGAATTTAAAAAAAAAAAAAAAGAAGTAAGTAAATATATAATAATGATAATTAAAATATATATACACACACACACACACACAAAGATAACAAATAGATTCAGATAAATAAACAAAGCTGATACATAGATAAACAAATAAGATATAACATATTATAAAAAAACTATATTTTATTTATTATGTCATTTGCCTTTAGAAAGTTTAATACACATTTTATCTTGATTTCATCGTTACCTAGACTGGTTGCGATATCGGGTGTAAATTCTGACCTGGCTAGAAGCGAAATATAAAATAGGCATTCCTGGAAGATATGACTGACCGTGAGTGTGTTTTGACAGTGTTGGCATTTCAGTGGCGGTTGCTTGCTAATAAGATAGGAATGGGTCAAATTGGTGTGTCCTATTCTCAGTCTGGTTATTGCTCTTTCTTCTCTACGATTAGAACGATTTGACGTGGTCCATGGCTTGACTGATGTTTTAATGGCCTTCAGTTTACTTGGTGGGCTCTCATTCCACACGGACTGCCATCCTTCAGTAATTTCTATTTTGAGGGGAAGACTGATTTCTAGAGGTGTTAAAATGGCAGTGCCTCGACCTGGAAGAGTAAGTGCCTGTTTGGCTGCTGCCTGTCCGCGAGCTCGTTACCGACTATTCCTACGTGGCTTGGCACTCATACGAAGTATACCGATTTTCTTAGGTTTTCGAGCATATGTAATGTATGCATTAAGGTGTTTTGGATATGTATTATTTAAACCTTTTAGTGAACTTAAAGATTCGGCTTTTATGAGGCTTCTGTCCGCCTTTTAAGGTATCTCCAATTTCAGACCATTTAGGGTGGTCTACATGTAAATATGATAAAAAAATTAGTACGACCATAGGGCTATTCTACGCAAAATGACGTTTTCCGGTGTGATCAGTTCAGCGTGCACACTCTTAGAGATGTCGTGATTCGAACATTTCTTCAAAGACTCAGCTGCTGGGGCCTTCATTCTGCGTGTTATCGATATAATGAGTTTTCTCTTTGGGATATGCTCTATGGGATATACTATTTGGGATATACTCTTCTTTGGCGAGAGGCTGAGCTGGTGAGACATTAGATCCAGAAGAATAATTTGGTGTTAGTGCTGTTTGTGGTATTTTCCTTCGAAGATTTTTATATACTTTTATATGGATACTTTCCTCTCTTCATATTCTTCATGAAAGAAGAAGGATCAGTAGCGTCAGGAGGCAAATTTTCATCCGACTCCATAGCTATCTGGGCTTCATCCTAATGTGAGTTTCAAAACATTCAGGGCTGTCTACGTTTCCTTTGGAAAGTTTTTGAGAGCTGTGGAACGCGTTTTTAGTAAAGACCGTCACGCAGGAGTAAACACAGAAAAAAATCTTTGAACGTGACGGTCTTTACCAAATTACATTAATATGGCTGCCAAGAGAAGCTAAATCACCCTCCACCATTGGTTGAGGTCTTAATGTTGCATGAGCCCCACAATTAAAATTTTTGTAACTTGGAAACATTGCCTGGTACAGTGTAACAAAGTATAACACATTTGACGGTTTTTACGTAAAGTATCTAAAAATCATGACCTACTTGATGAAAATTGGTTCTGGAGAAATGAAAATAACACTTGGGACAGATGGGAAGCGTCTTTCCTTACGCCCACATAATGGCTGACTGACGCCTAAATGGAAATTTTCTCAAATTCGTCACCAAAGCAATCTGCTGGTATTTCAAAGTACTAAAAAAGATGGTGTGACGGTCGCATCTAATTTTGAAAACTGAACTTTCACCAACCATTTCATAATTCAAACCACTGGATGCACGGGACTTTCTTCAATTTTGCAGCTTAGGACTATTTACTTCGGTTTGAAGAAGACTTCCAGTGCAGATATGCTGAAATGCAAACAATATCATGTTCGAGTACGCATGACGTGACGGTCTTTACATTTTGATGCTATTATATCAAATTTCAAGTATAACCGGTATGAGATGACACCAAAAAATTATTTCCAGTAACAAAGGATATTATTCTCAATGTTTAGAAAAAAATGGTGAAGATACCGTAATTTTTTAGGTCAGTGGAGGCAAATACAGGAAATTTGGTCAAATCGTCATTTTGTGTAGAATAGCTCCATAGTGACGAACATTATGTAGCATATTCAGTTCTCTCATGCATACAGCGGCGTCCACCTATAAAATAGGATGGTATCTTTTCAGTATCCGAAATGTTACTACCCCTCTTACACACGGCGTCTTTAAGATGATCGCACAGTTCTCAGATGATTTTCTGAAGCAGCTTGCTAAGGTTGAACTTACAAAGTTAAGCCATTCTGGCTCTGTCTTGGCATATATGACAAGTAAAAACTTGTTTAAGAGATTACGATACAGCAAGATTTAATACTAATGTTTTAGCTTCTAAACATAACAGTTGTACCATTCCTTAGAATACGAGTTTTTTTTTGGATATCCTGCCTTATTGCATATCCAGAAATAACAGAAATCACCATTAAAAATTTCAACTTCATAGACATTGTCGTTTTTGAGATACAGTGATGACTAAGTCGGTGACTGAGTGGTAAGTTTCTTTTATATATAAAGATATATTTATATTTTGTTTTTCACTTTATCAGTTCCAGATTTTCAAAAATATTACTATTTCTTATGTAATTTTATTATTTTATCATATTTATTTATTGAGATTTACAACCGTAACAAAGTAAATGTGCTTACAGACTTTTTTAATTACCATACTTATACTTTACTTACTATAATATTCTTGACTGAAGTTTAGAATTTACTGGAACATTAATACTGGCAAGATGCACATGAATCATGATCATTTACAATAACTTTGTACCTCGCCCAGTGATATTTTTTTTTCCTTACAGAACAGACTTTTTAATGTAAAAAGCAGTATAAAATAATAATTAATGAAGATATGTTATTAAAAAATAATAGTTAATCAACCAACAAAAATTTGAAATTTATCTACTAATTTATTCTATCTCTCTTTCATTCATCAGAACAGAATCTCTTTTTTACAGTCTTTTTTGCTTTTTATTAATTTATTTTAAGACAGTCAATAAATATTTTATTAAATCATTGATCTAGCTAAACAAATTACTAAGACTAGATTTTTTTAGGAATTTTCTTCACCAGTTTTTTTTTTACTTGGGATTTTTGTGACTAATCTAGTTTCTCAAATCTTCTTCGATGTAGTTGGAACTTTGGGCGTCTTCTTAAGCGGGTAGTTGATGATCTTTCACTAAGTTCCTGGCTGTTTCCTGCCCACAGTTAAGCAAAAGTATTTTGAAATTAAATACAAATTAAAAATAATAGCTCTTAAATAATAGCTACATAATACTCCAATAACCCTTAGGTGTTAGAGATGAACAAAATAATTTTTTTTAAATTTGTAGTTCTTAAGAATTGTTTCAATCAATATTGTTTGAAAATACTGTACTTAAATTATTGTTATTTTAAAATACTATATTACAAATATAATCATTTTAAATACCTTAATAAATAACAAACACTAATTTTATTACAGAAATAATTGTATGTAGCTGAAAATATTTAAGCAAAGGGATAAGTATCTCAAAGGTTTATTTAATTTAAAAGTATTATTTATGCATACAAAAAAATCAGGGAAAAACAATCGACAATTTAAGAAATACCACAAATCTTTTAATGTAAATCCACAATTGCTGCTCAAACTGACATCAGGAATGGATGAGATTTTTTTTCCCTTCCATAGTTACCATCTGCCGTATGGTCGTGTGTGTATTTGTAAAATTTTACAAGCTACATGCTACTGTAGGTAGCTGGTTACCTGTGTAGTAATATTTTAGAAACATTCTATAAGAGTGAATGAGATACGCTTATAATAAAAATTGGTAAGCCAGACAATAAGGAGGTATCCATCGGCACCTTTTCCCAACTTTAAAAAGTTTTGAAAAATGGCCTAAACCATTACGTTTTTCCATCCTTCTTTAGGTGCTTTCAGGCATGTGAATTGTGGCAATAAGTTTGTTGTAACCTATGAGTTGGTAGTGATACGTCAGAATTAACATCGAATTTGATCACATTCTGTAGGCTTCTTTATTAAGTACGAGAATATTTTTTTGTTACAAATTACAATGTTTTTGTTTCTTAATGTATGTATTTTGTGCGAGTCCTTTCAGCTATGTGATTCTAATTGCCAGAGTCGGTCTTCTATGAAGGAAAGAATACAATAGCCTTAGTCCATTGTTAAAAAGTTTCTGATGCAGGTTCTAGGTCATTCTTTTGTCGAAGATGAGTCCTAAGTAATGAACTGCAGTAGTCTGTGTATTAATACACAGTTCGGTAAAACTGAATTTAGGTCAAAATGTGTTAGTGATACCCAGTGATTTTTCGTTATTGTTTATTTTAATTTTTATTAATCAGCTTTCTTATGGTTATAATGTCGGAGTCAGTGAAATGGAAAGTGCTATGATACATAGTGCACAAAGTGTGAAAAATATGCAGAACGTCAAACGTGAAAAATTATCTCTCTGAGGCTACTG
This sequence comes from Rhaphigaster nebulosa, assembly GCA_948150685.1. Lineage (NCBI taxonomy): Eukaryota > Metazoa > Arthropoda > Insecta > Hemiptera > Pentatomidae > Rhaphigaster > Rhaphigaster nebulosa. The sequence goes on along the minus strand of OX411308.1, from coordinate 141,482,611 downwards.
GTCTTGATCGGCAGCGTAGAAAAGACGTTTGATCTTTGAACAGAGAAAAACATTTGGAAAATTGAAAAATGAAAAGAAAGATTGGTAAGGAAAAGAGTTAAAAATCGTATAGTTTGTTTTTTATTAACTATGCCTAGTTCAAAAAAAAAAAAAAAATGACTACTTTCTTATGCGATGAAGGTTGTAATAAGGGAATCTTCTTCTTACTCAAGTATTGAAAGTTCGTTGCAATGAATGAATATGAGTTAGAAAAAAAGAGCTCAAGGTCGATGGTGTAATCGCTTGTGTGCCAACAAGCGTATCATTTCAAGACGGAAGACTGTACTAAAAAGCCTTATTAATCTCTTTAAAAAATGCGGTATACTGGGTAAATATTTTTTTTTGTCTTGTATTAGATTAATAAAGTAAATGATAATATAGTTTCTAATGACAATATTGTTATTTTTGCAAATAATTCGAGATTAGAGAATGGTCAATGATTGGCGGAAAAAGATCGGCTATTGAACTGAATCACGGCTAAGAAAATGTTTAAGAAATGTCTCTATCTCTTCTCTTCACTTTTTAGCTGAGCGATGAGTCGTGGAAGAGGTATTTGGTTCATTATAATGAACCACGAGCCATGAAAAAGAGCTGTTGTAATGAATGTGTTTGACTCTGGTATCTGAAAACTGTGGTTTTTCAAATCACCAATCAGAATCTCCTGTCAGTAGAGAATAGAAGAAATTGTTCTGAATAAACATATATGAGAAATATGAATTCTTATATGTAGGCTACATTTTATTGAGGATTTCAACTAATTATAAATAACCAACATATTATTTTTTATTTTAACACAAGAACTCCAAGTATGTGTATGTATTTTTATTTAATAGCCTTCTTAGTTAAGTTTGAGGCAAAAAAAATACAAGAAAGTCAGAAGCTCATTGATTGAGCCTTTGTTTTGAATAGTTTCTTTATGTTTCTATACACACCTAAATAACAGAATAAAAAATTATAATGATGCTTTCCAACCATGATTGTTTCTACAACTGTTTCATTGTTTAATTCAAATAGAGACCAACCTTATGTCTAAAAAAAAATAATAAAGATAAGAACATTAAATATTAAATAGTTAGTGACAACTTCAAGAACAACCAGTATAGAATTGATGGAAAATAAATACAATCTCTTCCTTATTAGTCATTGGCTTAGTTGCCAACAACTCAATGTTTTGAATAAATTAATTTTCAAATTTCTAATGAAATAAAAGTTACGGCGTTGGCTTAGCATTCTAGATTCAAAAGCGATGCCGATTCGAATCCAGCCTGAACGGATTGAAATTTATTTCATCGCGGACTCAGGGAATAAATCTCGACTTTCCATCATGTTTAGAATATATTAGTTACCTGTAGGATATTCTGTCTTTCCTACCTTAGTTTGAGTCGGCACAAAAGGGCGTTAAATCTCCCAAAAACAAAGAAAAGAGTCGATACTACATTGAAACTATATTCTGAGAGTATAGTAGGGTAGTCCGTAGTCTAACCCTCAGTTTATCTCTAGTAACTGTCCGTATACATTGACAGAGCCGAATTGTCCTTTAATTTGAGCAGTGGTAATCCGAATATTTATTTTAAAGGTTGTTTGAGTCACCAAACCACAGGAAGCAAATTGCCGTCTAACCTTAATAGATTGTAAAATTGTAAAAAAGTAACGGTAATACTAATGTATAACCGTTACTTTTTTACAATTTACGAGAGTTTAAACTGACTTTGAGTGAAGGTGTAAATTTACTATTTAGAGATCATAAGTTTTCTGGGAAAAAAGCCAACAAAGGCTTGGTCAAAGAGAACCGGGTCGAAGATCGTCCTTGTAGGAGTTTACGTAAAATGGAAAGAGCGCGAAGAAAGAGCATTATTTAGAGGTATGAAGGAGGAAAAAAAACTTGCAAAAGCCAGTGGCAGTTCTCAAATGGTGATTGCGTCCAATCATTCATCATTTGAGCAAGAGTGAAATATTCAGAATATTTTTAATCTACCCGGTCCTTCATTGAACACCTGATAAAAAACTCGAGACAATCCGGGATATGATTCAAGAGAGATCATTGATGAGCTTATGGATACTCAAAAGCGCGAAGTCATTGGAACGTTTTTAAAAATATTGCTATGAGAGAAAAGATCCACTATGCCTGTTGAAGACCAAATAAAGACTGGTAGTGAAGAAATTTCCAAATGCTAATATTCACATTCTAATGACTAACAGGATTTAACAGAGATAAAAAAGATAAAACAAGGATTATTCATATTTCGGTTATATTATATTTACACTCAGATTGGTTATAACCTTCCAATATTCTTTTAAAGAACTATGTATGTAGGTTATTTTTTCAATGCGTCAGCTAGTGAAAAACTGGAACACGATTACAAAGAACTTAAATACTTAAATTTACATAATATCAAAAGGAAAAAATATAAGGGGTATGAGATCAATAATTAAAACGTTTATTTTTCACCATATAAATTATTTGAGTTTAACGTCCTTACCAACTTCAATTAAGGCACACCGAACAGATTATCCTTCGATTATGGATTCGAACCCGCGCAGGCCTCTTCAGATTCGAGTATATATATATATGTGTATATACGAGTATATAGTTTAGATATCGGGGTGGCCGAACGGGTTTACGCGCTTACAAAAGTGCACCTGCTTACAAACCCAAAGGTTTTGAGTTCGAATCCCGCTCTAGAGATTCCTAAAGATTCTCCTTCGCCCGGGTATGTGAGCCCCGTCAGTCTACTGGAGGCAACTCACACGGAACGTGCCTAGGAGTGATACCTCATCCCGTGTACTTTTATTGGGAATCGCTTTATGGTTTCCCAGGTCGAATGGCCGCCTAGAGGTTTGGTCCATACAGGGTTGGCTTCGAAGAAAGCTCCTTGCGCGCTTGTTGAGCCTTAACCGCCATAGCCCGTGGATATGTACTAGTTCGTCGAATTTACCCCAAAGGGTAAGTTATGGAGCTGTGGGTAGTCTGCCGCTGGTTCGTAGCAACGTGAGGTAGGATGACTCCAAGCTATCTGTGCTCCCGCAAGCAATAATTACCTGTAATAACACCACATCGTGCGTGAAAAAAGAGATGTATGACTACAGTGACAACAGAAAAAAATATATATACATATAAATTCATAGTTATTATCTTATTTTTCTCGGTCCTTGATTTGTTCAAAACTCTTTCCCATTACCTTTTTATTTACTAAAAAACCTTCAATCTAGTTTTATGCATTCCGTGTGGTGCCGTGATGTAGGACTGATATAGCACAGATGTAGGACAGATATATAGTGATATAGGACAGATATATAGTGATATAGGACAGATGTAGAACAGTTTTTCAACAGTCGTCTGTTTGTCCACTCTGCTTAAAAGACAGACAATTTTACGTTGCAATAATAAAGTTTGGTATCGGTAAATCCCCATGCAGAGCATAATTTTCTTTATTTTTTCTTGAAACGCGATGAATAATTTTTATACTGCACTAAATACTTGAACTAAAATTATTCTTTTGAGCAAATTCCTTTTTTCTGTGACTTGTTCAAAGTCAATGCTTTGCATACATGGTATTGGCCTGACGAGTTTTTATATTAAGTTGAACTCAATAGCTTGGAGGGAGCGAAATACGCCTTTACTTTTTATTACCGATGCTATTCTATTTTAATCTCTTGGTCTTAGAGAATATTGAAACGTTGGCATCAGGGACGTCACCATGGGAAATAGGAGAGCTGTCACCCCAATAATTTGAAGACCGAAAAAGTTGGAAAATTTGAGATATAATATTTCAAACTGCGAAAATTGTGGCATTATATTTTTTAAGAATTACTAAAATAAACCAATACCAATACGTTTTGAGTTATGAAATTGGTATTTTATCGATACATTGTTGTGTATAAACAGAAAAGAAAATTATTGCTGTCGAGTGTCAATAATTTACATGCGCAACAGGTAAGTATAAAGTAAAAGTAAAAGAGTTAGGAAAAACCCAATATTTCATAATACAGCTGAGAAAATTAAAATATTTCTTATAGTTGAGAAATACAGTCAAAATTGTTGAAAATTTTTAGATTTTGTCCTTCGCCTCCTTCCTCCCTCCCCAACAAATTATGTTGGGACTACAGTATTTTGAAAGTCCAGATGTTTCATTGATGCACTTTTAAAAAAGGCATGTAAACCATGAATTTAAGGATATAATCCTAAACTGTTTTATTTGACATTTCGTTTATTATATACTTATCATTTCTTTCAAAGGATCGATATATAATTGTTTCTTTGATTACTAGAGTTGTTTTAGAAAATTATTTAGTCAATGATGTTTTTTTTTTCAACTATAATTTTGTATATCATCGGGTCTCTCTTAGACTATATCACTCTTAGACCTGGAAATAATATTTTTACCCTAATTACTAATTATTTTATTGTTAATTCACTCAAATCTCATTAATGTTATATTACTAATAAGCTCTAATCACGTAGCTGACACACTCGATTTTCCTTGTAGCAACACATAAAATATCAACATTTCGGGAAAAATCATTAAAATTATATCATTTTTTCTTATGCTTATTCAAAACTCCTTTTTTTCAAGCACCTAGCAGTTCAGACAGAACCTCGCTAAATAGAAAATTTGTTAATGAATATTATTTTCACTTTTATTTATATAAGATGACAATAATTATTCTTGGCGATTATATTTTTACTTACTGAAAGAAATTAATTTTTTTTTTTGGAATGGCTATGTTTTCATTGAAATTTTTTTAAATTTTAAATTAAAATTTGATTATGTTTATGATTATAGATTTTTAATTAATTATTATTATTATTATTGGTTACGTTTAATCTAGTGAGTGCTTATATATTTTTTATTAATGTATTTTAAAAATGCCTCTTGGCCAGAAATGATATCTTTGCTTTTTTTATATATATATTGATGTTACTTTAAAGTAAGCATAGTCCCAGGATAAAGTTTTATTTCAAACAATTATTTTAATTTCTTCTTCATAAATGTCAGAGTCCAAAGGGAAACGCTTGAAAGGCATTCTTAGAAAAGGACTTGAAAAGAGATAAGCTGATGTTGATTGGTTCAGCTAATGCTGAAATTTGTTTTCTTACTCTAATCCATTATATCACTCTTAGACCTGGAAATAATATTTTTACCCTAATTACTAATTATTTTATTGTTAATTCACTCAAATCTCATTAATGTTATATTACTAATAATAATATAAAAAGCAAATTTGCTTAGATTATGCATTTAGCCAGTTGAAATTACCTGCTTCTCTAGACAAATTCATGATATGAGTCTTTGACAACGGCTATTATCGGAGGCATTTTGCCTGTGATTGAACGGTTCGTTAGCTATAGACCACTACAGGGGCTGAAGGGCTTATAAACATGTCAAGTGTAAAAGGACCTGTTGATGACGTAAAACCCTGGCACACCGTCACTGGAGGCCGACATAGAGCTAATTAACGTAGTAAGTTGGGTTGCATATAGTCGCTTCGAGGTTATCACTCCCATGTCAGAGCCACTGATCCCCCGCAAAGTTTGCACCATCCGCATAATGAGCCTGTTCTCTGGGATGTTGTCTTCCAGCAGACTCCAGTTCGGCAGAAACCAAGTCCTGGCAGGTCTTCAGCTTGAATTATCAGCACATTAGCGGTGGCAGGGAGTTTTCCCCAACAGTCAAACTCCAATCATCCGAATTCATAAGGGAAAACGGAATTCGTACGTATGGGAATACGGATAATTGGAATAATCATAAAGACAAAATTAATGCGATAATAAAATCCAATTTTTTTTTCAACTTTATTTTTCCATAACGAACATTAGACCCTATTTCCTTGTACCACTTATTAATAAAAATGAGCACACAGTTATTTGATTTTTTGTGTATCTATTAAATATATATTTGATTTTGGTGTTCTGCCCTGATGATATCTGAATTGGCAAGTTGGAAAAGTTGACAGTAGTTTACCAGTATTTTAGAAACTTGAAACTGTTTGCTTGTATCTTCCAATTGTGTCCTAACAATTCATTTATGTCTCTTTTTGAGTTTTGGCTCTCTTATATTTATCTATTAATTTTTTATCTATAAATAATAATAATGATTTCAATTTAAAAAAATCGGGTGCGGTGCGCGCATCACACAACTTCCCTTTACCGTCCTGTAATGATTATCTTTTTAATATAATTTTTATGAGTTCACATAAACAATACTTGAAATAAACTCAGTAGCATTCATTACTTCACATTTTCTCCTACATAAGTAAAATACAACAGTTTTTTTAGCAATCATAGTACAACTATAAAATCAGCATTTTAATTTTGTTTCCATTAACAATATAACAGTAGAAATTATTAAGTTAACTTCTAATTTTGTATTCTTACATTATATTATTACAGAGCGTATTGTTGTCAACAGATTGGCGAATCGATACCTCCTATGGATGCGACCCAATCTCCTCCAGGCTCGGTCGCATATCTCTCATTCGGATGCGCTCGTTTATCCATCTAGGGTCTTGTAGTCCTCATAAGATACGCTGTTTCCTTGCTAAGTCCGGTCCGACTTCGATGATTCCTTTTTGTATTTTAGAGAATTTAATCATCTTTCATATGATTTACCATAAAATACTTATTTTTTTATATTATGCATGAATAAAATAGTTATTCAAATAGTCCAGGGGCGATAAAGCAAATATATTCATTTTTTTAAACTAAATTGCCATGGGACTTCCTCAACGTGATATTTTGGAGAAAAATAGTAAAAACAGATTGTATATGTTTTAAATAAAGTCGGTATGTAGCAATATGGTGAAAGAAATTCATTAAGGTGCCACAAAATGTTTTTTTCACGTTTAAGATATGAAAAAAATTTGTTTAAGAAAAATAAAAAATTAAGTAATAGCGTTTAAAAATACGGAAAAATTGAGTATTAAAAAATGGATGTCGGTCAACAACCTTTCTCAAAACAAATTAAAAACCGCGAAATATAGCCATTTTTGGTCATTTTGTTACAGGTTTTTTAATTATCGCAGGAACTTGTTTTGAGGCTTAAATTGTGTCTGCTGTTAGTGCCTATTCACAATAAAAATTGTATGCTAAAATAATAATAACTTTTCCCAGAAATGAGAACATGTAAAAGCAGGTGATCTCGAAAAAAGTTTTTTAACAAGGGCCAACATTTTTCAAAGCGCTGTTTGTTCTCGAGGAGTTTCTCTGTAACCATATTTTCATGAAATATATGAGAGATTAAATTAAATAACTAAAATCCGCGCTTGAACATAGGGCTGTTTTTTCTCGAAACGGGCATGATAAGTGAATCAGCGCAGGGGAAGGACGACGGGCGGGGGAAAGATCTCTCTATCCCTGTGTGATGCTCGATGACCGGCCGTCAGAGAGCCTTTCTCCGCCCTTCGTCACTTCCGCTAAAAGGCCTTTAATAAAATGTCCAAAAATGGCCATATTTCGCGGTTTTTAATTTGTATTGCTTAATTTTGTTGTTGACCGACAATTAATTGTTTATAATTAATTTTTTCCGTATTTTTAAACGCTATTTTTCTACTTCTACGGCACCATTATGAATTGTTTTCACCACGCTGTTAAATGCCGATTTTATCTGAAACATATAAAATTTGTTTCTAGTATTTTTCTCCTAATTATCACGTTGAGAAAGTCCCGTGACAATTTATTTAAAAAAATAGACTATCGCGCCTGGACTAAAAACATGAGAGAGTGGTAAGTGCACCACTTCCAACTGAGAGAAGTGCGAGTGGTGTACACTTACACTCTACTATGATGCTTTGCCGGAGCAACGCCGGACTAGCGCATTGAACTAATACTTTTTTTTCAATATATTCATACAATTATGTTCCACATTCCAATTTCATGACTGTCACTAAAAGGTTTTAAATGTGAATTTCAGACGTTTTAACTTTTTTCGTTATAATTATAATTATCGGTATCATAATCCCCCGGAAACGAATTATTTTGTAATTTTCCCACAGCCTCTACTTCCTGAATAATGAGTCTTCCAGATACCTTATACTCAAATAAGCCTTAAGGCTTATTTTACAGAGTTTACATTTTACGGTCAGGTAACGTCGAACTTTGTAAAATCTAGTGCGCACTTACATTTCACATAAGACTTTTACTTTTATCAAAGCCATAAATCCTATGATTAAATCCTAATAATTGGATTTAGGGCTTTCTAATGTTAAAAAGGTTTAGTTCTTAGAGCAATTAGGGTACAATATAAAAATACATTTAAAATAATAATTTGGAGTTAAGGCTTTTTAGCTTATGACGGCAGAAACCTGAAACTGAAGTGAAAGTAGGAAAAAAGATAGAAATCAACTGTTCAAATTTATAAATAAATATTGATGCTCAAACAAAAATTTATGAGAGTTTCCTGGTGAAAGAACTACATGTATATTAGTGTATACATCGATAAGTTTAAAATAGTTTAAATTATATTCTCTCAAGGAAAATACAATCGTTCCTACCGGTATATGTGGGATAGGTGAAACGTAAATGGAACGCAACTTTGAGCCAATGGGAATCGATTCTTCTAATTATATATGTTTATCGGCGTTACATCGTGACCTCCTTCAGTATTCTCAATTTTTATGTTGTGTGAGGACCAAGTACCAATAAACATTGTTGTAAGTAATAATTGTTGGATATTTTTTTTATTCTCACTTACCTATATATGAAATATATAGTAAGGGAAAGAGTGTTATGAATGTGAAAAATTTTCGAATCCTAGTTTTCAACGGAAATACACATTTTAAGGTTCCTTGAATACAAATGACCAAGCCTAGCAAAATGAACTCTGTGTGCGTGCCTACGTATATGTATTTTTTTGCGTTTGCGTGTGCCTGTTTGGTTAGTCTAGTTCAAAAACGAAAAGTTGTACGAAACTGAAATTGCGTATTTAAGATATAAGATTTAAGACAACAATAGTCCAGAAAACGAAGGATTTCAAAACGCGAAAGATCGGGTTGTTCAGATTTTCATTTGTTGTTTGGATATGAATCGAAATTATAAATCTAAATTCGCGACAGACGACCGGAAGTTTATTTTATTCAAGAAAAATCTTAAAATTTTTGTCTATTTTTCATCAATATCATGGAAACTGCTCTGGAATGATAAAAATACCTACTATTAATCATATTTCTTATCTGAATTAATAATTAACTGTTATTAATTAAATCATTATTAATTATTAATTTACTTAATCATGTTTAGTAATTAAGTCAAATGATCAATAAAATAGATAGTTGATGAGATGACTGTGTTTAAGAATAAAACCTTGTATTTTAAAAACATACTAATAATAGACAACAAATTACATTAGTATTAAATATATGTAATGCAAATAAAATAGAAAAAATTAGAGTTGGGAGGAGAACACTTTCAAAACTTTTGTCGTTTTGATGTACCAGATTGGCCTGTATATGATTTAATTATTAACCGCTGATTAACAATTCAGTTAGTGAAGTGTGATTAATATTTATTTTTATCACTGAGCTGAATAAAAATATGTTAACAAGATTTTAAGATTATGCTAACTGGGTACTATTACACATACAGTGCTCTATTAGAGCTCAAGTTTTAGCAAATGTATACAACTTTAAAAAAAGTAAGGTTTAATAGTACCCGAAATAACGTTTTTCAAAAACAATTTTTTTTTTTCGATAAACGAGAAATCCCCATTTTGTGACTTTACTTTGGTTAATGGAAACTGCTATTTCAACGACGAGGACTAATAAAAAAACTTTAAAGTGAATTTAACTGTTATTAGAATTGATAATCAACTGTTAATAATTAAATCATATTAAAATAGATCAACTTGGTACATCAAAAAGACAAATGTTGTGAAATTGTAACCTTTCAACAGTACTTTTTTCCGTTTTATTTGTATTATATAGATTTAGCACTAATGTAATATGCTACATATTATTAATATCCTTTTTTAATATAATGTTTTCTTCTTTAACAAAGTCATCTCATTAACTACCCAGTTTATTGAGCAAATGAGTTAACTACTAAGTATGATTAATTAAGCTTCAAATGAGTAGTGGCTCCAACGATTTCGGTCAAACTCATATCAATGTGCAATATCAGGATAGGTCTTAACAGATTGACTTATTAAAGCAGTCTGAAAGGGCTTAAATGTCGAATTTTCAAAATGGCTTACTCTAAAGTACCTTTAATTTTGTTAATTTGAAATAATTAACCATCTTTTATTTGTTAGTAATAATAAAAAATGGATAGATATAAACTATGAAGGAATTTGATAACTAATGGAGAAAAAAAGGAGAAATATTTAAAACAAATTTCCGGAAAAAAAGAACAGTAATATAGATGTATCATGTGTCGTTGGAAAGCTAAATATTTCAGAAAAAAATAATATCAAACATATAAAGCCGTATTTGGTAATGGAAAGTGACGAAAAAATTAAAATTTAAGCGATTGTTCCATGGAATTTAAACAGAAAATTTTAAAATTTATTTCAAGTAGCCTGGTAAGTGGAAGTTATGTAATGAGCGCACCGCACCAGATTTTTGGAATATGCGTATTAAGAACAGCATTAAATGATTTTTATTGCTTTATTTACTTATTATTTTACAATATTTAGTGTTGAATCTGCAACTAGCTTAAAATAATAATTTTTCGGAATAAACATTCATTGGTAAATCTTTGCAATAAGTTTGGCTATAAACGACTCAATAAATTATCATGGATATGTTTTCAAATAATGCTAAGGCTTGCGCACATTACAGAACTACGTTTTTATTTCTTACCAACACCTGGGATTAGAAAATGTCCTGAAGTGTTTCCCAATTTCCTTATACCGCTTTTAGCTGTTTCGAAAGAAACAGTAGAGAAATAGTGATGCCATATTGACATCAGGCTAAACGATTTTATCAACGATTACTCACGAAAATAGCATTTGTAATGTCACGAAATTTGCCCCTCTGATAAAATTTTATCAGAAATATTTAAAGATAAGGTAATGCCTCAGTACCATGATAAGCTTGAATATCTGCATATTTATCAGCAAATAGACGATAAATAATCTGAATTAAAATAAAAAACGTTTTCAATTTATTTTTAATAAATTCTTGATAGACTATCTAATCACATAAAATTTTTCAAACTACTCGTACAGATTGATAACTATATTTGAAACGATAAGAAGTAAAATTATTTGGCATAACGAGGACTTGTACAGAAATGGTAACTTGTATGCCACTTCAATGACATTCCTATGTTAGAAGATACTGTAATCATCTCTTTTTCAGACGCCTCTATAATCTCTGAGCGTTATAAACTAGAGGGTTTAGATGAGTATCTATGGATAGAATAGGTATCTATTTATTTATAAATGGAATATTGAGATCATTATAGATTAAACTTATTCGTAGCGTATTATGCATGAGCATTGAGTAATGAGGATTTTACAAAAGGATTTGGATAATGGAGATTGAATATGGAAGTAATTGGGGATTTAGAGAGGTTCTTAAGTTCAATTCCGTTCTTCCTTATAGATTTAAATTCATAAAGGTGAGTTTTTATTTTTTTTTTATTTTATAATAAATTGTATTATCAATTAAAGCGGTGTTTGGGTTTAGTGAAAGATAAACTGCACTCGAATAGGGATTTTTATTAGTTCAACAATGCAATACAAAAACAAAAGTACAATCCATATGAGTTTATAATAATCATAATGTTATAAATTATTTAATAAGTTATAAGTTCACTAGTAAGTAGTTCACTGTCATCAGAATAAAAATAATAATTGAAATAAATTAATTGCCAAAATGATATTTCAATATAAACATTTAAAATTCAATTAATGCATACATACATCCTCGGCACTACAGCCCCTCGCGGGCCCTGGCCTCCGTCAGAAATCGTCCCCATACTTCTCGGTCCCATGCCATTATCCACCACCACTCTCTGCACCCAGCCTCACCGCATCGTGGCCAACCTGGTCCATCCATCTTATCTTTAGTCTTCCTTTCTTTTTTTTTTCAATCATAGGATATTCCAAAACTTTTTTGGGCATCCTATCTTCTGCCATCCTTTTCAAAATCCTTCTGAAATCCTTGCCCATCTCAGTCTCATGATCTTGATGAATTTCACGATTGTGATGTCACTAAATTTTGGGTATATATCCGCGTTAATGCCTTTTTCTCCATATTCCGCTTTCGTGAATTGGTCCGTAAATTCGGGGTAGTATCCTCCTTTCAAACACCGATAGTCTCTGCTCGTCGTCCTTCTTTAGAACGTAGCTTTCTGAACCATAGATTAATATTGGTCTTATTAAGGTTTTGTACAGGGTTAAATTTTTCCTTAGTTATTAGTTTGGATCTAAAATGCTTATTTAATCCATAGTAATAGGTAGCTGACAAAATTCTTTTTTCGATTTCTTTGGAAGTGTTATTTTCGGAATCAACGTACGCTCCGAGATATACAAATCCATTAATTTTTTCGAATTAATAATTATTTATCTGAAGGCATGTTGTATTGCCGTTATTGTTTGTAGTAATATATTTTGTCTTATTTTCATTAATTGACAACCCCATTCGTTTAGCACATATCTCGAGGGCTGTGAGTGCTTCTTTTAAACCATTTTTTGTTCTACTTATGACATCAATATCGTCAGCGTATGCTAGAAGCAGGGTTTCTTTGTTAAGGATATGCCCTCTGGTCTGTATCTTGGAATCTCGTATGACCTTTCCGTGCGATATTAAAAAGAAGACATGCCAAGGCATCCCCTTGTTTGTGACCATTAAGTGTAGTGATTGGGATTGAAAGGTGCGATTGTACTCGTATCTGGCATTTGGATTTGGTCATACACATTTTAATGAGCTGGACAAGTTTTAATGGTATATTCAATTCTCTCATTGCTTCGTAGAGCATCTTTCTGTTAATAGTATCATAGGCAGCTTGGAAGTCCACAAATAAATGATGCGTCATTACTCCAAATTCTAGTGTCTTTTCCATTATCTGTTTAAGAGTGAAAATCTGATCTGTTATCGATTTGCCCCTAGTAAATCATTGATAATCCTGTATGCTTGCTTCAGCATATGAGTATAACCTATCGAATATTAAATTAGATAACAGTTTGTAGCCCTGTATTCAGCAATGAAAGGGGGAGACCTTTTTTATGTATTAAACATATTACTCCATTATTCCATTCCTCCGGCATTTCCTCCCTTGTCGTTATAGCTTCAATCAGGTATGTGATCTCCTTAATAAAATCATTTTCTACATTTTTTAGTAATTCGCAAGGCATTCCATCAGATCCGCATGACTTATTATTTTTAAGCTTTTCAATGCATTCAGACACTTCATCAAAAGAGGGCGGTTGGGTTTCTCTGTCATCCGTAGTCGTTTCAATATCACCTTCTTCAGGGGTTTCAGTTATATAACGCGTTCCTAGGAGTTCACTAAAGTGCTCCGTCCATCTTCCTGGTGTGCCAGTTATATTATTCAAGATTTTCCCTTTTTTATTTCTACATGCTTTAGTTCTGGGTTGGAATTTTGTTTTCATCTCATTTACTTTTTTGTACATATCTCTACTTATCTTCTTTTATATTCTTCGATCATTTTTATTTGTTGTTCCATATACTTCCGTTTCTTTGCTCTATGTACTTTCTTTTCCACCTTTCCAGCTTCACAATATTCTTCTTTGGCTGCTATAGTATGTTTTTTTCAGTATCATTTTTCTATACGCCGTGTTTTTCTTAGATGTCATCTCTTCACATTCCTTATCAAACCAGTCATTCCTACCTCCGATATTTTCCATGCCAACTGTTTCTTCGGCAACCAGTTTGATACTGTTTTTTAGTATATTCCACGTGCTCTCTATGTTATCTTCAGGTTGTTCCTCTACATTTATTTCCCTGAATTTCTCAGATAGCTTCGTTTCATAGTTTATCCTGACTCTTACGGCTTTCAGCTTCTGCATGCCCTATCTTTGAGTGCGCGCTTCTTTCCCAGTCCTTAGGTTGAAGATTCTGGCTTTTATACACCCACAAGAAGGAAATGATCACTATCTATATTGGCGCTACGGTACACTCTGACGTCCAGTAAGTCTGATTTATGTCGTCCATCTATTAGAATGTGATCTATTTGATTGACTACTGTGCAATCTGGTGTTGTCCATGTGCCTTTGTGTATGTCCTCGTGATCAAATAGTGAGCCCCCTATCAGGGGCATCTAATATCAAAATATTGAGACTTGTTGCGTAATTTAGCAGTCTAAAGCCATTATCTGAGTGCTCTGGATGTAAGCTATGTTTACATATGTTCCTGCTGGTGCTATCTTTCCATATTTTGGAGTTCATGTCACCTAAAATGATTTTTATATCATGTCTGGGGCAATCATAGTATACGTTTTCAAGAGTTTCATAGAACCCATCTTTCTCGTCCTCGTGTTTATCTTCAGCAGGTATATACGCATGTATATACGCAGGCTGTAGTTAAAAAAGGTCTCTCTAATTCTTATTCTGCAGATGCGGGGATTATAATGTTTAAAATCAATCACATGCAGTTTAAATTTGCCACTTCCCAGGAAGCCTGTTCCAAGCATTTCGTGACAGCTGTAGTACACCAAATAGTGTTTTCTGTCCATGATCCCACTTCCTGTCCATCTCAGTTCTTGTATGGCTAGCACGTCAATCTTATATTTGAGAGCTTCCTCAGTCAACAGCTTTAGGGCTGCAGGTTGGTATAAGGAACGTACGTTCCGTGTTGCTAATAATCAGTTCTTATTCCTTTTCCAAGTTCCATCGTTGTTACCTTTGATCAATCCGGCTTTTCTTATTTTTGTTGGTTTCGTAACAAGTGGGTTTTCCAGAGTACGTAGTCCAACCCCCCAACCTGGAGGACCAGAGCTTTAGTTTTGGGGTAACCCTCTCCTAGAAAAGTTGATTACCACATCTGACGAGTCCTTTCCACCCGTCTACTTAAAATTGACATTGGGTCGATTTAAATGTCACATCCTGTGTATTTCAGATGGCAACGACACTAGGATATGGCAACGAACGGGAAGTGTACCCACAGACTGATTTAGATTGGTTCCTTAACCCTGGATGGATAGGGAACACGGAAAAATTGAATACTACCTCACCCAGTTGGTAACAGGACAGGGCTGCTTTCGAGCCTATCAGTATAGATTAAAGCTGGACAACACAGCAGAATGTCCAGAGCACATCTTTCCTGGGAACTAAAAGAGAGCGTGAACATCTATTCTGTTATTCCCACTTTCAGAAAGAGAGAGACGAAAATCGAAAAGTCTGCAGATCAGAACCGACTGCCAATAAATAGCATAGTCAGCCCTCTCCCAACAGCTGGATGGCAGATCATCCAGTAATTGACGAAGAAAGATAAGGAAAGGTGAATCTAATTCAGAAGATAGCCTAATATAGTGAGGAGGTAATCAGCCACTCCTCCTCCATGAAGTAGTGCCTGACAGCTGTTGGCCCAGTGCAGAGTGGAAAACTGTTGTATCGAGGTTATTTAAGTGGATAAAAATTCCACACAAAGATAGGGGATATAGGTACTCCCCTTCTGTATATCAGCTTTTTGTATATGATGAGGAGGAGGGGATATAGGTATGGGCCTATCCACGTCTTTTGAGGATTCCCACCTAACTTCGTAAAAAAAAACACATATATAGTTTCACACACACACACACAATATATATATATATATATATATATATATATATATATATATATATATATATATATATATTGTTACGTTGAAATTTCGTTATGCTTATTATTTTATTTTAATTTTTTAAATTGTAATTATTAATACCACTATTGAGAGACTTGGTGAGGACGTAATATAATATAAATAGTTTTAAGTTACGTAATAAATTTAAATACGATCGAAAAACAGCTGTGCGATAATGAGAGATCAGAGTTCTCGCCAGCTGGGGGCAGAAAAGTGACGAGAGAAGTCTGAACTTTGATCGAAGTGCACGAGGTGCGGAATTTGTTTTTTGTTCTGTACGGTTTAACCAGATATTTTCTTGTGTACGTCCCAGGCGTTAGAGCTTCGCGTCATATGAGAGTGTATAGCGAATTTCCCGAGAAGGACATGAAATAGTAATACCACAAACAAATAACAAAAAAATAAATCATGCTGAAAATGATCTCGTGTTTGAAAAATGATATCGACACGTTTTTTTAGAGTATATTAAACGAAAAATATAAACATTTAAAAAAAATGAATTTTTGGTCAAATAACATTAAAAAAGTGTTTAAATTATTAAGTTAATTAGCCTTATAGATTTTTTAGCACCGAAAGTGACAGTAGAAAAATAAATAAATAATTATAAATAACTTCAGGACACCGAAAAAGTTTGATGTTGAAAAAATCACATAAGTCAACAAAAAAAAAATATTTGTTAGTTCCAAGGGTGCCCAAAATTATTAGCCAGAAAATTTCGTTTGGATTTGAAGCTCTGTACTGATTTTACTTTCCCTTACCTATATACGAAGTATATAGTAAGGGGAAGGAAGTATTGCGATCGTGAAAATTTTCGAATTCGAGTTTTCGACGGAAATACACGTTGTAAAGTCCTCTGAGTCCAAATGACCAAGTCTCGCAAAATTGTCTGTGTGTCTGTGTGTGTGGGTGTGTGTATTTGAACAGTCTAGCTCAAAAACGAAAAGTTGTACGATACTGAAATTAAGTATTTAAGGTTGGCACATGCATGTAATGTTACAGCAACATTTTCGTCAAAATCGACTAACCGGAAGTGCCACTTTATATATTCGATTTTACACTTTATTACAATTTTCTCGAAAACGGCTCTAACGATTTTGATGAAACTTGCCTAAATTATTCTAATCTATCTTTAACTTTTCACTTATGTAGTAAATCAACGAAAAAATGTAGAGAAAAAAATTATGATGAAAAGAATATTTTATTTGTGTATAGCTTAAAAAGTATGCATTTTATGGTAAATTGTGTATGTAAGGTAATTAAATCATCTATAAAACAAAAAAAGAATCATCAAAATCGGACCAATAA
Source organism: Rhaphigaster nebulosa (assembly GCA_948150685.1). Classification (NCBI taxonomy): domain Eukaryota; kingdom Metazoa; phylum Arthropoda; class Insecta; order Hemiptera; family Pentatomidae; genus Rhaphigaster; species Rhaphigaster nebulosa. Next base: position 141,465,523 of record OX411308.1, on the reverse strand, counting down.
TAGCAAAGACACAGCGCATCGGACTAACCGGAAATGGTAATTATATCATGGATATTACAATTGTTTACGATTTTATCGAAAACGGCTCTAACGATTTTGATGAAACTTGCCTAAATTATTCTTCATGAAGGCCTTTAACTTTTCATTTATGCAGTAAATCACCGAAAAAATGTGCAGAAAAAAATTATGATGAAAAGAATATTTTATTTGTGTATAGCTTAAAAAGTATGCATTTTATGGTAAATTGTGCATGAAAGGTAATTAAATCATCTAAATAACAAAAAAAGAATCATAAAAATCGGACCAATAATAGCAAAGAAATTTTGGAGCGTTTTGACAGGTATAATCAATTACACGTAATATAGAACAGTACTATTATAGGGTAGAAATATATGATTTTACTACGATAATGTTTACATCAGTGTTGTAAATGTGTAATATTTGTTCTTTTTATACTATATTTACGTGGTTATTATCCCAGCCTTATTAAGGATGTCATACTAAATTGAATTTAATTTGAATATTTAAGACCATGTTCAAAGTCCTATAAGTAATATAAAACATTATTTGTGATGCAAGATTTTAAAATGATTTTTTTAAATAAGAAGTATACATATGTTTTTTTCAATGGTTTTTCAACATGAAGGTTTTTTGATGTGCTACATCTAAATCTGCTTTTATTATTGGTGTGAAAAAATCTATCAGCCTAGTTTACTTTATCATGTAATCTTCATGTAAATCTGACTTCATATATTTATGTAATCTAATAATAATAATAATCTTCAAAATAAACTTATGGAGCCGTTGAAAGTCTGACTTCCGTAATTGCGGTTTGCCATATTAAGAAACAGGGTTTATGCAATGTTGTTAAATAACCAAGCCTAAACATTGCATTTGTTGCTTTCATAAGTCATCATATTTGAATTAACAATACGAATTTGATTGTATAATATATTGTATAGTATTGACGTCGTTTTTTGAAAAAGACTTAAGCGCTAATTAGCAAACTTTACAGGAAACACATGAAACGATTTTTCCTCAAATAACAATATATATATTTTTTTAGTTTTATCCTTTATTGTATACATTTGGAGTTTATGAAAGTTCCAAAACATTTATAATTACAATATATTTTTATGCACTAGGACTAGTCAAGGCCAGAATGAAGACTGAGATCGTTAGTGTTTGGCGCTTACGTAATCGATAGTCGATTTTTAGACCATTTCCAATTTTTTTTCGATATATCGTGAGCGGGAATCGATAGAGGTGGTGTTTACGACCCATAATAAATGGAAACCAAAATTTCTAATTTTTGGCGCTTAAGCCTTTTTCAAAAAATGACGTCGATATGTTCATGTAATGTATAATGTATTGCGTTTGTTCGTTTTATACGTAATCATCTATGAATTCATTGTATGAATGTGATATATTAGGAGGGGATCAGAGGAATATAGTCCTCTCCCCCGAAATTTCCGAAAAAATTTAAATTTTAATACCTACCAAAATAAGATTTGGATTTTGAGTAATATTTTTGGTAATTTTAACAATAGTTTTTGATCCAAGTTTCATGCTTATCCTTAAAACTTGAGCTAAATTTGGCAATTGTAGACATTTAGCTAAATCCTCTCCAAAAAAATTTAAATCCCCTTCCGAAAAAAAATTCTGCGTGATATAAATATGTGTATAATGTAATTGCCATTAAAAAGTTGAAATATCATAAAGTTTTGAGGCTTTATGCTATAACGCAAAAATGAAAGTCGATACCGCAATGTTGGAACAGTTCTTTCATCTAAGCTTTCACTGGGCGCGTAGCATCTTAATTTAGAAGAACCCGGATATGATTTTAGTCTAAACTCAGATATTCCCAGTTAAAGAGGGTCATTTTTTTTTATAGCTGGCTATTCTATTTTTATTTTATTTTTAAGTATTATAGAATATGACCATATTTAAAAATATCTTTCACATACCTTTTGTAATTATTTTTATGTTGTATAGAACTTTATTTTAATCTTTCAAATATTTAATGTTCACAATATGCAGAATAAATAACGTAATAATGCAATTATTGATTATCTATAACTAAAAATGTGATTATTAAAAATTCTGGATTCCAAATGAGATATCATCCTCGCATTGAACGAAAAATTTTATTTCACTTCATTTTTTCATTATATGTACATTCATACATAGTATATATGCTAGTAATATATATATATATATATATATATATATATATATATATATATATATATATATATATATATATACACATATATAGGAGAACAAAACTATTTCATTTTGTGATTTATTTATACAATAAGAAAAAAACAGTTTTGTTGGACTTTAAATTGAAAATAAAAAATTTAATTGATTCAAGTTCAAAATGCAGATAATTTAAAGCAAAATTTAATAATCAATAACGGCGAGCAAACCAGTCAAGTAGTTACAAAAACGTTTCCATGATATTTGCGAAAATATATTCAGAAATGGTGATTTCTCGTTTTGGGAAAAAAAATATTATATTTTGAAAGACTTCTTCTCGGGAACTATTAGACATAAAGTTGCCCATTACCTCTCAAATTAGAGCTAGTTAAATGCACCATAATGTAGTTATAATGATTATCTTCTTAAGAAGCGCCGTTTCCATGGTTATTTTTTTTGGAAAACATAAACAAACATAAATATTGTATTTATGAAGGCTCATTGAGGTGGAAGAAGACTGAAAGCCCTTACGTCCCTATGCCTCACCGCTAATTAAGTGCATTTTCTAAGGAATCGTTTTGAATATATTAAAACGTGACTATTGGTTTTTAAAGAACAATAAGTTTTCCACATGTTTTATTTGAAGACTTTTTCGTTATTATTGGCCGTTTAATTGCCACTGCTGTTGCAATTTCAGCTTTCGTGAGAACGACTTGAAAATTGACTTTACTTGTGTTTTTAGGGTCTCAGCCAATTATTTTTTCTTATTATTCTATGTCTTATGATTCTTTATCAGCTTTGATACAAATTCAATTATAGCGAAATTAAACCAAACGCTGAATAACAGAGACCAAAAAACTAAATAAAGTCACATTCGGTATTCCGCCATTTTTGGACGGCATTTTGCAAGGTGCGGCCACTTTTTTTTTCTGGGAACATTGGCTTTTTTTTTCAATCATTAGTGATATGGAACACAACGATGTGCAATTTATATGAATGTGGGGGGCTCTGGCTCTCCTACTACTATGTTAGACTTCAGGTTAACGTTTTACCCAGTATCACCATTTGGAAAAAATAACCATTTACATCACTTTGAATTGCTTCATTATCTCGACGGATATTTAAATCATAATTAACTTTAATAACCAAACAAATTTCTTTACTTTCGTTTTCAACAATATCACAATGATCGTTTACCATCCCAAATGAACGTACAAAAGGTTCATACACGATCGATGAAAAAATGTGTCGTGTTTTTGAACTGAATGATCAGTTGATCACGCACTAATTTATTTTTGAAATGAGATAGCAAGAGTAAGAACTTACATTATAATAAGTACTTAACGAAGATAAAGTAAAATCAATTGCTCTGCACTTAAAGTGAAAGGTTTTAGTTTGCAAAAGTAAAGACGAAAGTCCAATAAATATTAGATCGCATGGTTACATTCTGGTTACAATAATTTACTTAAATGTTAAACTAAAAATTAATTTGTTGTATAAATCATTTAAAAAACTTAAATTGATTTTTGCAAGATTTCAAATTTTAAGACATAACAATAATAAATTTTAAGTTATCATGGCTAAATTTTCGGTAGCCTAAAAACCACTGAATGTTCCTTATTCTTTAATTTTATTTTAAATAATAATATTTCAGTCCTCCATAGTCCTAGCTATTAGCCATCTATTTCCTATTTAAAATAGCATAGAATTTTCACTCCAAAAAGCTTAATGCTAGAACTTTTTTTCTAGAACATGCCGGGGACAGTATAGATCGTCAAAAAATAAGAAATTTCTTCATTTTCCTAAAAATATGTAAAACAGGAAAAATTAGGAGTAAATGTAATGAGATATAAGATTTGAGTGCAATAATTTGATTGTTATTCAAAATTTCAAATTATTAATTACAAAAGTAATGTCGTGGTGTAAGTAACAATCGCTTCCGACATTTTGACGGAACAGGTTTCTCGGTGTTTTCGGGATTGTCTTCAGTAACAGCATCAGCAGACACATTTTCGAAGTCGACTTGTTCTTCGATCAGTGAACCAGTTTCTTCCTCCAATGAACGAATCAAGAACCGCTTAATAACGCTTCTTAATCCGAAATTTCGAGAGTGCGGCATTCTGGCGGATCAGGCACAAGAAGATTCTTGTTTATTATGGCGTTGTATGGTGGAAGTGTCAGTCAGTAGTTCATAAACGCTAGACGCTACGCGATACAAGCTATTTGCTGAATCACTTTTAAAAGTAAATTAAATCTTGCGAGGCCCACTTAAGATGCAGCGCAACATCATTCTTTAAGAACTTACCAACAAGTGCAATCTTGGGTGGGAAACCTATAACCTCCTGAGGAATAAGAATGGACTTATAGTAACCAGGGTCTCAGACCTTTTGAAATATGTCAAGAACCAGTACACGAATCAATTTTACACGTTGTTTCGTGGTCGTGTAAGATGGGCTGAGCGGGAACCTGCAGAAAAGCAGATTTGACATGTTCTTCTGCCTGCAATAAATGCAGTGGAGTCAACTGCGAAAACGTCACCGACTTTTCATATTAAGAGATGAAACAGATCCTAGGGACAGAGTTGAGGAGATAGACGCCGAAATCAATGAGCAGGAATATGGATAGATGGAAGAGCTGGTTTATTGATGAAAAAACGAATCGACTTCGAAGATTAGGGATTGATCCTTCTATACCATCATGCGGATGTCAACTGATTTCGAAGATGTTTCTGTTGATACTGCTACTGAAGATACATCCCGAAAACACCGAAAAACCTGGACCATCAAAACGATGGAGTTCAAAGTAATTGCTACTTACACCACGACATTATTTATGTAATTAATAATTTGAAATAACAATCAAATTATTGTACTCAGATGTTAATGCTTTGTCTTAATACATTTACTCCTAAAGTTTTCCTTTTTTATGTACTGTCACTGGTATGATCTAGAAAAAGTTCTAGCATATAGCTAGAATAGGATATAGATGGATAGTTGCTTGGATCATGGAGGACTGAAATATTATTATTTAAAAGAAAAATCGTGGTTTTTGGGCTACAGAAAATTTAGCCATGATAATCTTTGTGGGAAAAACTAGTTTTCACTATCTTTCCATCCATATCAACAAGTTAAAACAATAAAACCTTCTACTCCACCTTTTGCAACGTAAATCTACGATTTGACTGATGCAGTCCATCATAGATTTTTATAAAATATATTTTTTATACAACGGTAGTTGTGTTCTTTATTATGAAATGAACATTTCACAAAGGATAGGCTTTGTGAAATATTGTTTATGTTATTCAACGTTATTCCTACAGAAATGTTGAAAGATGAAAGTTACTTGGGAAAAACCTGCAGTTTTTAATAGTTTGAAAAGCATTTCGAAACTTTGAAGGGCTATATCTCGGTGCGTATTCCGTTTAAAAAACGTTTGACCAGTGTATACCGTAGAAAATTTAATGCTTTTTAACTTTCGTAATAAAGTATTTTCGGCTAGAATGCGTCGTTCAGGATTTATAAGCAAAGATATTAAAAAAAGTTCGAAAATTTTATGATTTTTAGGCTACAAAAAATTTAACCGTAATAAATTTGATGGACAAAACTTGTTTCCCCTATCATACTACCCATATAAAGAAGTTAAAACAATAAAACCTTCTACCTCACCTTTTGCAAGGTAAAGCTGTTTTTCGGCAATTTGACTAGACTAAATAGGCTAATTAAGATACAGTTATCCCAGCTAGAAGATCTCTAGCATTCATATTTGTTCATCATTGATTACTTCAATTGCACTATAATCATCAGACAAAAACCGGATTTGGGAGAGTAACGACTATTCTGGACCCGAGATCTCCTGAATGATTGTATTATTTACACAAAAATCACGTCATCGTCAGCTTTCGCACAATTTCTCATCTCTTCTGTGAACCGTTAGGATTCCTGAGCTAATTAGTTGAGGTAGAACCACCCGATAGCGTGCACTTAGCCAGGACACTACCAAGATGACTCGGACACTCCTCCTGACTTGGGTTACCTCGGGCATTAAGGCAGATAATATTTCTCTTGAGCAGGGCTGGCTGCTCTAATTCACTTAGGCCTGCTGGCCATTCTAACTAAGGTAAGCCGCTCAATTACAAGTTAATTGTTGTTCTCCTATCCAGTTCATGAAAGTTAAATATATTTATATGAAGCAGCCGGAAAATCAAGCAAGATCAGATGTATTTTAAAACCCGGAAAATATCATTTAAGCTAAACTACTTATGTTCTGATACGAGGACAGAGCTTCTTCTAGAGCTGTACAAAACGTCTGCCAAGTAGGTCAAAAAAACAAATTTAATGTTCTAATTGCTTATCTCGACTTATTTCGAAAAAAATAAGTACACTAATTCCTTCGCCGTTTTTGGCGAAAGTCTAAACAAAAATTGTTTCATATATTTTTGCTAATATTAGCACGATTACAATTTTTTTTAAATATATTTAACTTTGTAGACATTTAAATTATCATTCAAATGAGTATCTGGAATGTTCGAGAGAAGAACAGTTTTCTAGTTATCAAAAAACTAAACAAAGGTGAACCGGTTGTTCTAGGAACATCTACAAAATACTTTAATAAAATCTAGGTCATAACGTTCTATACGCTCTATCTTTACTAAAATGATCCGATTCGATGGTTTTTATGCTTTACAAAAAAATGTATCCTATTGAGTTATGCGCGAATGAAGTTCCTTTTCCTTCGAGATGTGTTACATAGGAAAATTAAAAATGTTTCAAGAAGAAGATTTTAGGAATGCTTCATCAAAATCGTTAGTGCCGTTTTGGTGCTACAGTCAATAGAAAACATACTTGCATATGCGTCAGCGAAATTAGAGGATGGAAATTCATAAAATTGATAAAGAACCATTATCACCCTTATCCTCAATTTTCCTCCAACTTTGGACCTAATCGAACGAGCCATTTTCGAAATATAGGTGTGAAAATACGTTTTTCCTTAATTAAGTGAAAGTAATTAGTGGAATTTGATAAAATTGATTGACCATCTAGATACCAACCCACACAATTCTCTGAAAATTTCATCTAAATCCGATTAACGGCAGTAGGTGTTATACCCATCACATGGATTTGACTTGAAACAGCCACGAGACCACATTTGTTCCTTGGTGTCTAAACCGGAAATAGCAAACAGAAATTTTCGATTCGGAGGGCAAATGTTTTTTTTTTTTCAATTCCGGTATGAACACAAGGTTTCCCTACCTCCAGTAGTGAGGAAGCACAAGTCTGAATCAGAAAAATTAAATGTCTGTACTATAATCAAAATAAAAATTTACAAGAAAAGGATTATTATTGCTTTTTATCAAGTTAATAATAAGTTTTTAATAGGATTATCATTAAGTTATACATCGGTCAAAAGACAATGAACAACATTGGCAAAAATCAAGTTTACTAAATTTCATACGGAAATTTAGATCAGGAAAGAGATAAGAATAAGGAAACGAGGCTCTTTTGCATGATAGCGCATGGCAGTGAAAAAAATGAAATATATTTTCGTTTTTTGGTAATTGGAACTGTTTGTGAGCTCGTTTGCCTTTCGAGTTATTTAAGCATTGGATAAAGAAATAAAAGTTTTTTATTTGTTTAAAAACACTTGTTGATTCAATAACATGCATCTCTGGAAGATTAATATTATAAGGTTAAAAACCGACAGTAAAATCCTTCGATTTTTACCCGACTACGGCGAAGCCAGAAGGATGATTTTTTAGTAAATATCTAGCGATTTTTTGAGCGAACGGCCCAACCGATTTTCAAATTTCGTGGTTCGAATTATTCGTTGTCATCCCGTAAATGTTTTGAAACATTCTGATGTCAAAATACTAAAGAAATTTTGTATTAAACGTGCTAAATTTGTCCGTTTGAAGGTATCTGACGATTTTTTTGAGAGAATGGCATAACCGATTTTCAAGTTTCATGGGTCAAATTACTCGTTGTGATCCCGTGAAGGTTTTGAAACATTCTGAGCTCAAAATACCAAAGAAATGTTGTATTAAATGTGTTTAATATGGCCTTTTGCGAGATATTAACGATTTTTTTAGCAAACTGTACGGCCGATTATTAAGTTTGATGGCTCAAATTACTCAGTGAATTCCGGTGAATGTTTTGAAACATTGTGAGCTCAAAATACTGAAAAAATATTTTATTATATTTTAAGAATTTTAGGCATTTTGTTGCTGTTTCTTTCTTATTGTATCATTTGTAAGTTGATAGTTATATGGTAATAAATAATAAATATCCAATACTTGAAAAACTAAACACGTTAAAATAAAATTTAATTTAATAAAAAAATAAAATCCCCGACTACGCAAATAACTTTTATTTCTTACAACCTCATCCGTCTTAAGGGATGGAAGTACTTCCATATCTACTTAAGCCCATTGATAATTTGTTAGTGAATTTCACGCCCATAAAATATTGAATCTTGGTATAGTAGCCTTACACTACACGTTACGACCTCTTGCAAGTACCTATATTGCATACCGTTCATTTATTCATGTTAGAATAAAGAATGTTCCTTATTGGCAGTATTATTGGCAGACGTGCAATTTTTCATGTAATGCCTGAAGACATGTTCATTTTATGTGCCCAAACCTGAGTATGAAAAGGTCACTTTTTTTGCCACGGGATCTCTGACTATTCAAATTTAATACTACTTCAAGGCCTTAGCCCAGCCAGCTATTCGACTTTTTCTATTTTTTTTTTATTGGTTTTAGTTTAGATATTTTATTGGTTCATGTACATTATTTGTTTTTATTTTACTTTTTAGAAATTTTAGTACATCACATACATCAAATCCTGTGCATTCCAAGAAGAGTTTGTTTCCACGGTGTCTCAGTAACAGAACTTTTTTTTTTCTATACCCCTACAATCCGTGAAGGATCTTCTTCGGTTTGGTACTAGATAAAGAAGTAATATATGATGTGAAGTAATGTAGATAATGAATTTAATGTAAAAATGAAGTTTACACCCATATACTATATGCTACAAATAATTTTATGTTGAGGGGAACATTAAGGAAGCGTATAAAATTAAATGGCCTCATTTATGTAGTAATACCGAAGCTGATTGGTGCTCCAGGAGAAGGAGTTCAACCAATCAATTCGATAGAATATCCTTAATTAGCCACTTGTACTCCGTGACCCACCTTTTAACCCCTCCTTTCATCGCCAATTCCCATATGAGGTCCGAGATTGGAGGCCACTGTCAGCAAATACTCCAAGATTAGATTCACGATTTATTGGATTCACCTCCTCCTCGCTTTGGCAATCTGTAGTTTTCTTCATCTCGTACAAGGGATTGCTTTCTGATCCTTGCTTAAGGCTAATGAAATCTGATCTTCTGTCAGGTTTGAAATTCATTCGAAATTATTATAATAAAGGAGACGAGAATCTGCGGATAAAGTAGGCACTCGGAATCCGATTGTCTTTCTTTTTATTCTGAAAATTTGATTGCCCTTCAACAAGAAACAGAGCTGCGAAGCGACTCAAGATAATAGATATCGATAATTAAATTTATATATCCTGAGTCTGGATTGTGCAAACTGCTCTTACAAGCGATGGCATCAGAACCTTTCATGAATCATCGGAAACTCATCATGCATAAGAAGGCTTTATAAGTTAATGGCATTGATGATCAATGCATTTTTACGCCACAAAACACGAACGACCGGACGATTCTAGTCCACCTGATTAATCTATCGTAAACCAACTGTATTCATCGGTGATGGTTTCTGATATATGTGTTTTTCCATGAAAAGGTTTGATTAAAAACGCCTTTGGATATTTTTGTAAATGTGGACGTGACAACGCACTTAAGAATTTATTCGATATTTAACTCCAGACTGAGCCGGTTTTCTGATGAATTTTCTTTTACCGAACGAATGCTTTTCTACCTTCAGTCATAATCTAAGTCAAATGGGGACCAGAATCTCGGTGAAAAATTTGAAAGAAGTTTTGAATATTTGCTGATTTCTTTCTTGGAGAGTGCTGATTACGAATTTCAACTTTGCCACCTCATGTTTTATTCGGAAATAATTTTTAAAAAATTCAAAAAAGCTAAACAAATTAATCTTTTTTTCGGTTTTGCTCTCACAGTATAAAAACTATATATTGTTTTAGCAATATCAACTTATACATATCACTAAATTAAACAACAGTTAATTCCTTACATTTTTATACTCTTAAATTTGTTTTCTTACAGGGCATCCTATGTATGGTTTTAAAGTTATGAGTAAAGCCCGGATTTGTATGCAAATGCATATTTTTTCTGATACGTTTTTCAACGAAAATGATTGAATATTTTTACAAGTCAATACATTTGGCGCAGATATATTAATTTTTATTGTGCATATTTTATGGGTTATTGCATATTTTTGCATGTTTGGCCGAAAATTTTGTTTAAACAATTTTTCTGATAATTAAAGTAGAAAATAAATAATTAAACTATTTTCTGATACATGTTCTTATTTAATATATGAATTATAAGATGGATAAACGCCATCTACGATTAATAAAAATAGTTTACTCTAAAATTAGTCTAGATTACTATAAAAATAATAATCATAGAAAAGATTAAGCTCATAGACAAGTAATTCAAGTTGGTGTTGTGATCACAACTGCACAGAATGTGTTCTTACTTTCGGGTACTTTCTTTACGAAAGTAAAAAAATACTCTTGCCCTTCTTTGGAATTTCGAATTCTATTCTGTCAGTAAGTGTGTTGCTACCGTGGTGCTTATTATGTTAAATTAACTACGTTTTAATTTTCTCACAAAAACCAAAATGCCCTAGACAGGAGCATCATTTAGTTCCATGTTAAACAGTTGGAACCCTCTGAATTAAACACGCAGATTTTATTCCTGGAAAAAAACATTTTATACAATAAAAATGTGCTGTATGAAATTTTTTTTTCAAATCCGTAAAGGCAGATATGTGTATGAACTATTTCTGGAATTTCATACAATAATTTAAGATCGGAATTTAACAATAGTTTATTGTTTATTGTAGGGTTGCATGTGAAGACTAGGGAATTTTCTTACAGCTGAAGACCATTCTCAGAACTGTTTGCCGAATTTGTTCAAATCTAAAGACATTTTCAATGAAGTACTTTGTTTTTCATTAGTTGCATCAGGTATTCCCTTGTTTAATATTGTAAAATCATCATCAGCAAAAAAAAAAAAAATAATAAAATAAAAAATTATTATACAATTATTTGAATCTTTAAGAATTGTTTGGTTATAAACGAATTCTATGTAAAATTTTGAAAATAAAATTTGTATTTCAATTTGCCTGTTTCTTGTTTTATTTATATTATAAATTAAAACTAAAATTCTTAAATAAAGGAATTTAGACAATGATTACAGGCTTTTTTTTTATTTTTTGCATGTGTCTGGCATTTATCATGCATATTTTCCTACATATTCCTTCATGTTTCACTGCATATTCTTTCAGGTTTCACTGCATTTTTGAGGATTTTTTACTGCATATATGAGGACTTTTTACTGCATATTTGAGGACTTTTACTACATATTATAGGGCATATTTTGATCTTTTTTGCTGCACATAAATCCGGTCTTTAGTTATGAGCAAGAAAGAAAAAAATAGCTTGGTGTAAAAATTTATTTGGAAATACAAAATGTTTAATTTGAGGAGAGAATATTTGAATCGTTTATTTCTAAAATGAATCTTAAACGACTTTTTTTGGAAATCGCGTCCTGATTAAAATTTAAATGCTGTTTAATTAATATTAATATAATTAACGATTTTTGGAAATGTGTGTTAAAATCAGGATTTCTAATTGGTTTTGATGTCACAATTGAAATAGAACGTTTAGTTCGCAATACCTGAAAATTTGCCAATGATGATTAGGGTTCATTTTCGAAATAAATGACAGTTATGCCGAATCCGTTCGGCGAAAATGTTTATAGATGTGGACCCGGCCTTTAGCAAAAAAAAACCCACGATACAAAATTTATTTGTGCATATTATTTAATTTGAGGCGAAAATATTTGTGCCTAATCCCTTCGGCGAAAATTTTTAAAAATGTGGATCCGGCTTTATGAAGAAAAAAGAAAAATAACCGCACTATAATAAAATTTATTTGGAAATAATATTTAATTTAATATTTAAATAATATTTAATATTTAATTTTTATTTAAAAACGTTTGTGCCGAACCCGTGCAGGGAAAATTTTTATAGATGTGGATCCGGCTTTACATTGAACATTTTTACAATCAATATTCGATACTTAAATCATATGTTATATCAAATATAATTCAAGCGGTAATGAACAATTAGGATAATAAAAGTTTAAGTTATAAAATTGAAATTTCCAAAATCATATGGATTCAATGAATACATCATCTTGTAAGGGAACTGAATTTCCATTATCGTATATGGTTATAATTTGGGCGAACAAAATGGACTTTAACTATATACCGTAAATTATTTTTTACAAAATAATTCAGTAATATATTATGTATCTAATAATCAACTAATTGTAGTTAAAACATTTTGAATTGAAGTTTTTTTGTTTTGTTTTTTTTACAAATATTCTAATAAAATCAAAACAGTATTGCTAATAGTTACACATATGAATCCAAAATGGCTTGACGTTAATTATAAACAACGGAATGTTTGCATGTTGTAGGTTGGTCGTCATCCCACAGCATGACATATATTATGGGTAAGTTGTGGCCAGAACTTTTAGACATAAGAAAAACATTTTAATTATTTTTAAAATGCTAAAAAAGTGTAATTAATAAGTAAAATGTTTTCAAAACAGAAACTTTGTATGTATTATGTATTATGCTTGTTTGACAAAATCATTTTATGGTTACTTAAGAACCGATTTATCAAACGCGGAAGTAATTGAAGTACCTACAATGTTGTAAAAATAAAGTATGATCGTGATATTATGGAAGAGCTGAGGGATGGTTGCATGACAGTTGTCTCGGGACGCCTAACGAATTTTATTTCAGAAAGAGTTTGTTCTGGAGCAGTACTTATAAGTCCTGTGAAAACATCAAGACATTAATTTAGAGAAGTAAGTAGTATGATCAAGAAAACTGAAATTATGTCAAGAACTAGGTTTACCGACCATCCGTTTCTTACGTAAACAATCTTCAAGAATAAATAATTTAAATTATTTTAATTTTAAATTATATATATATATATATATTAATATTTGGTAAGCTGATTCCAAAACATCTTACATATTCCCTCTATCTTTACATATATATATATATATATATATATATATATATATATATATATATATATATATATATATATATATATATATATATTAATCGTTGGTAAGCTGATTCCAAAACATCTTGCATTTTTCCTCTATCTTTATATATATATATAAAACAAAAACTCTATATAAATGCTGTTGGTTTATTATTTTCAATAATCGACCTTTGTAATCGACCAAGAAATTTTTTTATTTCTCTCTCCCTCTCCCCCCTGGCTCCTGACTTCCTCGCATCTCTCTACTTCATCCTTCCTTGGATTATTTCTGCACTTTCTTCAGCTTTTTGGTCATTCCTTTCCCTATTGAAGTGCACATAAAATATTTTCCTCTGTACCATTTCACCCTCTAATTACATGTTTTAACCATCTCAACCTACTTGCATTAAAACAGTTTCTTCTTAACACACTCTGTTCGGCACTCTCACAGCGATGATCTTGTGAAAAGCTTCAAATTTCTACTCCATAGGTGTCTATTGCTTCATTTCTTTGCTGAACTTGGTAGATATATTTACTAAAGTATTCTGCACACGTTTCTTTCCTACTAGAAAAAAAAATTATCTGGTGAAAGACAAGACAATACTTCCCACCCATTACCTATTTTCTATCTACCTGCATAGAACTCTGATCTTATCTATCCAGACCATTATTTGTCCCTACTATCATTATTTATTGGTACAAACATTTACATATAGTCTAAGATCTCAATAGAAAACAAGCGGTTAAACGAGCGGTTTAACATGCACCTGCATAAGTGCACCTACTTACAAACCCAAAGTTTGTGGTTCGAATCCCGCCACCGGCATTATTTTAATTTAATTAAATTAATAATTAATTCAATTTCTTAAGCAATTTATCACCCCTCCTCCCACGGATATTTGAGACCAGTCAGCCTCCTAGATAACTCACACAGACCGGCGTAGGAGTGATGACCCTACCCCGTGTACCTAAAATTTTGATTTGCATTGTGGTTTTCCAGGACATAAAATAGCCGCCCGGAGGTTTGACCCAGGTTTGACAGTCTGCTTCGGGGAAAGAAATATAGGTCTTCGTGCGTCTTCTGAATCCGAACATCCATAATCCTTGGATCTTGATCAGTTTGTCACTGTTCTTGAACCCAAATGAGTCGGTGGATCCGAATTGGCCCCAAAGGGACCGGTTACGGAGCTATGGATAGTCTGCCGCTGTACCATGGAAACCATGGTTCGTAGCAACGTGAGATTGGTTGATCCCCACAGGCTGTCTGTGCTTCCGCAAGCAATAAATGTCTGTAAGATTACCACATCGCGCGGCCAATGATCTCCATGGTCTATAGTGCCAACAGAAAATATTTAAATAAAAAAAACCTATACCACTACAGCCCATGATGGGTCTTGGTTCAGTACTTAGTGATGACCGTACTGTTTTTAAGCCTACAGTAGTGCGAGGATGTGATTAGGCCGAGATCACGCTCAACCGGTTTTTCTCCCAATTAAGGGTACTCACTTTATTGAGGCTGGGTGATTCCCATGATACAGCCTCCTCAATGTCCATGGTTACAGCCTCCTCAGTCAACTAATGCTTCTATCAGGAAAATATGGAATCCATGATGGAGGCTGCATGAAGATGGTTGGACTGTTTTTTTTTCATACAAATACAAGTTCCTTCAAATTGCAGAATAGTAGAAAACATGAGGGAGGACTATGCTTTTCTATGTCTCGTACAGATGAAGGTCTTATAGTGAGAGAACACCTTCTGTACACCGACTATAGAAGATTTAAAAAAAGTGATGGTGAGCAAAGCAAAGTTTGGGAATGATAATCTTCTGATCTCAGAATCGATACACGGCTCATTACATAATAAATGATTGAATGGAAAGCCGGTGTCGAATCCGAGACCCGGAGCAGAGTAGCACAGTGCCTTACCACTGAGCTACTCTACTGAGCTATCCCGCTTCCATACACACACACACATATACGAGTATATATATATATATATATATATATATATATATATATATATATATATATATATATATATATTATTCATAAACAATTTGAAATTCGTATTGCATTCAAAACAGTAGTTTTACTTTTCAAACTTTTTTAATTAACATATAATAAGCCGAAAGACTAAAAGGTGTGGCTATTCAAATATAAATCATTTCAGTCTCCACGAATACCAGGTGAGGAATACAGTAAACAAGCATGTCACCAGACGTGTTCCATTCAGGCAGCTGTTTCGTTCCTCTAAGAATAAAGCATCCATCCAACCTTCTTCGTTTACCACTCGTGTCAAAAAACGATACAGGCAATGGACGGAACAGAGAAACAGGAAAAGGTATGATTATTTTTAAATACAGTGTCACTAAAGTAAAAATTCGTGGAAACTTCTCAAATTTCAATTTCCTATATATATATATGTATATATATATATATATATATATATATATATATATATATATATATATATATATATATATATATTTTAACTTACTAATTCCCGGAGTTGATGGATTCCTCTTCAGATTTTAAGTAGGTACTAGCAGATTCGCCAAGGCTACTGATTGTTAATATACTTAGACCATCTTATAAATATATATAGACATTATATTTACACAGTATAGTATTCTTGGGAGTCATTGACGACAGGCATCTGACACTGAACCCCCATTGCCAGAAAATCAGGTTGGTGATCACCAAGTCTTCAAGACTAAACCACCAGTTGATAACGCCAAATCTATTCCTCCGCCTCAAATTATTAATTTATCGTCGATTTTATCAGATATATCGGCAACAACGGCATCAAAACTCCAGAAGTTTCAGACGTAACAGCGTGCTCAGACGAATTGTGAGACACCAACTTACAGAAACATCCTTACAACTTTTTCCTTACTAATAATACCAGCAGGAAAAAAAAATATGCATCGTTATATCAAATACATCGTGTTTATATTTATACATAACTCAATTAAAGCTATTGAACTCTATACGTTATTTAGTCAATGAAGAAAGCGATTCTGTGATGTTGATATATATTTTGCATTTCTCTTTTATGGAGCGATTTTTTAAAAAAGAGATTGTTAAAAGATTTAAAATGTAAGGGGAAAGTATTTGATGTCAGCTGGTAGTTAGCAATACGGCAGGGAGAAAAAGTTTGATGAGAAAACTTCATACCAGTGCTTTTTCAGTTTGTTTTGTTTTTAAATTAAAATTCTATCAAACGTGGCTTTTGAATATCATTTGATTTATGCTAATTTTATTCAATTCAAATTATTTAAATTTGTGTCATTACCTATTGTGCATCATTGTACATTTTACGTTATGAAAAATTTGATTTATTTTCTGATTTCTTTCAAACAATATAGTGATCTAACGATGCGAGCATATTTCGTATTTCGTTTGTTACAGATATCAAAAAAGTTCACCATGTAATTGCAGGGGTCAAAAAAATTGTACCAATTGAGGTCAATTGTAGTTCAAACCAATGGAAATCGCCGCGTTCAAAATTATAACTATGGAAACGTGTAATTATAAAAAAAATTATTTTGGAGACATGATCGGCACGATGAGAAAAAAAAATGCTGCTTACAGGGCACTGTAATCATCCTTTATGTAATTATTTGCAAAACTATGATATTACGTAGTTTGTGTTACTCTGGCGATTTTCTTATAGTATTTGAAAATCTTAATTTAAAACTAAAAACCAAATGCAAAATTAGGACCCGAAAAAAATTTTTCTTTATTAATAAGATTTAAGCTAAAAATGTTCTTTTTAAGAAATGCAAATAAAAAGCCTCAGAAATCCGAAAACACAGCTTCGTTTCCAATAAAATATTTGCTTACACATAAAATTCCTTTGGAGCCACAGTTGATATTTATTCAAATGCAGTTAATTCTAAACAACAAACTTTGTACAGAAATCGGAAAACTTTCTTAAGAAAAATGCAAATCGCCTTTTACTCCTAACCGAATTTTAAATTAATAAAATTTTAAATTTCGTCGGGGAGGTAATGAGCCACGCCACGAGGTGTGTTCTGGTAGTGTCTCGGAATAATGCCAATTTGTTTTGAATTGATGAAAAAGTGAAAATTTAAGTTTATAAAAAAAAAATTTAAAAGAGAAACAATTTTTTTAATCCTTTAACCTTACAAGTGTGTCTTGTCAAGCAGTGAAATTGGTATATTTTATTATTTTTTCACATTAAAAAAAAATCTCACTTTATCTGTAATTATTTAAAGTAAATAAAGAACCATTTTTCCTTAGGTAAAGTGCTAGATGACCTTTCCAGTTTTGTAGTAAGGCGCAGGGACGTAAGCTGAATTTTTTTTCGGGAGGAGATTTAATAATCATCTAAATCGCCAAATTTAGCGAGTGTTTTAAGAATAAGCATGAAAATTGGATCAATCAACTATTGCTAAAATTACTAAAAATGCAAATCTTATGTTGGTGAGTATGAAAATCCCATCAGGAAATGTCAGTAATTGATGGAGGGAGAGTTTATCTAAAATATAGTTCAGTGGATTTCTACCTCAATCCGTTTTCGAGATAAGATTTTTTTAAATAAAACCACGCTTTCTTTTACAATTAAGCTCCAAATTTCTCTACTATAACAGCACATTTATCAACTTCTGTCACCATTTTTGAAATCTAAGAGGAATCTCCTATAAGATAGTAACCAATTTGTAAAAAAAAATTGCTTCGTCAGGCGATCATGGCAGCCAAATCTAAATAAGCAAGTGAAAACAAATAATTTTCAGAAATACTCGGTTGAATCTCACGGAGTGAATTTTCTTGCTAAGAATTTGGGGAATTTAAAAAAGTTGCTTCATTTTATTAGCTTTCCAACGATATAACCAAATTTGCGAAGCTGGTCTATTTTCGAAGAGATGTTGAGATTGGGAGGTCAAAAAACGTTAGATGCCTACAACAATACGAGTACCTATTTAGCATTTTTTTTTGTCTCGGTTTTGTTAAATCCGGTTCGTACCTTGTTATTTGTTTCTCTAATTTTTTTCTAAAGCATATTACTACTAAAATCACAAAGTTTTTCGTTTTTAATGCGTTTGTTTATTGTTTTTTTTCCAACAATTTTACTTACTTAATTTCTTTCTTTAAAGAGTGAAAGGGGTTATCCACCCAAGGTGGAAACAACCAAAAATAAATAAGAAGTAAAGTTGTAAGACAAACGATTCAAAACGAAAAACGCTGTGTTCCCAACCTCAATATCTCTTCGAAAATAGACTAGCTTCTCAAACTTGGGTATATCGTTGATGAAAGAAAGCAACGTTTTTGAACTATCCAAATTCGTAGCTAGAAAGTTTATTTCGCCAGAAGTTTATTCAACCGAGTATTTCTGAAAATTATTTTTTTTTATTATGCTTTGTCAGGTATCATCGCGAGATGTAAAATATTTTTCAACAAATTGGCTCCTATCTTATAGGAAATTTATTTATTTTCTAGAAATATTGACAAAAAATAAGCATTGTTCAGTTACAATAGAGAAATTTGGAACTTTATTAGATAAATGTGCTTTTCTTCGAGAACTTATTAAAAAACTAAAACCGATTGAGATAAGAAGGTCCGGTTGGCGGCACTGAACTAAATTTTTGATAGACTATTCCTCCCTCAATCACTGAAATTTCGCCTGGGACACTCTGTATAAAGATCATCTATACACGTTCTCGAGTTATAATAAAGAAGTTTAACAACAATTAAAAGGGGTATAATCATTTTTCATTAAAGCTGATGCAAAATATAAATAAAATTTATATTATCGCTATGTGGAATAGTTGCCATTTCACATAAGTATTTCAAATTAAATATAAAACTATTTCAGATCTTAAATATCTGTTGATAACCTGTATTTACATACATAGTTTTATTTTTTGAAAATTATAGAAGTATGTTACTTATATTTTGTCTTTCTCATTCTTGATATTACTAGAGACGAATGACAGTACGGCAATCACTAACTCGCCTTTCATAATTCGAGTAGAAATTTCCAAACGCAACCATAGCTAATATGGATTTTGTTTTAAATATCTTCTCTTGCGTCTTGCTTTCATATCATGTCATGCACTAGAGGAAGCTTATTGTTTTTATATATGAAGGCTGAGATAGAGTGTTAGGTTCACCATGAGCCGGCTTCGTAAGCTGTGTTGACTGCAGTGGAACATCGGCGACCTCTTCCGGCGTTTTAAAGACATTAATTAGGAAGAAAGGAGGACTTGCAAGTGCAAGGGCCGTCATGAGAGGCGAGTCTTCTAATTGGAGGATTGATGGTGCCAGGGGAGGTGGCTCACACAACTTGGGAATGGGATAAGTTGCGAATTAGTTGTTGCTCAGCTCGCATCCAGGGCGTCTCCCGCTAATATTCCTCCTCTACACCTGCCCTAAATGGCCTTCTCTATAACTTTCCTTCACGGCTGAATACTATCTTCCCTTACATCATCTTGCGCTAGCCGTTCCTATGAAATTAGAAACAACAGTCACCCTTCAAATTGGCTGAAAGAGGTTTCACCGCGATTTATTTCGACGGAAGTGGAGCTAAGGAATTAGACAATCAAACGCACTCATCAGGGTGCAACTAAACTTAAACGATCAAACGTCACCGCCACCAAGAACGTAATGGTTAAGGGAATAGACGGAAGACAGAAATACCATTAGAAAAATACTTAAACTTACAAATAGCAATCAATCGATTCCAATTTTAATATGAACATAAATTAAGCTCGTTTTTAATATAAAAACAATTTTAGGGATAGATAAATTATTAGCCACTTCTATAAATTTGTTTTATTGAAAACTAGTTTCGAATGTTATCCATTCATCTTCATTTCTAAAAACTCACAAAAAATTCAAAAATAAGCAATTCAAAATATAGTCTGGTATTATTATACATATTACATTAGATTAATATAAATCAGTATTATTAAACATTTATGAATTATGAATTCAATTAAGACAAGAAATCAAATACATGTTGGTACTCATCAAGCTTTTAATGGATTACATCAAACAGAAAAGTTTGTACTGGTTTCTTCTCGCATTGAACTAACAATGAACAAAAGGTAGGTAGCATTTTTATATGTAAACATTTTAAGGGTCAGGGTTTTTTCCAGTAATGCAGGTGAGTAATTGTTTTTTCTGTTATAGATGGGAATAAATTTAAGATTGGACTATTGGAAATATTTATTTGGTCATTTAAGCAAAAATCTGGATTGGATTTGAAGGATTTTATTATTTCAAGTGCTTCATATATATTTAATTTGAAGCTGTTTTCAACGTGATGTATTAAATTAACTCCTGAGTCTTTCATGAATTTATGATTTTTTTTTTCATTTAAATGAATTGCAAAGTTAGAATTATCTGTCTTATTATTATATGCACGTGTATTTTCCTTTAATCTCTGATTTGCGATCTTCCAGTTTTTCCCGTGTATTTGGCTTGACAATTTAGGTCGTATACTCCACTTTTTTGGAAAGGGTCTATTTTGTCTTTATTAGAAGAGAAATATGAAGAAAAATACACAAACCGGAAATTTACATAAGACCAGTCGTTACTTACATCAATAGCCCGGTCTATAAACTTTCCCATTACTTGAGCAATTTATTATTAAATTAGAATCTCATTTTTCCCAAAACTCACAGTAAAAAACTTTATAGCGTTAGTCAACAAAATTAGAAACATAGTAATTCCGGATAACGTGAAATTAATATCATTCGACGTCACAAATCTTTTCACAAGTATCCCACCACTAGAAACAATAGAAATTCTAGAACAGTTAATCTTCCGATCGAATCTAGCACCGCTAGAAAAACTATGGGCTCCCCTCTCTCACCCCTTCTGGCAGATTTATTTATGGACAAATTAGAACAAAAAATTCTGGACCCAAACAATTTTCAATAGCTCAACATATCATATACTGGTATAGGTATGTAGATGACATTATATGCCTAAGGTCTGGTATGACAAGACAAATAAATAATGTTTTAAAGGAAATAAACGAAATTCATCCCTCGATTAAATTCATAGTCGAACTGGAAAAAAACAAAACCATAAACTTTTTGGATTTAGAAATCTCAGTAAAAACCAAGATTATGAATTTGGAATTTACCAAAAACCCACCACACGGATGTCGTGTAATAAATAATGTAGCAAGGAGACCGATAGCACATACACTCACAGCCTTGAATAGCATGATTTACCGTCTTTTGAACATACCATTAAATAAAAAGAACTATAATAAAGAAATTGAAATAATATATTCCTTAGCAAAACATAACGGGTACAACAAAACCACTGTCAATCATAGTTTTAATTGCAAATACAAAAATGACAATTAACGATATCTATTCAACAACCCCCGAAGATAGGCCCATCCCGAAACGTTTTGATTCCATATTAGGGCCCTATATCCACCTAAGTCGGAAATGAATTAAAAAACTAGGATTAAACCCTGCATTTAAAATAGAAAAAACCCTATCCTCATATTTCTCTTCTCCTAAAGACAAAATAGACCCTTTCCAAAAAAGCGGAATATACGAACTAAATTGTAATGATTGTGCAGCCAAATACACTGGAAAAACTAGAAGATCGCCAAATCAGAGATTAAAGGAACATATACGTCCATATAATAATAAGACAGATAATTCCAACTTTGCAATTCATTTAAATGAAAAAAAAAAAATCATAAATTCATCAAAGACTCAGGAGTTAAATTAATACATCACGTTGAAAACAGCCTCAAATTAAATAAGCACTTGAAATAATAAAATCCTTCAAATCCAATCCAGATTTTAGCTTAAATGACCAAATAAATATCTCCAATAGTCCAATCTTAAATTTATTCCCATCTATAACAGAAAGAACAATCACTCACCTGCATTACTGGAAAAACCCTGACCCTTACACCGTTTACCTATAAACATGCTACATACTTTTAGTTCAATGCGAGAAGAAGCCAGTACAAACTTTTCGGTTTGATATAATCCATTTAAACCCTGACATGTATTTGATTTCTTGTCTTAATTAAATTCATAATTCATAAATGTTTTATAATACCGATATATATTAATCTAATTTAATATGTATAATAATACCAGACTATATTTTGAATTGCTTATTTTTGAATTTTTTGTGTGTTTTTAGAACTGAAGATGAACGTATAACATTCGAAACTAGTTTTCAATAAAACAAATAATTTATCAATCCCTAATTAGATTGATCCTTCTATACCATAATGCGGATGTCAACTAAAAACATTTTTTATTAAATAACTATAAAGTATTTAGAGTAGAAAACTAACAAGTATTTATGTAGTATGTAGCTTATAACATACAGTTATAAAGTAACGAGCTGTGGCCCGCGACTTCGCACGCGAATATTTTGGCATTGTTTGAAAAATGTTAAGCGCCAATATTCGAAAATTATTTTTCAACTTATTACGGGACCTAAACACTACCTCTATCGATTCTCGCTCACGATAAATTAAAAAAAAATTGGAAATGGTCTAAAAATCGACTAAGATGACGTAAGCCCCAACTACTGACGACCCTCAGTAGCCAATCTGTCCTTGGCCATTGCTAAAAGCCTTAATAATATTTTGTTATTATAAAGGTTTTGCTCCCTTAATAAACTCCTTCTGTAAACAATAAAGAATAAAATAAAAATTTTAGAGGGTAAATTAAAGATTAAAAACGCTTCATGTGTTTCCTATAAAGTGTGCTAGATGGCGCTTACACCTTTTTCAAAAAACGACCTCAATTTCATTTCTTCCATTTCATTTTAATTTATATAGGTTCATGGTAAGGATAACTATAATGCATATAATTATTGAGTTTCACATGGTGTCTGCGTGATGCAAGCCCCGCTTCTGCCACTCTACAATAAGTATTTAACACCTACTTGGACTGAAAATGGAACGTTTAGTCAAAACATGCATCATTTTTTTTTTATCTTTCAAATGAAACACTCGAGTTATTATATCATGTCTGCCATGAGGATTTTGTCCGTCTTTAAGGGCATATCAAATTTCAGATCATTTCAGATTACATATAAACGTGATGAACAAATCAGGACGATCAGGTCATCGAGTTCTCTCATGCATATAATGAGCACCGCCAGTAAAACAGGATGGCAACTCAAACATCTTTCCAATATCCGAAAGCTTACCGTTTCCCTTCCACATAACATCTTTAAGATGAACATTGTTTTTCGCTCGCAACTTGCTCTGGTTGAATCTTATAAAGTTAAGCCTTTTTATCTATATCTTGGCGTAGTGATCAACTAAAAAATTGGTTGAAAAGGCTATGATACAGCAAGTTGTAATTAATACTAAAGTTTTAGCTCCTAAACATAACTGTCGGGACACATTTGCAACATAAATGCGATTTTTCCCATCACCTTCCGCCTATAAGAAGTAAAAATCCCGTGTTTTTTAGGTTTTAGAAATAAGTTTTTTTTTTCAGAAATATATTTTTTGTAATCACTTAGAGAACGTTTTTTTTTTCATATCACGCCTAATTGCACATCAACAACGTAAGGAGAGCCACCATTAAAAATTTGAGCTGCATAGGCATTATCGTTTTTGAGATAAAATGATGACTAAATCAGTGAGTGAGTGAACGGTATATTTCAATTATACTGATAATTTAATTATCTTCCTTCTAAATGAGCATCGGTGTATGTATGTGAAATGTATAGTTTAAAAATATTTTGAAAAAATTGTTACTGTATAAAAATTTAATTATCTTTCAAATGAGTACCAATAATGTTCCAGGAGATGTATAGTTTTCGAATTATTCAAAAAACTAATAATTTTAATTTTTTTATTTTAGAAATAATTGTTTTGCAGCCACTTAGAGTACGAGTTTTTACAAACCCAGCCTTATTGCACATCTACAGCATAAGGAAACCCACCATTAAATTCGTTTTTGAGTTAACGGTGATGAATTTATAAGTGGTAGCTTGCTTTTATGGATGGGTCATTTTCATATAAAAAAACACTGATGTCCAGGTTCTTAGAGTGGCTATCAAAGAAAAAATATTTTTGTATATTGGTTTGGTATTGTAAGCCATATCATATAAATTAATTTAATATGGGTCATTCATTTTTAATTTAAATTGCCCAATCCTATTTTTTAAAAAAATCAATTATTAAAATAACCTCCATTACGTTACCATTCTAAAAATAAGTTGTAAATTTGGCACACACAGAAATCTTGCAAAATGAAAATACGAAAACCGTAGTTCTCAATAATTTTTTTTTTATTGAATTATAAATTTAATAAAATTTAATAATAAAAATAATTTAATTTAATTATATAAATAATAATAATAATAATATATAAATAATTATAATAATAATAATATATAAAATAATAATAATAATAAATAATTTAATTTAATAATTTAATTTAAAAAAAAATTATAAATTTTTTTTTATTACCTATATTAGTAAAAGATTTGTCTTGGTCATCAATGAAGCCAAGACGAAGTATTTGAGAATAGGAGGAGCTGGAGCAAGGGCTGAATTGTTTGAGATTGAATCCTACAAATTTGAGAAGGTGCAAAGCTTTATATACCTGGGTTCGGAGGTAAATGCACAAAATGACATCTATCAGGAAATCAACAGGAGAATCGCTGCTGCTAACCTGAGCTACTTTGTTCTAGCCAAACACTTTAGGAGCAGGTACCTTTCCAACAAGACGAAAATCAACCTTTGTAAGGCTGTGGCCTGAGTGGAAAGTGGGCAGCTTTTATAATAGGAATGACTGTACGCTCTCCACCCAGGCAGACATTGATATAAATGTATCTTAATATAATATTACCAAATAAATAAATATTTATGTTTATAATATAATAATAGACGGAAAATGGCGGCTGCTGCCTAACAAAGTATTAAAAAAGTAGTAAAATCTACAAAGAAAGTGAGTCAATAACAGACACTATTAGAAAAAGGAGAGTTGCCTTTTTCAGCCACATGTCAAACTTAGCAGAAACCAGGCTAGTGAAACAACTATTCAACTACTTCTGGAAAAATAAAACAAAGAACAACTGGTTCAGAGGTTCAGGATGATTTGGAAGAGTTAGGTATAAACAATGCAAAAAATTGAAGGCAGAGGGGAGAAGAAAATTACGTATATTAAATTATAATGCAAAACTTATCAAATTTGGTGTATACAATTTTATGTCAACATTAATAACATACTAGATTTAGGTTGAAATTGGCTTGCCGGAAGTGGTACTTTTTATGAAAGTCATTATAAACTCATTAAAAATTATGTAAAAATATGAAAAACATCTTAGATTTGGTGTATAAAATTTTACTTTCCCTTACCTATATACGAAGTATATAGTAAGGGGAAGTATTAC
Source organism: Rhaphigaster nebulosa (assembly GCA_948150685.1). Classification (NCBI taxonomy): domain Eukaryota; kingdom Metazoa; phylum Arthropoda; class Insecta; order Hemiptera; family Pentatomidae; genus Rhaphigaster; species Rhaphigaster nebulosa. The sequence goes on along the minus strand of OX411308.1, from coordinate 141,439,667 downwards.
GATCGTGAAAATTTTCAAATTCGAGTTTTCAACGGAAATAGGCCCACTGAGTCCAAATGACCAAGCCTCGCAAAATGGTCTGTGTGTATGTGAACAGCCTAGCTCAAAAACGAAAAGTCGTACGATACTGAAATTTCATATTTAAAGTAGGTATATGGCTGTGATGTTACAGCAACTTTTTGGTCAAAATCGACTTACCGGAAGTGCCACTTTATATGTTCGATTTTACACTTTTTTACAATTTTCTCGAAAACGGCTCTAACGATTTTGATGAAACTTGCCTAAATTATTCTTCATAAAGGTCTTTAACTTTTCATTTATGTAGTAAATCACCGAGGAATTGCAAGGAAAAAGTTATGATGAAAAGAATATCTTATTTGCGCATACCATAAAAAGAATGCATTTTACGGTAAATTATCTGTAGAATTGTATGAAAGGTAATTAAATTACCTAAAACACAATAAAAGAATCATGAAAATCGGACTAGTATTAGCAAAGATACAGCGCATAGGACTAACCGGAAATAGCTATTATATCATGGATTTTACACTTTTTTACATTTTTCTTGAAAACGGCTCTAACGATTTTGATGAAACTTGCCTAAATTATTCTTCATAAAGGCCTTTAACTTTTCATTTATGTAGTAAATCACCGAAGAATCGCAGAGAAAAAATTTATGATGAAAAGAATACTATATTTGCGTATAGCTTAAAAAGTATGCATTCTAATGTAAATTATGTGTATAATTGTATGAAAGATAATTAAATTATCTAAAAAATAATAAAAGAATCATCAAAATCGGACCAGTATTAGCAAAGATACAGTGTATTTTATGAGGAGCACAAGACCGTAGATGGATAACCAAGCGCATCCGAAAGGAGATGGATGCGACTGAACCTCCTCCCACCAATCCGCCAATCTGTTGTAGGCAATACCCTCTTTAATTAAGTAATTTAAGAATACAAAAGCGAAAATTAACTTAATAATTTCTACTTGCACATTATTTAATGGAAAAAAAATGTTTCCATGGAAACTAAACCACAAACTTTTAAAATATATTTGCAACTTGACAAAGTTAAAATATATAGGTAGTGTACAGGGTTGTTGTACTAAAATTGTTTATAATTTTTTTTTATTGTACTTAAGTGGGAGAAGATATGATATGTATGCTGCTGAGTTTATTAGAAGCAGTGTTTATGTGAATTCTTTAAAATTGTATTAAAAAGATAATTATTATAGGACGGTAAGGGAAAGTTGTGTGATGCGCGCACCGCACCAGATTTTTCATGTCAATATGAATAACATCCTAGATTTTGGTGAAAATTGACCTGCGGGAAGTGGTACTTTACCTGAAACTTTTTTTTTCTACTTCCTGCTTTTTTTAACCATCGAATTATAGTTCAACAGGCGTACAAGTAAGTCATGTGGAATCACATCAGATATTTTTAAAAATGTTGCTTCGTTCAAGTGGTATTCGTATCGATTAATTTTAACTTTTAGGATATCCTCATAATTGAGATCCATTCTTGGGTTATCGAGGCCCCTTATTATGAAAACATTATCTATTTTAAGATGGAGCCCCTAAGTATCGATTTATTTAAACTTTAATCATATCCTTCATATCGAGGTTCATTATTGGTTTATCAGTGGTCCTTTTTATAAAAATACTACCGATTTTATTATTCCGCGCTTACGACTAATTTATTTTAGCTTTTTGGACCTTTCGATGTTGGAATCGATTTTTAGATAATCGGAATAGCAGTTTCATCGAACTTCATAAATTATGAATTTTCTTTCAATTCCATTTATTACTACTTTTATGGTATATTTTGGAACAGAGATCATTTTTCACATTTTTAAGGACGTAAATTCATAATCGATAATCCAAAATATATTTTTTATTGCGCATGGGTATTTACTGTAATCACATAATTCAAATATCGATACGTGAGCACACGATTTCAAAATCGATAGTATCGTACAAACGCTCAATGACCAACTGTCTTGAGATGCACGCAGCCTTCTACACCAGACAGTAAACAGCACGTACCCCGCATATCTGACCCAGGACAGGTGCATTATATCAATTTTATACTTGAAAACGCTGCACGCCAGTCCCCGCTACCGCTCTCCACTCAGGCCATAGCCTAAGACCTTGATTCGACCAGTTCTTACGTATAGGTCGAAAGTCTGGACCAGTGCTAATGAGGCCATGCTCCTGGTATTGGAAAGGAAACTATTAAGAAGAAATTTTGGTCCGGTTCGAGAGGGAGAAATATGGAAAAGAAGGAAGAATGCGGAGCTTTCAGTGCTGCATAGTGACAATGGCCTAATATGAGAGGGGTGGACTCCGGATGCATAAATACGCCGGAGGGGCGGATGCACGAGTTCTTCTGGGTACCGGAACTAGAGAGCTGCTGTAACAGACCGAGCCAACTGGCGGAAGCTTTTTGGTGGAGGCCTAGACTCGTCGACGGGTCCTCGCGCCAATCATGACTATGATGATTACCTATATTAGTCGCAAATGGTGAAAAAATATTGTTTAAGATACATTTTAGAAAATTTGGAGGAGATTTAAGTTGTGTCTGTGAATATATCCATTTCATTATCTCTTTGGCATTATCAAGATTGATGGAGAGCTAGAGGATTCGGAGAAAGAAAGGGGTTAATGAACTTCTACAGAGACCAAGTATTATCAGTGAATGTCCCAACTCGTTTACCGACACAAACGCTGGTAGATGTCCCTTTCCATGAAAATATGGTGTGTATATTTTAAATATTCCATTACGTTACCGCCGTTTTTTTTTTAAAGTTAATTAAGTGATTTGTACTCCATATTTTTAAAATGTTCTCAAATTAATTATGTTTTATAATTAATTGAAGTAAACAAATTATCAGTGTAAAAGCTACCGAAACCTCCATTGCTTTACCATGTCGGCAACATAATGGAATTAGGTGGAAAAGTACCGGATTTTAATACTGTAACGTAATAGATAATTAAGTAAAAATATAACCAGTGTCATCTTTACCCCAATGGGCCCGCACCGGATTCGATGCCTCGCGATCTACAGGACCCATTTTCAATTGTAAATGTTTAACATTTTTAAATTTTTGTTACTTTTCAAACATTAATAAAAATAATGACTTAAATTAGCATATTGTTTATTTCTGTTGATAACTCAAAGTTGTTCAGAAAATAAATTCTCTTGGATGGAGAACCCCATATCATAAGTGCCATGAGTTGCCAAAATTCAAGGAAACTAAAATTTGACAAATCAATTATATGCAGGGGTTCATAAGTATTGTTATGACATGCTTAGTTGACTCAGAATGCAGTTACGAAAACAATTTTCAAGAGAGTTTAACTTGCTCAAATTTTAAAAGTGCCACTTTATTTTAAAACGATCCATACACCCAGAGGTGGCGACTCCATCCCACGGTCATAGTACCGCAGATAGCCATTGGTCCTCCAGGTTGGGGGTACAGTACCCTGACACCCTTACATGTATACTAAACAGCACACTACATTCACCACACTGCAGACCAAGGTCATTCACAGTAGTCACCCTAGGGTCACATTCCAAAGGTAGCCACCCCGGATGGGTGAGCAAGTCGGGGAGCTCTGAGGAGGGAGCCCCCTCCATCTGACTCGGGGGTAGTGGGCTGATAACGCACTCCTCTTATAATTATAATAAGAATGAATTCAGAATGAAGAAGGAATTCATTCCTTTGTTTATAATTATTACAAACAAAGGAATGAATATAGCTGGACTGATTTTAAGAATTCGACGCGGCATGGAAAAAGGTTTATATGATTTGCTAACTGGAATATACGTGGTCTAAATGGGTAGAGAGTGAACTCATGGGAGAAATTAAGATAGGGAAAGTGGATATTTTTTGGATATATATATTTTATATATTATATATTTTGGATATCTTGCGATTACCGAAACAAGAAGAAACGCAAGGGTGAAATAAAAATAAAGGACTATACTCTTCAGTAATCGGGTGTCAACCAAAATGAGAGTGCGGCAAGTGGAGTGGAATTCTTATACCATAACGATCTATCCTCGTCAATCAGAAGTTTCAAATATGTGAATGATCGAATAATGGCTCTGGATATTCAAGAAGGTGGGAAAATTCATTCGCTGATAGTGGCTTATGGCCCCAAACCAGATGAAAAAGATGATTTCTTCAACAACTTGCAAAGAGAGGTTAATTACTGTGAAGGCATCCCAATGATTTTTGGAGATCTAAATAGCAGGGAAGGTTGTGAGAAGGAGAGATGGTATGGAGTCGTTGTAAGATTCGACGAAAGCAACCTCAACAACAATGGAGAAGGAATCCTTAGCTGATTGAGGAATCAGGAAGAAATGAAAAATCTATAATCGATTATTTTCTGGTAAGAAAAGATGTTTGTGAAGTACAGAATAAGAGTCAAAATGGCTATGTGATTGGTAGTGATCACTGCCACCTAATGCTGGACAATCTCTGGAACGAAAAAACTAGGAAAAGACACAAAAAAAGCATAAAGAAGATAATCAAATCCGACAGGCTAAGAGAAGAATAAATGGTCCAATACTTTCAAGAAGAAAAAATAAGAAGCACGAGATCTCGATAGTTAATGGGATAATGATTTTATAGAGCAGAGCTGATCATCATTCAAGAAGATTATTCTTGATGCCTCGAGACTGGTATGTGGAGGAAAAGGCGTTGGTTCTGGCATTAAAAGATGTCCTTGGGGAATAGATGATGTCAAGAAGAAAATCCTAGAAATGAAGAAAGCATGGAGAGATTTTCTTAGCCAGAGAATATCAGATGTAAATACAAGGAGAAATGGAAAGAGGTCAAGCTAAAAGTTCTTCAAGCTAAATGAAATTCTTTGGAAGATTTTGGTCACAAAAAGGAGAAAAACGCAAAAGAGAACCAAAAGATCTTCTACAGAGTGATTAAGGGAATGGGAAAAGAAAGGCCACAAGCACTGAAAGGAATCAATAATAAAGATGGACAAATTATCTGGCAAGACGAAGATATAATAGAAAAATAGAGAGAGTATTTCAAGGAGTTGCTAGAACGTAGAGACGTCAGTTCTGATAAGAAGCAGAGGATAGTGAAGGATTATCCAGATGAAGATGACTTTGTCAGCGATGAAGAATTACAGGAAGCAATCTCCAAGATGAAGCTCGCCAAGTCAGCAAGGCTGGATGGAATAACTCCCAAAATGAAGCGTTACATGGGCAGCAAAGGTGAAGAAATGTTTCTCTTGAACCTGAAATGGCATAAGAAAAGGATACCAAAGGACTGTAAGATCGCTGTGTTTGTGCCTTTATACAAGAAAGGAGACAATAGAGAATGTAATAACCATCGAGGCATATCTCTACTCAGTGTGCCAAGTAAGCTCTACTCAAAAATTCTAGAAGAAAGAATAAAAGAATTGTCTTTGACTTGGAAGAAGTATGGATTTAGAAACTCGAGGAGTACCCAGAGCCTAATTTTCACTTTGAGACTGGTCATAGAGAAATACATAGAGAAAGGAAAAGAAATTTCTGTCTGCTTCGTGGATCTGGAAAAGACCTTTAACAGAATCAAAAAGGAGGCTATAGAACGAGCTTTGTCTGAAAAGAGAGTAGATTTTGGCACGATCCAGGCTGTGAAGAGTCCCTATCATATGATGAAAAACATTGTAAGTACCGGTAACCACACCTCCAAGGAGTTTGAGAGGACATGGAGAATACGCCAGAGATGTAGAATTAGCCCTCTACTCTTTCTATTAGTCCTAGACCGGGCGCTGAAAAAAGCTAAACCTAGATTGCGGCACTATCAACTCGGGCATAGGAACATGCAGCCTACACTTTATACAACACTTTCATTTGTCGACGACCTCGCTATAATTGCTGCCAATGACCGGGCTCAGCAATATAATGTAAACATCATGCAAGAAGAGCTGTCCTGCATCGATAAGGATATTAACCCAGAAAAAACATAATGCATGAGAGTAGGAAGAAAACCCCACAGTTATGAGAATCCTGAGATTGAAGGGGCAAATCTAGAAACAGGTTCAGGATCTCAAGTATTCAGATGCCAGGTTGAATGAATGCGGCTATATTCACGAGGAGGTTAGAAGCAGCTGGACGAATGTTCCACTCGGTCCAAAGAGGCTTCCTCGTCAGAAGAGAAGTCACTAAGAAGACAAAGACGTCCGTCTAAAAGTCAACGTTCCTGCCAATTCTTTCGTATTCCTCGGCGTCATGGATCCAGCAAAGTCGAAGGGAAGAACAGGAAAGACAGAATATGCAACACCAATATTAGTTCAAATCTCGAGGTGCAGGCGGGAAGAACTACCCTAAAGGAGTAATAAATAAAGAAATAAATTACAACAGTTTGGGACTTCCTCAGGATGAATCACAAGGATGACCTATGAGACACGAGTAGAGGAAAGAAGACCACAGATAACTTGGGAGGACTGAACGGGAACAGGAGAGGGACACTTGGTCCAAGCTCTACAGAGGAAATCCTCACACTACACAATGGTAAAAGAGGATCGGAGTAAGATAATGATGATGACGATCCAGATATAGATTATTGAGCTTGAAAATAATCGGCCATTTTCTCTAAATTTATTCATTTATAATTTTCTTAAAATCCTCTTTTCTCATTTTTTTTCCTTTACTTCCTATTGAACATTAATCTGAGATTGTTCCTTTTCTGTTAATATTTCTCTTCGAAATACTCACACGTGAGTTAAGTAAGTTAACAGAAACTGACGGATAAACCAGCAATAGTTTCCACGACTAGTAAGTATAATTAATTAAAATGACAATGGTGACAGTTTTATGCTTTCATGAGAAGAAGCTTTTTGCCTTCTGGTTTTACTCAGAAAACTCACTATTTTAAGAAAATTCAACATGAACTTTAATCAAAATAGTGGGCATTATGGAAATCAATAAATAGAATAGTGGGTATAATGTTAATATAGCTTTTAACTCCCTCCGTCATTTTTAAATTGAATTTTTTATTAATTTCAAATCTGTATTTCGGAGTTACATTCTCATTTTCACTACGATTTAGGAGTATAAAATTGAATCAATGTCTATTTAGGAATATTTATTTCTTTATCCTGTGCTCACTTGTAGCTAATAGGCTATCAAGTACAATCTGGTACAGAAAGATTAGTTAGCACTAGATTCATGGAACCCATCAATTTGAGGGGGTCCTAAATTTTAAATTTTGATACTTCTATTCAACTCCTAGTGTTGAATATATTTTTTTAAATATGGTTTGTTCAAATCACACATAATAATTATTTTTTGTAGTTGCCAAAATGAAAATTAAATAAAAAGAAATGTAGACATCACCTGTAAATATTGTTTTTAATAAGCTTTAATTGAAATAGTGATATTTAGTTAAATCAATTATGCCTACATGTTATCTCATATTAATAACAAAAATAATATTATATACATACACACATTTATTATAGTTATAGGAAATATAATATTAATTATGTAATATTCCCAAGAGCGACAATGAATCTTGTTTAACTAGCTTAGTTAAATTAAGATATCATTCCCATTAAATTAATAAAAGAATTGCATTTATTATTACAGTAAATTATAAAAATACAGGCATATTTTAAAAAAATTTATTAAAAAAATACCAATCAATCAAAAAAACTAGGTATCAAATTCAGAAATTCATAATGTATAATAATCAAATGCATAAAGGCTTGGATAAACAAGAACAAAAAGAAAACACTTTATAGTTATGTACTACATAAATATATTAATTATTACATATTTATAACAATTAAATATTTTATTATTTTTTTTAATTAAAACATTGCAAATTATTGCATAATGGTTTATTATTTCCAAGTAGTAATATTTCAAAACATCTGGTGGTCCATTCACAGGACTTTCCATATCGCTTTGGTTTTGAGTTCAGACAATAAGATTATCTTTCAAATGAGCACTAGGAAATTTTCGGGAAAGTTGATTGTTCTCGAGTTATCAAATAACTAAACAAAAGTAAATCTTTCTCAGCAGGAACATGTACAGTGTTACAAAGAATTTTTGGACAGACGGATTTTTTTTTTTTTTATTCAATGTTTGGATTCTATTTATAATAATAAATAGGGTTCAAAAAAAAATTCTTGGTGGATTACTAAGGTTAATAAGCCAAAAGCATTTATATAATTTTTTTTCATTTTTTAATTCTTTTTTTTTTTTTAATGGATTGGTATGCTGTTTACAAAACACTTTATATTTCCCCTGTATCTTTATAAATGGCCGAGTTATGAGCTTAAAAAATCTCTAATCGCCGGCCATTTCAGAACGAAAAGACGGATGGTAAAATCGAGCTCCGAGGATTATCCTGGAGTTAACTATGACTTTGTTGCTGAATCTCGAGAAAATCTTTCCAATAGTCTGGGAGAAAAAACGCGTATGGTGGATGGATGGATTTTTTATATGATATTTGGATTCTACATTTATATTGTACGTATCGTGAAACATAAAACCTCAAATTTTGAGGAGTGGTTGAAAAAAATTGTTCTTTGTTGATTACAAAGGTCTATTATTGAAAAAACAAACCAAGATACAATTTTATTACATTTAATTTAACAAAATATATTTACATATTAAAAATTGACATTTCTTATTTGACAAAAATACACTATATTCAGTTTTCTTTAAAATGTGATGAAACTGAATAAAATAACTTATCATTTCCTGTATCTTTTGCAACTTCTAGAAATTTCGCAAAGCGATTTCTATCATTTGTAGCACCGTGTTTAGTTGCATAACGTATAGCAGACATAACTTGCTGCTTAGACAGCAAAATTTCAATAATTTCTTCCCTAGCAGAGCCCAACCTCTCCAGCATATCAACGGCCAATTGAGAAGCTCCATTATAAACATTTTCTAAAGAGAGAAGCAGACAAGCTAATGGTTTTGAATCTGCAACAACACGATATTGAAGCAATTGGTATAATTGATAAAACTTTCTCTGAATAACTAAGGAATTAATGAGAAGCTCATACAGAAAATGTTGGGCCGGTATTTGAAAATCAGTCAGTGATCTAATATATTCCAGCAATGACATTGTTAAAATTTTGGATTCTTTTCTTTCGACATTTTCTGAAACTTTTTCTGCTAGTTTACAAAGAACATATGAATATATAAAGTACTGATCAACAACAGTTCTGAATTCTACTACTGGGTCTTCTTCAGGCCTCGTCATTGAAGATGGTAAACCCATTTGGCTCTTCATATTTTCTTCAAGATAGCTCCTATAAACAAAATTGATTTGATCAAAGATGTCAGACAATTCCTCCATTTTATTAAGACCATCTTCAAGTAAGGTTTCTAAAGTTTTAGCTATTACCATTTTTGAATTTGAACGCAACAGTAAGAATGTTATGAGCTCTCTCTTATCCTCAATATGTTTATAAAATCCCAGTAAGTCAATTTCTATAAACCAGAGACATCCTGCTTTAGCATCCATAATAATATTAGGCTGGAACATCACCCAATTGGGATTATATAGTTCATAAGTATTTTTTTGCGATGAACTAGCTACATTATCTTGAAATGGTATAATCGATTTAGGTTCTAAAACTGGATTATGGAATTTTACTGCTCCCTGAAATTCAGCATTATTAATGTCAAATACAATAGAAGTTTTAGTTATCTGATTATGAACAATGATTAAATTATCAACGATATTCAATGCAAATCTTCCACTTTGGTTTATTCTTAGCACATGAGTCCTCTTGATCGATGATAATTTTATTATAGTGTAAACAATTACTTCTGCTTCTGCACTGGTAGTATGAACATTAAGAAAAAGTATTCTTGGCTGGTTGTAAACAACACCTAAAACAATATCTCGATCTGTAATAAACTTTTTGGTCTTCGAAACATATTCATCATCTATATCAAACTTCATGAGCTTTACAATTTGGTTTTGCTTAATTTGGAGTAGCTGCATTGCATTATTTGCATTAGCCAAACTAACTAAAAGCAAATTGATGGGTGAATAATAATTGTACCAATTGACACTTAGATTAAGACTTTTTAAAGTAGTAAGAGTTCCTGAGCGCACGTCTACTTTGCATAACTTTACACTAACATTTGTGACAAGGACTATTTCTGTCTTTCCAGTCCACAAATAACCTAGTAAGTTGCAGCCCTTAAAGGCCTGAGTGAATTCCTTAGATACTTTTCCATCTTCAAAAGTTAAAAAGTCTACAGCTGTTTGTGTACGTTGTAATGCAAGTATAGTTTGATCAAATGAAAACTTAATTGATACTATGCGGCCTTTTTCAATAATCTTAAAGGAACTGCAAAAGCTTTCAATTGGGCTATTAACTTTTACATCTGTAACATCCCCTGAAGATATACTAAAAACTTGAGTATTTGCTTCATCAAAAAAAACACTAGTGAGTTGAGACTTACTTATTCCTTCAAAATTAATTTTTTTATTAGCTAACTTCAAATAAAAATCAGAATCATCTGCCAAAACATATTCATCAACCTTATCACAGCACATTTTAAAAGAGAAAAACTAATGAGATATCTGAAATTTACTTCAATAACATCATTCCTTAAAACAACCACTTATTGTATTGTTTATATTATAATAAACAATGTTTTGCATTATCTCCTTTGTAGCAACAAAACATTACACCATAAAATAGATACACTTCTGGATTATAACTACAGGAATAATTATAGCATCCTTACCACCTTAAAATATAATTTCGAACAACAGACAAAATAATGATTTCATTACAAGCTTAATTAGAGATCAGTAGTACTACCGTAGTGTTTACATGTACTGTGAGCTATTATAACCTATCACTTATAACCTACAAGATGTATTCGACTGCTTTTTATCGATGTGCATGAGATAATAATTAATCGATTTCCTCATCTGATAAGGTTTTTTAAATCATATAAACAGAAGGTTCCTCAGTTGCAGTTGTCATTTGCTTGTGTTATGTCCTTAGTGGTTTTGGTCTCTGATCGTAACTTTGGTCGAATTAGTGTACACAGATTTATTCTTTCAAGTAATTGTTTGATTAATATTAAGTAATTTTTTATCTGAATAATAAACTTTCATCAATTTATGCAATTCTAATGATTTGTTTTTGTTTCTTTAAGGTTGCTCGGAAACATTATGAAATTAATTTACAAAAGAAGATTCATTAAGAGGTAATTATGATTTGTAATATATTTTGCAGTATTTATCCGTTTTATAGCATTCAAAAATTGTTTCTCTCTAGATTATAAATTAAACCAACAAATTCATTTTAATTAGTAGGGCAATTTTTTTATTTTTAACATTATTTCTTATTTCATTATTTTATTATAAATGCTTAACAGTTATTTTAAGAGAATGCTCATTGAATTGAATTCTTTGATATCTGATTTTTTATTTGTAACTATCATTGTTTGATATATTCGTAAATGTTTTTATCATGATTCGCATTACAAGTGACAAGAATAAGTAAATTACTGTTTCAGATATAGTTTCAGCTGTAAGATTAATTCCATTGATAAATAACTACTAAACAAATATATAAAATAAACTGCATGTTTCTTTAGTCAGTGATAATACTGCAATGGAAACCTCAGCGTATATTGCTCTTGCCATTTTCTTCCTTATTCCAACCAGTACTATTTCGCTGTGGTATAATGGCGTGTGAGTATAATTTAAATCCAAATCGCATGGCTTGACTCACTGTCCTTTGTTGCTTTTGACAAAATAAAACACTTTGCTGTTATAGGCTTTCTGTCTACAAAGTTGATTGTGGAAACAAATGTGTACTATTTAATGTACTTTATTATTTATTTATTTTTTTTTTTTTAATAGAACCTGTTCATTTTTATTTGAATTTAATACTTCGTTATAATTGGAAATCACCTTATGAAGTTTGCTAATTTTGTACTATCATATGTCTGTTACAAAATATAATTTAAGCCAAAGCCAAGTTATGATATCAAGCAACATGTGCATCAATGTTGCTCCTTCTTTTATATGAAATTTTACTGCTGTAATCGGTAATGGTAAAAGAGTATAATATTTTATATACAAAATTTGCAATTTTTATAGGCATAAATATTATTAAATATGGTGCAGCATGCTTTTAATAAATATACAAACTATTCTTTTCTTGTTCAGTGTTGTTTTACCTTACTTCTAGTCTTTTAGCTATGATAGTGCAATAGTTTTCTCCTTAATATTCAATTAGTCAAAGAATTATCAAAATTCTTTCTGTTATATTGTTTCTTTTTCATCTCAAGCATAATTTTAGATCTTTTGAATCTATTATCATATATTTTTTTTTAAATATGTTTTGGGTGCAGTAAGTTATGTCTGTTATTTCATATAATTTCAGCAATAATATTAATTTGTATATAATCATAGTGCTTAATAAATATACCCCTGTTAATTTTTTGTACATGTATCCAAAATACCTTTATTCAAATAATAAAACTTGCAAAACTGATTCTTCATTTAATCAAACTATTTTATTAGATGTCACTCATTAATACATTGACTCATCATCTGAAAACTGATTTGTTATTTAATAACTTATTAATTTTATTTTTCTTATTTATTATAAATGGAAATTGTTTATTGCTTGTGATGGGGATAGTCTTTAGCACCACTTACTTTTTGCACCAGCATAAAATAATATATGTTACCGCATTGTACCTAATAACTGTTTTTGTAATTTTTAATTCCAAGGCGTGGATTAAATTTACAATGTCTAATTGTTATTTATGGATGTTGAATCATCTCAGTTCCTTTTGATGTATTATCTATTTTTTTTTTTTTTTTGGATTGTTTAATTGGTTTTAAAAATCTTGTTCATGGTTAAAATGTACATAATAACACTTTTGAAAAAACTTTAAAGAAACCAATATTCTACAGTAGTGTCTGGAATAAATCTTTGTTAATCCTTTGCAGGAGAGAACTACTTTTGCTCGAATTAAAAAAAAATAATAATTAGGGAAACAGTTTCAGAGAGTTTTATTGAGTATAAAAAAGATATCATTTGTTTATAAAAAAAAATCATGTTACCCGATATGAAGTGGGATCTGTTTGTCCCACTGTTAGCTGAGTGACAAAAATTTTTGCTCGATCCCTAGATAAGATAATTAATGTTGTTATGGGTAATTTAGTGAACAAAAAACAAAAGAATATATAAATACTGTTTTTGTTAGTGTAAACAAATCATAAAAATACAATATTTTAAAAAAAAATGAAAGGGAACAAATAGAAATTATTTTTTTTTATGTTTAAGATAAAATTAAATATATCTAGAAATTTTTAAGTTAATTCTAGTATGCTCATAGCATAATTACAACCTAATAAAAAAGAACAGATAAATATATAATTTTAAAAAATTTCATGCTATCACCAATTTTTTTAATAAAAGCTCATCGAAATGAAAAATTTGTGACTATAGTAATTTTTAAGTTAAATTGTATGCTAGATTATTATGATTAAAAAAATAGTGACATAATTGCCCTGAAAAAAATTTCAGGATTAACAGGTTTCTCAATTAACTGCATCGTAATGTACTTACAGTTGAGAGCTAGAATGAATGGTTGGATATAAAGAAGCCACTTAAACTAAAATTAGCTAGTGCACTTTACGTGTTGGTCTAGGTTACAACTTTTTTTTTTTCTATATCTCACAATTCTATATAAACGAACAAAGCCTTTTTTTATGCCGCTTCTCAAGTGGGACGAATATGATTACTGTCCTATAAAGGGTTAAAAAGAATTTTCAGTTGTTTCTATTTTTTGGATGAAAGAATAATGTGCCATAGTTAATTATTTCCTTGGATACGAGGATGTTTTTAATGCCATTTTTAGGTTTTACTAAGATTTTCAAGGGCAGTAGCTCTTTTTTAGGAATTGATTTAATCTATTTATTGATTAAAAATATCTTATATTATATATTTATCTTAAAAATTAAATGTTTAAAAAATGTATTAATTAAAAATTTTTTTTAATCATTATGAAATTTTCTTATTCGGGCTCATCTTGTTATATAGTTTTATATATTATTATGCTTGATACTATGATGTATACACATGGAACCGCAAAATATCTTGTTCATATCTTTGTGACTCAAATTAGTTCATATTGACAATATTTTACTTTTAAATTTGACATCCAATTGGTATATATATATATATATGTATGTATGGATGTATGTATGTGTGTATGTGTGTGTGTGTGTGTGTGTGTGTGTGTGTGTGTGTGTGTGTGTGTGCGCGCGTGCGTGCGTGTGTATATATATAATATCAGTTTTAGAAGTATTTCAAATTTTCATGTTTATTTTTGTTCTATTTTTTTATTTTAACCGTAAATTATGATGAAGCTCAAAATATAATTATAGTTGTAATAATAGTAATAAATTTCTTTTAAGAAATGTTCTTGTTTTCAAATAATCAAGATAACTTTTAAACAAATCTAGTTTGCTAACTGAAGACAAAATTCAATTAGAATTTGTGAAATCACTCTGCAAATTCAAGAATCTTATTACATTAATATAAAAGAAGATATTAACTTTTCCTTTGTTCTACAGTATTTATCCAAAAAAATCTTTAATTTTCCACAGAATTTATAATTTATTTTTGTTTAAGCTATTAAATTAGATAGGTAAAGTTGTTGTTAGTTTAGATATATCAATGACTGTATATTGTGCACATAATAGTAGTCAGTGTATTATGAACCTTAGATGTCACTGTCTTTTATTCTGGGTATATTTTAGACTTTTAGATTAGCTCAATGCTAAAGGTCCTATATCCTCGGGACTATTAGTTCTTTCTGAAACTTATATTCTCTTGGTGAGAAGAGTAGTGGGGCTATTCTTCTCCATCAAAGTTGCTGACTGCTCTATTCTTTTACTCTAGTTTTGTTAAAGTTGGAGATTTTAAATAATGTATGATTTTTCTTAATGTCCTGCGAAGGAAATATAATAATCAGACAACATGATTTTCTTATGCCTCACTTAATTTATGTGTTTTAAAGGTTTGAACTTGAAAGGTTTTTGTGATGGTCCATAATATTTACAGTCTCATTCTCTTGAACTTCTGAATCAACTTCTATGAAACTTGAGGTTATAGTATAGTTGTCGATTGGACGACATGAACAATACAAACAACAAGAAACCTTTCAGAGTGAAGATAAGCAGTCAAATATAGTCTGTTGTATAACAATAACTTGTTGTATAACAATAACAGATATCATCAAAAATAAAAAAAATTATTTGGGGATTGAAAGTTACTGCTCGGGATCATTGAATTTGAATCTGAGATCATATTTCCTAAATTCTGGATTAAGTGGGATACACAGACACTGATGGTCCGAAGATGGCAAAGAAGATTTTTAGACACCCTTATTTTTAATTAGGAGACAGTATCAGTTCATTCAACTCATTTTATCATTCATCATTTGGGAAATCTAACATTACATTTGGATTCAGTAGCTCCAAAAATCCTAGAACAGTGCCTTTTTATGAAAGTTTGAAGCCATCTACTTCAGTGTTCTGGCCTAGACTTCTAATTAGTTGGTTCCTCGCTAGAAGTAAGGAAAGGCTTCCAGGAAAATCCTTGAAGGAAAATGGTAAAAAAAAAAAAATGGTCATCTGAAGCTTTTCTTACTCTTCATCTACTCTGTCACTTATCAATATTGAAATCAGTTGAATAATAATAATTATATCATGATGAATATATATATTTTATTTTTGCTTAGGTTTCACTTCAAAAATTATTACTTTCTCAATTATATTTGTGTATTTTTGCTTTCTCAAGATATATTATTTGTCACTTATATTTTGATTAGTAGCGGTTGGTGGTTTAGGTAATAATTATATCAAAAATAATTTATGCAGTTTAGGAAATTATATGGCTTAGTGGCATTGATTTCTGTTCTACTCTTGCCTTTAGTGAGCCTTAGCACCTTCAATAGGGAATTTATTTAGTGCTGCTATCACTTTTATTATTGTTTTATTACTGGATTTGATTTATAAATAAATGAATGTGTATGCATTAATAAATAGTTTTTAACTTTATTTTATTTTTCAGAATACTTTTTGGTACTGCCATATGCCTTTTGTTGGTATTTATTTTTATATTTATTATTATTCCATTAGTATACAAAAACTCATATTCATTTCAACGTAGTCTTCTTTTCCTAAACTTTGGTAAGTTTAATGTTGTTTATATTAATTACAAATATTGCATTAACGTAAATAAAATAATAATATATAATTTTCTATTATAGTGAATATTCCTGTAAACTTCAAGTCACCAAGTAGTTTAGGCCTTGATGGTACTAGAAATTTTTATCTCACAACGGAAGATAATGTTACTTTGGGAGTTTGGTGAGGAACATTGATTACTCAATTTTATATTAGTTATTTAATTAGTTAAGTTTATACTATTACAAAATAAAGATGTTATGAGTATTGATTTCACCTTGACTTTGAATATATTGCTGTTGTATTCGTTAACTTTTTATGTTAATTAAACATCTTGAGGTAATAGTATATCAAAATTGTAATTTCATATTAATAACAGTTGTTTTGATCATTAGTATTTCTTCCTAATTTATCTGCCTCCGAAACTTGTTTTAGGATCCTGGCTAGCTCTTATCACTTTCCTTCAATTACGCTCTAATTACAAGGTCTCTTCAAGTGGAACCCAGATACTTTCAGGAGCTAAGGCTTAGTTTAGGATTGTCAAAGGTTCTTTCTTCAAGAAGTAGTCTGTATGGTATTTTAAACTGAACTTATTGTTTCCAACATTGAAATAGAACATAAACCTAATGTTTTGTTGTCATAAATTATAAAATGTCAAGAGCTAATTGGGTATGTTGATGCCCTTTCACCCTTATTATGTGTCCATCCTGGGAAGAGGTGGGAGATTATATCACTTCAGATAGCTGTGCCATTTATACTTGGCATCTGATATATCTCAGACAAATTCTATTAGCACTGCAAGTAGTTCATTAAAATGAATGTGTAGTATTCAATCAAATAAAACTACAGGTCATCACACTGTCATCTACCTTTATCACATTGTCACTGTGTGTCATTGTACACTGTCATCTATCTTTCTTTTTTTGCTCTTGCCTATTGATAACATGGATTTCAGCATATTATTGGTATATTATGCTGAGTATGTGTATGCAAATAATTCCAATGGTTATCTCTTATATATTACTTTTATTTTTTTCGTTTACATCAGTCAGGGAGTCTCTTGTTCTTTATTCTAGATCGTCTCCAGAATTTCCCTCTGCTACTGTGAATCCTCTGTCTGATGGCCTTCCTCAGTCCTTATAAATGTGCAGCCTAAAACTAAATTGTATGGGTGTTGTTCAAAAGCTGCAGATTGATACTAGCGATAGACATTTCTGTGGTAGAATCTTTTCTAATAGGCCTTTCAATTTGTATGCATTAAACAATCTTTTGTTTTTCAATTCTGTTTTTACTTCCTTGTACGAAGTAAAGGAAGTATTGTAATCACGAAAATTTTCGGTTTTCAGATTTCAACGGAAATATCCATTTTGATCATCCCTGAATCCATTTTGACTAGTTTTGTCGTGGCTTCTGTATGTACGTACATTCGTTCGTTTGTATTTCGCATAACTCAAAAACGGTTTGCCGTAGAAAATTGAAATTTTGTATTTAGGATTGTTGTAACATCTAGTTGTGAACCTCCCTTTTTGGACACTGCTTGATTACCGGAAGTGGTACTTTACTTGAAGGTCATAACTGATTTCCATCAAAAATTATATGAAAATACTATGCAAAACTTCTCAAATTTAGTATTTTTGACTTGTATATTGACTTAAAAAACATATTAGATTTTGGTCTAAATTGGAAAACCGGAAGCGGTACTTTGCATGAAGGTCATAATAAACTTTCATCAAAAATGATACTAAAATATAATGTAAAACATCTCAAATTTGGTAAATAGGAATTTTATATTGATATGAATGTATTTACTAGATTTTTGTTAAAGTTGGCGAGCTGAAAAGGGTACTTTATTTGAAGGTCATAATAAACTTACATCAAAAATTATATTAAAATTAAATTCAGAAATCATATGTTTCGATAAAAAAGGTTACAAACGCAATTTGGTTTCCAATCCAATTAAACATTTTTATTACTTGTTTTAAGTGTTAAAATCGAGTGTGAAATACTGGTTTTCCTCCCCATTTGTTAGATGAACAAGTCTGCAGCAGGAAAATAACATATTAGTTGAGTGGGTTTTTCTGCTTAAAATATCGAAACTGTCGATTTCCAATGCTTTATCTAGTGATATTTACAGTTTTAATGTTGTCATGGAACACGAAGAAATCTCTTGAAAACTAGTTACCTATTGAAAGAAAACGACATATAATAATGGAATTAGACCTCCAGAAACAAGAGTATGTGTGTGTGAGTGTGTGTCAATAGATGGATATCGCGACGCCGAGTGTCGTTTTTGAGATACTGCAATCTTCGGAAACTAGTAACCAAATTGAGGATCACTTTTTGAGTTACCGATTTATAGTTTAATATGAGCACAAGGAAGTCATGTGTTATCCACATCCGATATTTTTGGTAGATATCAGCTGTCTTGTAGATATTGAAATATTTGTGGGTTTAAACTGTCTTATTCACATTTGTTCATGTGAATCAAATTGAATATTTTTTTGGTAGTGTTTTGTCATTCTGTGTTCTATGTGGTACTTTTTAGTTTGTGCTAATTTTGTCAGAATTGTAATTTTGTAATGGTTGTTCATTGATGCGTTGCTACCTATATTTGTCCCACTAATTCACTATATCAGTCCAAATGGATCAAGATATTATAATAATCAATGGGCAAAAGAACATCATAAGCAGCTTATTTAGCTATTAAATCTGCTCTTTCATTCTGTCAGTTGTATTTCTATGTTTCTATTTGTTAATTAAATATTTTTAAAAATAATGATTCGTGCAATTTGATTTTTACTATTGAATCTATTACTACTTTATAGTTTGTTTATATGTTATATGAATTTGCTAAATGATCTCTCTGATTTAACATTTTGTCTAAGGCTCAAGCCAATTTTTCAGCTTGGTTAGTGTAGCACTTTTGTCTTAGTGAACGTTGTTCATTTTATTAAATCTTATTAGAATTAATAGAGAATGCAACAAGTGCATTCTCCATATTTGCTACCATCTGTATATATGTGAGTAGTTAATATTTGTAAATTTTGTTAACTATTCACAGATTATTGTATAGGTACACACATGTCCGTATATATAAAAGTGTTTATATGCATAATAATATATTGTTATAAATAGTTACAGTTTAGTTTAACAATAATTTTTCTTCCACTGATTTTTTTATAATGATTTTAGGCAAATTTTACCTCAATTGCTTCTTCCCAAATTAAAAGTATCAGAATTTAGTGAAAAAGATTATGAAAATGCCTTGGGTGATGGTACGCCAGTATTTATTTATATGCATGGTAATTCTGGAAATAGAGGATCTGCCCATAGAGTAGAATTATATAAAATTCTTCAACAGAACAATTATCATGTAGTAGCTTTCGATTACAGAAGTAAGTAGTTGTGGTATATAAATTTTAATTTCAATTCTGTAAACATTTTCACTTAAAATTTATTGATATAAATCATTTGACTTTTTAAAATAATTTCCTCTATCGTTTAAAAAAAGTTGTCAGCCTTATCAGCTTGTCAATTATTATAGTTCAATTAAATTTATCATAATATCCTGGGAATAGTAATCGTCTAAAATTTCTTTGCCTTTTTCCAGAATGACTTCAGTTATAATTTTCTGGTCACTTTGAGACGCGTAGACAGCTAGGTTGCCCAATTCTACAAAATTCCTGCAATTCTGTGAAACTGGGATCACTCAGGAAACTCTACAGCTGTTTTCGTGTCATTCCGGTTGCCATAAACTTCTTTTAATTTTCTTTTCTAGAGAATTTCTGTTCATTTTGTACTAATTTTAAAATAAAATAAATTGTTGATAAAGGGTTGATGCGTGCACAACAAAACGACTTTCAGTACTGACAGAATTAAGGGAGTAGGAAAATTTTGTATACTGGAGGGGATGAGTCACGTAAACACAGTAAAACAGACAGGAAACACCAGAAGCCCCAAAACAATTCACGAAAAACCATGTGAAAACTAAAACTTTCTTCAGACTAGAAACATTTGAAGCTGAAAAGCTGTGGTTTCTTCATATATCTGAATAATATTTACACCTGGAGATCAAATTTCCCTTTGTAAAGGTGAATAATTAATTACATAGGACTAAATGGAGTTTTGCTGGGGGATAAGAATTTCTTCATATAACTGAACATTTTGTATAAGTGAGACTCTATTGTGTATATTAAAGAGAGTTATTAAAACATGTATTTTCAATAAGAAATATTTTTATGATTCTTTGTTAGTTGTATGGTTAAAAATTAATCTTTTAACAACTGTTAATATTAACCTTTTCCAATTTCAGGCTATGGTGATTCTAGTCCTGTCGAACCTTCTGAAAATGGTGTAGTTTCTGATTCTAAAGCTGTTTATAAATGGGTGAAAAGTCATTGTAATGGTGCTAAAATATATTTTTGGGGTCATTCTCTTGGAACTGGGTAAGTGTTTCGTTCAGTACTTTTCATCATAAATAAATGCACATAAAAAGTAATTGCCTTACCTTTTTTTGTCTAGACAATTATAAAGATTTATAAAAAAAATGATAAAATTTAAATTTATCAAATAATAATTATTTATTTAGAAAGAAGAAAATACAATTGTTTTTTTGGATTTCTATATTCAGATTAACTCTTCTAGCAAGGACACTCCTTGACTCATCACTCACTAAGACTGAAGACTGAGCCTCTCCTCAAAGCCTCCATTTATCAGGCTATTTTGGGAAATATTAGTCAGCTCATAATAAATAAATACTAGTACTTTCTAGACATTGTTTCGAGGCTGAAATGTTGACTGTAAATTAAAAAAAAATTTTTTTTTTTTTATGTTGCATAGACTGATCCCCAACTAATAAATAATCCATATGTGTTGAGACAGTTGACAAGCCATTACTTCTAAAAACATCTAAATGTGTAAGGTCAGGTAATTAAATTGTTTTCTGAAGCAACATTTGATGTGACTTTTTCACAATTTTATCTGTTAACTTTCCCATACAATGAGTCATAGCAAACATTATTCCACTAAAAAATGTAATTGTGAAAAAAGTTACATACAGTTTTGCCAACTATTCAGTTGTATGGGATCATTAAGTCTATCTATTTACTAGAGTATACATTATCAATTAAGAACTGCAAAAAAATGTATAAGGGTTCTGTGGAGCTGACCACATTTCTTGTCTGATCTTAAAAGACTTGTCTCATCAGTGTCTTCTAGAAGATTCCATTAAAGCCGTAAAATATTCGTGCAGTAAAAAAATTGTAAAACTTGCATTACAAATGAAAAAATGTGCAACAAAAAATAAAATTTTGCCATTAGCGTCATTTATGTTTTAAAAAATCTACATTTAATACCTACATAAATTAGGTAGGTTGGAGCATTGTTATGCAAAATGTGAAAACTTGAAGCTCTTATAAGAGTATTTTGGGCTACTTTTCGTAGCATCATACGTGATATAGACCCACTATGGCAACGCAATTTTCTGCCTAAGTGTTTTTTATTGCCAACTGATAAATTTTTTAATAACGTACCGTATGGTCAAGTAAAACAATCCCAAAATTTCTACCGATATATCGATAACTCAATCCTTGTCGAGAAAGTTGAACCATTCTTCTTTGCCGGTTCACGGATTTACGATCTATTTTGGTGGATTGTCTTTCGGTTCTCATCATTTTTCCCATTTTGGGTTTATATTTGAATAAGATATAAATAATTAGATGAAAACCATGAGCAGATAACTAACTAACTAGTTAATATCACAATTGTTACAGCATGAATATTTTTTTTGCCAATTTCCAATATTTGTTTTATTCCCTTCACTTGTAAAAATTTATGTAGGATGTTGTTTGTATCATATCATATCCACTAATTTTTTTTTTTTTTTTTTATAACTGTATTTTCTTTATTCACACCTGTCACTCATATCGCGACAATAAGCGGATGCGATATAAATAGTAAATAACTGGCATGGCAGGCATGAGAGAGGTCAGTACCCAATGGCACCTCCTCTTAATGTGAGATTCTAAAGAATTTTACACAAGGAGATCTCTTAGCCAGCTCCTTTTCAGTCTTCTTCTGGTTGGTTCAGGCATGTCCGTTGTTGCCATATTTCGTATAAGTGTGTTGTAATGTCTGAGGAGTTTGTCATAGAATCTTTTGTATGAGATTTGAATATGCTCTTGAACTGTAGGTATATGTAAATCTGTGTGTAATGTTTTGTTGCTGACATACCAAGGTGAACGTGTTATTAGTCTCAGCGTTTTTGATTGAAAGGTCTGTATTTTTTGGATGTGAGTCTTTTTTTCTGTCCCAAATATTTGTAATGCATAGGTCCATATGGGTTTCAAAAGGTATGTATAAGTATTAAGTCGTTGTCGGATTTGTAGTGACGATCGTTTGTGAAGGATAGAGTACTATCCACTAATTAATTTTATTTTCAATAAATTACACAGGCCAACAAAAAAAAATTGTTTGAAAACTTTTTTAACTTTAATAGTTGATATTTATAGATTTTTATGCGCTGAATCTAAATCTGGTCTTAGTTTTTTTGTTTCACCTATAGTTTTCCAGCAACATGCTTTGTATTATATAGTATAAACCCCTATACGGTATACGGGAAAATTAATGAAACACTATGTTACATCATAAGCATGGCTTGTATTTACAGGATCTACGAGGTTTTTCCGTAGAATGTTCTTCTCACCAGGTTTTAAAGATTTCCTCACTGGCCAGTTCTTTCTGTACTAATGTTGATCCCTAGCCCTACTGTCCCATTCACATAAGAAACATGACAATTTGGTAAAACCACCTTGCTGACCAAGGAGCATGCATGTTATTTTTAAATCACCACATATCATCCAACCATGAGCAGAATAGCCTATTTGATTTAACACTGTTTCTAGGTTTTCATAGTTTTCTTTATAATCACAATTCTTAAATTGTGGGTGATACAGCTTTTTTAATATCATATTTGGATTCAGCACCCTAAAAATTATAGGAATAAGGTATTTTCAATACAAAACTTTTTTCATCGTTGGCCTGTATTATTGAACATATTTTTGTTCGAAAAACTGTGTGTTTGCATAATTATTTTTCCAACTATAGAATGACTGTAGCACTGTAGAACATAAAAGGAAGCTAATGGATTCGTAAGGATTAACTGGCTTTCAACGAATCTAAAAAGAGCAAAACAAACTTCAATTTTCTGTTTCAGTTCCAGAATTTTCTAGAAAATTGAATTATATTTAATGAGTTATAAACAGTAGCGTATTACTTCGTGAATCTGTCCTATGTAATTTTGATTCAATGTTTGTATTTTTAAGCAATTTACAATTTTTTTTTAATTATGCTAAATGTGCAATTTAATGCAGTAAAAACATAAAACGTGCTATTTACCCAAAATTGTGTAAAATGCGCAATTTCGTGCAAAATAAAACTTACATATGTTAATCTAGATGCCTTAATTCCTGTAAATAACTTGCCCCTGATCGATTTCAAGCAACTGAAAAAAAAGTGCAATTCCACAAGAATCTGGACTCTAGTTATTATAAATGAAAATCTCTACATTTAAAACAGGATAAAAAAGAAGATGATCAATTTTCCATTAAATGCCCCCTCCCCCTCCATCCATCTTTTCCTTTTAATTCCATCTCACAGCCCTAATTCCTATTTTAAAACTCTGAAATCTTTCCATGTTTATATTTTATGTAAAAATTTATGATCATTTATTTGAAATTCCTATTTCAGGATATCATCACATTTATTAGACGTCTTAGAATCAGAAGGACAAACTATCTCAGGTCTTGTTCTTGAAGCTCCATTTAACAACATGTGTGATGAAGTACGATCTTATCCTCTGGCAAAAGTAATTCTAGTTTCTTATTATTATTATTTTATCACTTATTTTCCATTCCTCTCGTTATGCAAGTTTTTTTGTTTTTTTTTTACAGATGTTTCGATACTTACCCTGGTTTGATTTTTTTTTTACGGAGCCTATGTATGAAAACGGTCTTAAATTTCAGTCTGATCGTCATTTGGTAAAAGTCAAAGCACCAATACTTATTCTTCATGCAGAAGATGATCTAGTCATTCCAATTAAATTGGGTCTTAAGGTGAAAATTTTTACCAAGTTCTTTTATTTTTCAGATTGTGTGCAAAATTTTGATTTTTTTACTTTAATTGCATAAAGTGCCAAAGCTTTATGGCCATATTTTATTATTTATGGTGTTGGTTTAGAACCATATTTTTTATCTACCCTCTTTAGTGCTCAAAATTAGATAAGAAAAAATAATAAAAAAAATGAGCCTGTGTGTGTTCTGAGACAGTTTGCTCAGTTTCTTTTATAATATATTATACGTATTCGTATTAAGAACATAATTTATCATATTATAAAGTGGTTAAAGTCAGAGTGTTACATTCACACATTACATATACACAGGAGTTAAAGTCGATTAATCTTCATTTTGAATAACAACAGATTTTACTAGAATTGTTGTGATAAATTTTTAAGTCACAACGTTGTGCAGAGAGCCAATTGAATATTAATAAGATTAATGATAATTTGAAGTAAAATTTTCTAAATTTTATTTTTGCTTTATTTTAAACATCTTAAAATGACTTGTACCCTTCTGCAAGTCAATAAATCAAATCTTTGAGATTGGTGAAAAAAATGAAAAACCAACAAATCTCCAAACTCTTAAGGTTTGACTTAGTTAACTTTTTCTTTTAACAGTTTAGCCCTTCTATATTATATTTCTGAACTTAGGTTAAACTTCTTAAAAATACAATACTCTGGCTTTAATCCCCTCGTAACATATGTTAATGATGGAGCTCAGGAACCTGACTCAAAGTAAATAATGAAAAGTACAAATGAAGGGTGAGGGTAAAGCATTGTTTTTCAGTGATTTTTCTGTGAAAGCAGATCTCTGTTGCAAAAACCAATCTGTAGTTTTTAGATAGGTAAGAGGGAGTGAACTTCTCATGCCTGGCTAACGAATAATGAAAATCTTATAGTACTTTAATATTATATTAAATTAGTCTTATTGATTTTATTTTAAAATTACATCATATATATTTTGTGGCGTTTCAGCCATTAACTTTGTTTTGGCCATTTTCAAACTTCCATATTCTTTTACATAAATTAAACTGCTAACATCCATTGTCAAAATTACTAAAATATCATGTACAACACATTGGAAGTATCCATTTAACATTTTGAAAGCTTTATTTATAATGTTTCCTCCAAAAAAAATAAATAATAATAATAATAAATAAACCAATAAAAGATATAAATCACAAAAATTAATTTTAATATTATATTAGTCTTCTTAAAACTTGTGTCAGATCTGTGGTTTTGAGGCAACATAATCAACTAAAATGAAAAAGTTCTCTGCATGAAAATTTGTATGAACTGGTATTCAATTGTAAAAATATGCAATAGTTGTAAAAGAGAAAAATTATTAAGAGAGACCGGTGGTTAATCAGTAATTCATGATACCAAGACGGATAGGGCATACTGCTTAAAACAATACCATAATAGTGTTGTACGGGGCCGCACTAATGGCAGATTTAGGTCACCCATCGAACATAAAGTTGAAGTAATTTATAAAAAATAGATAAATGTGGTCTCAGTACAGAACTGCATGTCTGGCTGTTGTAAAATGTAGTGAACATCTCGAAAATTTTAATTGAATGTTAGCAAATTGTCGTCAAAAATTACCAAATGAACATATTCCTGGATTTCAAATCATTTGGTCAGGACACTAGAATAGGAAGTAAAATTTAAAAAGAATTGCTTATAAATAGAAGGCAATTTTAATTTATCATTATAACTTTTAATAAATGTGTTGTTAATAGTTAATAGTGATAGTATTATAATGTACTCTGTCTCAGTTTTTGACAAAATTGGAAAAAATTAGTGTTTTATGATTGTGGCTTTCATTCAACTAACCACTTAACCAAATTATTATATTGTGGTGCTCATCCAACGCAGAATTTAATGTTCTTTAATTTATTATATTATAAATTTTTCAATTGAATGTATCTCTTTCTAGTAATTATAGGCTAAAAAAATTCTAAAATTTCAAGGTTTTTTGGCTACCAAAAGTTCTCCCGAGGTCATCTGTGTTACAATTTTTGTTTTTTTAAATGTTTGAAAATACAATTTTTAAAAATAACAGCTTGTATCCCACCTTTGTCGTCGTATAAATCCTCTACTGACTGGTCTAGTATGAGAATCAGCAATATAATATTAGTTAATATAATATATCAGCAATAATTATAATACTATCACTATTAACAATACACATTAAAAATTACGATGAATTAAAATTGCCTTATATTTAAATTTTTTAGTAGCAGTAGGTATCTCAACAGTGGAATAATAAGTTTTACTTACTATTGTAGAGTCTGAGACTGATTTCGCTATACTTTTAAGTAGCCAAAAGTGAGGCAATTTTGAAACTATAAAAATATTTGGAAGCAAATAAGATCAGTTCTAGGTGTATACTCAATGGGTGAATTTTGTAGATGTCTGAGCATACTCCGGACATGTCTGGCGTACACTTTGCTACAGTACCATCAGCCAGACTTCCACATTAAATTTCAGCTGAACACAAGGAACCAAATGATATGAAATCCAGGAATATGTTCATTGGGTAATTTTCTACGACAATTTACTAACTTTCAGTTTAAATTTTCGAGATGTTCTCTGTACTTTACAACAGCCAGACACAATGTTGAGACGAAACCTATTTTTTTAAATTACTTCCAGGTGTATGTTCAATGGATGGCCTAAATCTGCCACTGGCTCCTTGACTATAAATGCTGCATTAGTTGACTAAGACTAAATACCAGGTGAGTGGGCAAGACAAACATACATGCAGAAAATAGAAAAACAATAACCAAAGAAAGATTAACTAGGCAGAACAAATAATAATGCACCAAATTTTATCAACAGAATTTTCTTAGAATTACTATCAAAGGATTTTCTTGTTCAATAGGATAATTTTATTGCTAGCATTACTATATTAGGTAGAGGAATTAAGGTAATTAATTGTTGACAGTTTTATTTAGAGGTATCAATTAATTTACACTTGTTTGCATTCCCTCAATGCAAAAAAAAATTATTATAAAAAGGTTTACTGTTATTATCACCTCATTATCAAAACCAAGATTATTTTGGTTTGTGGATTGTGTTGTAACTTCTTTCTCTCAATTATTTCAAAAAATGATGCAACAAACATTTAAATCTGTATGGAATCTATTACTATCAATGCTTGTGCTGATTATATAAATATTCTTTACTTTTTAAGGTTTTGGCACTTAAAACAGTCTTAAAAGGTCGGTATTTTCTTTTTTCCAAAACTACTGAACATCATTCACTGAGGATTTTTGGTTATAAATCTATAATGTTAAAATCGTGAACAATTTGTTGGTAAAAAATAAATGGGAAGAAATTATATTATAGCATACATTTTTTTTATTAAAGAATAGAATAAATCCCGATATACATCTGAGAGCTACGGTTTTGCAGCATGGCAGACCATATTCAGGTACGTGGTTCTCTACAGAGAATATAAGTGGTATGGTGGATTATTGTTCCCATGTGTGTTGTGGGCTTAAGGTATTATTCTTAAAGTAAAGTTATTTCAGCAGAAATCAGAGATTTTTTGTATAAATAATATGAGAATAAGAGCCATGATAATGACCAATGTTTCAATAGTCGGAACGAAGGCTTAATGTTTATGTTATAATTATTTATGATTGTAATGCTTATATAGATATATAGGATGTATGTATGTATGTATATATATATATATATATATATATATATATATATATATATATATATATATATATATATATATATATATATATATATTGTAATGTCACGTTTTTCGGGAAAAGAATAAATTAAACTTATTTTCCCTTTTTTATATTTTTATTTGTTTTATATAAGTTTGATTCTAATCTCAGGGTGGGTTACTAGACAACCAGACACAGACACACAGAACTATTACTATTACAAAACATACTAAAACGTGAAGCGTCAATTATCTTAAATTTAACACTTTCTTCTTTGAACGATGACGGTGGTTTACGGGATATAATGAATGTGTGTTACCAAAATGATGATCTTGAATGTGGATGAAATATTACGGGAGCTCTTAAGACGTCTACGCCGGTCTCTGGTCCTAACAACAATGCTACTCTCTCTGTTTGTCCGTTACACCACTCTACAGGTTTCAAAATGGCGAACTGCCATTTTGATTATCTAATACAAATGGACCATTTATTATTTTCAGAGGTTTTCGTTTGATGAAAATCTCTTCTACTTCTTTTTGATTTTCTTAGATTAGATTTATTGTAGAAGTATTGACAAATTGATCATCTTCACCCACTCTATCATTTTGGCAGTGGTTCTGTTGAAGTCCAAAATAGAGCCGCCATGTTTTTAAATAAAACCGTCTATTTTGGTTCCATTTATGATGACAAACACACTTTTCATTGTAATTTATGATGATTGCAGTCAGGATAAATAAATGTTGTATTATTTTCCTGAGAATCCCTATTTCCAAATATTAAATCTAATTTAAGATATCTAAAAACAATTATTTACTACGTACTTAATTCTGAAAAAAGGTGTATATTACATTTCTCCCTCCTTCTAGGTAAAAAAAATAATAATGAAATTTTGCACGCAAATATTATTATTATTATTTTTTTTTCATCTTAAATTATACCAGTGAATACTGAAACATTCATACACCATTCATTCAAATAAACATTAATTCCCAATTGCCTCTGAGTTACTAATAATTACAAATTTTTTTTTTTTCTTAAATACTAAATTCAAGTTTAATTTTATTCTTCATTTTCTTCTTAATTATTGATTTACATAATTTTTTCTGATTTATCTCCAAACAGAATACAATTAAACTATATACAAACATTTTTTTCAAAAACTATACATAAATTATATAAAAGAACAAATTGAGAGGATACAAACTAATTTTTGTTGAGACCCCAATATGATGTGGTTCTATTTATCAAAAAACAGGATATTGCGACTAAATGAGAAACATTGTTATGCTACCAAAATCAAAGAAAATAGGAATGAGCAAGAGAAGATTGTCCATCAGGAAATGAGTAAAACAACAATTTAATTATACCAAAAATAATCACTGTCATTGTTAATAATTAAATTTTATTTAAGTATTCTATTTGAATTTGTATTACAGCTCTTGCGAGCAAGGCCTTATAATTTTTAAAGAAAACAAAAAATGTTAGCTCTGCGCTGAGCACCAATTATTTTAAATTTACATATAAACAAATAGCATCAATAGCTGGTTAACATAACAATATAACATTTAATGATTATTAAAAAAAAAAAAAAAAGAAAATATGGATTCTCATATATGGTAGATCTTATATGAGAATTTTGAATTATTATTGCAACTACACACCATAAGAAAAAACAAAGGTTGAAAGTAATAATTATTTTAAATTTAGGTCAAAAACTAAAAAATTATTTAAGAGGTAAATATTCCTAGGCTAACTACAATTCACGAATTATCGATGATCTGACTATTGGTTACAAAAAATCAACACCTATTAAATGAGAGATATTTTTCTTGATAATTTAATAAACTCTTAAAATGTAATTCTTAAATATTTTTTTATAAATCAACTAAACATTTCTTATTAAAATCAAACTGACCTTTACTTAATAACAATATTGAAAAGGGTTTTTTTTTTTTTTTTTTTTTTCAAATAATATTTCATGTTTATAAATCCATCCTCAGGAATAACAGTAATAAAGGGATACAAATCATTGATTCTAACAACTAATTTTAAAGATATGAGACTATAGTTTTATATAGAAAAATTACTGTCTATTCCAAACCCCAGAAATAAAAATGTATTGATTTTTTAACTTTCTTTTTTAATTTTAAGCATCATAGAAATATCCCAAGCCTATACAAAAATAATAAATACCATTTTTTTTTTCCATCAAGTTATTTCTATATCCAAATTTTTCCATTTTATTTTTAATAAATTTCTGTACCGGCTCATGATCTAAATGCAATCCACCCGGGTCGTACACTTTAAATGTACTCCTAAAGCATAAGAGCTTCATTCCAAACATACACTGTATAGGTGCATGTCTGGTATATGTTAAAATGTGGGAAATATTCAAAATCAATAGGAAATCATTCCATCTATTGGTGGCAAACCGGGTGGCGTTATTGCTTAAACACTTTAATGGGGTATTAACTTGTATAGTGTATACAAGATTGGATTTTTGATCCCCAAACACTCTGACATTCCGATTTTCATCCTCTTTTTTACTTAACCGCCCAATCTCATGTTTTTATTGCCGTTCTATTTTCACAAACATGTTTTTAGTTTTACTTCCTTCCATATGACAGTCATCAAATTTTTTGGATAATTCGGAATCATTTCTATGACCTTCATTAACTTTTTCCGATATTTCAGCATTTTGTGAGGTCAATTTTGTTGTTAAATTAGTTTCAACTGGATCATCTTTAATTATTGTCAGTCCCGGTTCACATCTTTCTGGTATTACTGAATTATTTGTTTTATTCTCATTTTCTAAATTTAGTTCATCACTTATAAAATTAAAAGTTTTAAATTCTTTATTTAAACTATCAACTTTTTTATCGAGTTCAGGACTTCTTTCATCAAATTTTTTATCGAATTCTTTTAGATCATTTTTAAGTTCCTGAAATCTTTCCTCGGCTTTATTATCGGATTCACGAAATCTTGCATCCTCTTTTTTATCCAGTTCCTGCATTTTAGATATTAAAAGTTTGAACATGCTATTAATGTCTAGATTTTCACTATTTTTATAAATTCCCGAGTCTGAATCATTCTCATCTCCTATGCATTGGACAACCGTCTCTTCCTGAATCTTATCCATAATTTTCAATTTGTAAACAAAAATTTAACACTTTAAAAATTTCTGTGAGCTGCGTCCTGATTGTCCTGACCTAATTTTTAACGAATAAGGCCACGCGTTGTTGGGCGACAAATATGTAATGTCACGTTTTTCGGGAAAAGAATAAATTAAACTTATTTTCCCTTTTTTATATTTTTATTTGTTTTATATAAGTTTGACTCTAATCTCAGGGTGGGTTACTAGACAACCAGACACAGACACACAGAACTATTACTATTACAAAACATACTAAAACGTGAAGCGTCAATTATCTTAAATTTAACACTTTCTTCTTTGAACGATGACGGTGGTTTACGGGATATAATGAATGTGTGTTACCAAAATGATGATCTTGAATGTGGATGAAATATTACGGGAGCTCTTAAGACGTCTACGCCGGTCCCTGGTCCTAACAACAATGCTACTCTCTCTGTTTGTCCGTTACACCACTCTACAGGTTTCAAAATGGCGAACTGCCATTTTGATTATCTAATACAAATGGACCATTTATTATTTTCAGAGGTTTTCGTTTGATGAAAATCTCTTCTACTTCTTTTTGATTTTCTTAGATTAGATTTATTGTAGAAGTATTGACAAATTGATCATCTTCACCCACTCTATCATTTTGGCAGTGGTTCTGTTGAAGTCCAAAATAGAGCCGCCATGTTTTTAAATAAAACCGTCTATTTTGGTTCCATTTATGATGACAAACACACTTTTCATTATAATTTATGATGATTGCAGTCAGGATAAATAAATGTTGTATTATTTTCCTGAATAATTATTTCGTTGAATAATTAATAATTGAATAATTATAATTTTCCTGAATGTATTATTTCCAAATATCAAATCTAATTTAAGATATCTAAAAACAATTATTTACTACGTACTTAATTCTGAAAAAAGGTGTATATTACAATATATATATATATATATATATATATATATATATATATATATATATATATATATATATATATATATATATATATATATATATATATATCCAATTTTATATTGGTAATAATCTTTTTAAATTTCAGCTTATTGAATATGAATCATTAAGAAAATATTGTTCTTTATATCACAGCAAATTAATACTTTTATTCTTATGTTTCAGCTGTATGAAACAGTGCAATCTTCGAGGCAGGGGAAGAGTCCAATTAAGTTCATCAAGTTTAATAAAAGCCTCCATTTTGGTCATAAATTTATTTATAAAGATACAAGTCTCAGCAATAAAATAGAGTGAGTTTTATATTTTTGTTTTAAATTTTATATAAGTTTTATGAATACGAAAATTTTTGTTTTATTTTATTAATATTACTGTAAATATTTCTACTGCTCTGATCCAGAGGTTACCTAAGAGTTATTCATGCCAATACTTAAATTTTTTGGTTGATTGATATCAGTTGCATTGTCTGTAATAGCAATTTAGTAATATTGTAATATTTACTAATTAATGAATTTTTATTATATTGTCTTGTATTTTATTAATTTCACCGCTCAAAACTGATGTTTCTTGTGATGCAACCAAATTTTATAATCGAAGAAGATATATATGCAGATAACCACTGTCATAGATAGCCTACCCTCTCCCATTTAAATTCCATCCCATTGAATCCAGAGGAATTTATATATATATATATATATATATATATATATATATATATATATATATATATATATATATATATATATATATATGTATATATATGTATATATATACTATTATTAAATATTCTATGATTATTACTATATATACTACATACTATTATGATATGATATAACTTATTTCTTATTTATAATCTGGCTTGTTACAATAATTGATGCTAATTGATAATTAACAATTAATTAATTATTAATTGCCTAATTACTTTGGGGGGAGAATCATGGAATTCCCAATGGGATGAGGTAATTTTTTTTTTCTTCGGATTCTGGTATGAAATGAAATACGAAGACGAATTTCACTGGGCACTTTTTTGATCCGATGTGCCCTGAGGATGCTAATTGCAAAAAAATCACTGCTTGGAGATTTTGGAGGTATCTGAATCTAAGGGTCATATTTCAAAAATTAAAAACAGTGGATCCAATATGGTGATCGAAAAGTAAAAATTGTTTAAAACTTACCACCTTGTGGTTTTTAAAGTCATACCTTAAGTTTTATATTTGCCTAATCATTTTATATAATTTTATGGATTAAATAAGGATTGTTATTATACCTTGTTTAGAATTACGTGTTGAAAGCATTCTAACTTTTTTTTTTCTTTTTTTTTCTTTAGGGAATTTGTCAAAGAGAGCTCCAGATACAAACCACTCTGATGGAAGAAAACAAATTATTAAGAGTTTGAACAGTTGAATTTTTTATTAAGTTGCAGGGTACAAGTCTTTACAATTCTTACTTTTTATTTACATAGATCCATTGAAAAGTATTGTCAAACAGAGTGCTGTGAAATTATTTTATTCATAATGTTATTAATTTTTAATTATTTATTGCCTTCGCTATTGTGATAGAAAATGTTTTATATTTTAAGTATAGAAAGTGTTGTAACTCATATATTTTGCTCTCATATTTTTATACTATTATGAAAATGAGTTAATGTCCCCTATGTCTTACGTTTAATTAATTTGTTAAATAGTTTTTATAAAGTATTTTGTTTTTAAAACTCTTAATTTTTTTTTTGTCTTAATAATATTATTAAGTGAGATATATATTTTTTTTCTTCCCAAATGGTGTCGTGGCTGTCTTAAAACCTTTTCTAAGAAACCTAACTGACATGAAAACATTGTAAAATTTCTTCTCTTCAATTTAAAGTATTGTTTAATTGAGTATTTCTGGTTTTAACCTTTTTCACTCAATAAATCAGTAAATGTGTAAATCTACTTTTACTCGTTAAAAACGTTTAGAAGACATCATAAATAAAAAATATAAAATAAATGGTATGGTTTGGTTTATGTTTACAGTTTGTCTAAGTAATTATGGCTAACTCGGAATTAAAATTTAAAGTAATAGATATGGGTTAAATCTGTGGTCAGATGGCAAACTGTAAATAACATTTTGCCGATGATTCTGTGGCTTTTGTCGTTTTATTACAATTTGCAGCCATTGTTCAATCATAAACTAAAAGAAAAAGACAAAAACGAGAATATTAAAGAGAATTAAATTAACGAGAGACAATATCTTAAAAAGAGACTTCCTAATGTGAAAAGTCCTTGTGGTAGGAAAAGTTACTTTTATGTTAAAAATGTTTTAACATTTTGCCAGCTGAGTACAGAATTATACTAGCAGTTCTTTAAATTATGTGTTTCTTTAATTAAACAAAGAATAAATGAAAGCTGGATCATTGCAATAATTTATTAG
Source organism: Rhaphigaster nebulosa (assembly GCA_948150685.1). Taxonomy (NCBI): domain Eukaryota; kingdom Metazoa; phylum Arthropoda; class Insecta; order Hemiptera; family Pentatomidae; genus Rhaphigaster; species Rhaphigaster nebulosa. The sequence continues at coordinate 141,405,120 of OX411308.1, read as the reverse complement.
ATTATTGATTTAGTTTTCCCTTATCTATAAAGAAAAAAAATAATGAATTTTTTAAATAATTAAACTTTTTAAATCAAAATATGTGCTTTTCTTTGTGTAAAATGAAATCTGACGGAATTTGTAAGATATTCCAGATGTGTGCCAATGACAAAACTACGTATTAAACATTTGTTTATGTACTTTCACTTATATTTTTATGCATATTAATGGTGTTTTAGTTTTTAGTGCCTGTTGAAAATTATTTGTCTGTTACTTTTCTGTTTTTAGATTTGTGCATATTTTCCATCTACGGCTTATTTTTTGTAGTGTAATTAAATGATTAATATGCAGTACCTTAGGTTGGGTTATACATATTCAATATTAGCCTGTTATTAATTTGAAAACTTATATGTTTACATTTACATCTAATATAAATTGCCAAAAATGGAATAATTACAATGAATTTAAAATATTCCCTCTTTCCTCATCACTGGGAGTATTGATAAATTTTGAAGTTTTTTGTTAATGTAATTTAAGATTACATCATCTGTTCATGAAATCAAATTTGTCGTTTGTACTCTAAGAATTAATGTTATGTTTAGAAAAATAGTTTGCTAAAATTATAGCTCATGATAAATTCTTAAAATGAACATTCCATTTTTTGTAACTGGTGTTTAATTTTCTATTAACAATAATTTTATTATTTCTCTTCTGCTTTAATTTTTTTTCTTGTAGAAATAGGTATATGAAGTAAACTATTATTTTTTATGCTAGGTATTCAATAACATAGACATAGAAAAAATGTGTCAATATTGACAGTATTTTAGCTAAGCTATGGAATAATTCAAACTTTGTTTTATTTTATTTATATCTCAATATTTCAATGATAATTTGAAAATATGCAATTAAAAAAAAAATGTTTACATCATTAATTGTAGCAATAATTCAGTAATTTTCTGTTATTGTGGTTGTTTAACACTATTTTGCTCTGCATAGCACCATTACTTCTGAAATGTGTAGAAGAAAAAATTGATTTAATTTCCTAATGAGCATATGATATATGTATATTTTACTTTTTTATTTTATTTAAAAAAATTTTACATGTTACAAAGTTTCTTTTTAACAAATTTGATGAGTGATTTGAATATGTTTTCTTAGGTTAGATTTCCTGCAAAACATCTGTAACATTTAATATTTACAGTTTTATTTAAGTTTTATAAAAGATATAATTAAGAGGTCTGCAGCAATAAGGATGTAATTCCATTCTACAAAACTGTGGTATACTAAAAAAAATTCAGTTTTTGACTTTTTTTTTTTTTTTAAATAAAAACATTAGCATTAAGAAATCACACTGGGCTTTCTGGAGCCTGTTCTCCTCTTCTTAGAGTGAAGGAGGAAGCTTAAAAGTCAAAATAAGATATTATTTTGAGGAATAAACAAACATGGTTAGAACTAAATGCTGAAAAGCTTTTTAATTATCGATACAAAACATTATATACACCGTGTATCATATAAGCATACTCAGTTTCTGTTGCTGATGAAGTATCAGGATTAAGATAGCTGTATTAGAGCATCTCGGCTATTCCAACTTATTTCTGAACGAGGGTCATTATATCTTTCTAATTGGCAGTTTTCAAGAACAGAGGATAGGTATACACCAGTGTGATGCTGTTCATGTGCGATAGAAAGATTCAGTTGATGAGTCACCTATATATTCACTTTCCTTGATAACAATAATGAAATACTGTAACTGCACTCAAGAATACTTTGTACTTAGTTATCAAGTAAAAGTTTTTACATTGTTTCTTCCTGCAGCAGTGATGTATGGATTTTTCAAAAACAGATGTTTGAGGATGCTTTTTTTTCTGTTGGTACTATAAGCCATGCAGATCTTTGGTCACGCGATGTCGTCTTCCTACAGATATATTATCACTTGCGGGAATTCAGGCAGCCTGGAGGGGCCTACCCAACCTCACGTTGCTGCGAACCATAGCTTCAATGGTGCAGTGGCAGGCTGCCCATTGCTCCATAACTAATTAGTTTGAATCAGTCTAGATCCACGGATTACAAATGTTCGAGGTAGCATGCGCTCAAGGACCTATATTTATTTCTCCGAAACAGACCATCCTTGACCTCCGGGTGGCTATTTGACATCCTGGAAGACCGCCACAGGATTCACAATTTAGATATACTGGGTAGAGTCACCACTCCTAAGCCTGGTCTGTGTGAGTTGCCTCCAGTCCTGATGAAGGAGGGGGAATAATCGCGGGCTACGTGGATTTTCCCCAGTAAGTGGTCACCCGAATTCGGGCGATCACCCATCCAAGTACTAGCCAAGCTCGATATTCAAGTGGAGGTATTAGTATCCACCAAAAAATTTTGAAGCTTCAGGCCGGACTGACTCATGAGAAAGGGCGATTTAAAAAAAAATTATCTGAGAATCTGATCTAACCGAAAAACGACAAAAACAATTGAGTTACCTCTTTATTGCTGGAGACCCCTCAATTATATCAAAAATTATGTTTCATATGTTATGATGGTGCTAATTTCAAAAATATAATACTAGAAACCTAATTTTTATTTTCTACTGTAGATAATTATTTTGTATGATTTCTCCGTAAAACAGGCAACTTTGGACTGATATTAAGTGTATGCAAAATATTCTATGTTCTATGCTTGATAGTTCTAATTAGAGCTTTACTGCTTTGTTAAAACAGTATTTGATAGTTTCATTAGAAAGACTGGATTTTTATGGTTACGTCTATCTGTTAGTAATGATTGTATTGTTATTTATCTATTTATTTTTTTAAGTGTCAATAAAGAATAGCTGCATTCAATTATTTATAATGTTTTAATGAAAATTAGGTATGCCCTATCAAAATGGCTAATTAACTGGTGCTTAAGCATAAATAAAAAAAAAGGATTCAGTAAAAAATTAATTTTTTATATGTTTTTTATCTGCTTTTTTTTTTTTTATTCTTCAGAACTTAAGTGCATGAAACCAGCTTTACCAAAACAGTTTTTCATCCTCTTGGGTTTGACTCACTTATGGTTTTGGCTGATGCATTTGCACCAAATGATAAGATAAATCATGGCTGATCTATATTTTGAATAAGCTATAGCTATTGATATTTTTCTAGACCAAAATGTGTTAAACTTGATAGCATATTTTTAATTTTCATGTGGTTGAAATTCTATGAACTTTTATTTCTAGTTGATTTAGTTGCACAACATATATTTTTCATAGTCAAATACTAAAATTAATTATGTACCTCACTGATGTTTCGGTTTGTATTTAATTTAATAATTGTTCATTCCTGTTACCTAAAATGTCATGATTCAAATAAATATGAATCTCTCAGGAGAGCATAATAATTAAGTAATTACACCTTCTTCATTATATCATCTTCAAAATTGAGCTATCAATAGAAGACATTTTAAAGAGTACATTCTGTGTGACTGAAAGTAATTGAATTTTTCTAATGGAATTATTTTCTCAAATTTCTAGGAGAATTTAAGAAATTATATTGATGTATAATGTATCAGATTAGGTTAGTCAATGCACCCCTTACTACTGTTAGATTAAGAGGATAATTAATAATATTCAGATAAGGGAGACATAACAAATATATAACTATACATAATCATTAAACTTCTGCATACTTATATCAGTATTAATAAATAATTTTATACAAAAATAAATTAAATAGAATGAGAGTATACAATGAAATAATTGTTGAGTGTATCATTTTATTTCACTCGCCTGCATCTTCATTCATAATGGATGAAAAACCGGATCATGTAGGGATCAAAACTGTCAGTTTTGCTGGCGTTCCTAGAGACCTGTTGAAAATATAAAAAAACTGGATGTGTTGGAACAATAGCGTTAATACTTAAAATACATAATTATATTTAAGACAAAATAAGCCAAGGTCTACCCTTCAATTTTTGTTTAAGATTTATAAAATCGCTCATAAATCAGGAACCTTTTGAACGATTCAAACAACTCTAAACTACGTGCTTTGCTTTGAGAGTGGTGTTACAAATTTTATCCACAAAAAATTTCAATTCTGTTTTTATTTGGCAATCATATCTTTTTACACAGATCTTCTAAGATAATGCAATAGTTGTTTATATATATGGAAAGAAGAAACTTCCCTCTTTCTAACGAGTCCAGGAACATGGATATCTGATATACTGAAGACGAGATACAGAGCCTCAAGCCGAAACCAAAAACCAAGGATACATTTAGTAGTATTGATATTTATTCTGGTTGACTTACCAACCACACAAAGATATAAGTTGTTTATAGTTCTCTTTCTGATAGAATTTTTGTAGAATGTTTATAGTTTAGAAATAGAATTTTTTTTAATCCGATTGTTGAACTTCCGGCCAGGTTTTATCATATTAGAAGTCTAAATAAATAAATGTATCAGAAATAATTTAAAGCATTATCTTTGCTTTAAAAGTGAGCTGGCATCATCAAATTAAGCTGTACATTTTATAATTTATTATAAGATCAGCTTTAAAATCCTGCGCAATTTTTTTTTTTCATAGACATGACTGTAGGTGTAAACATATTAGTAATAAAATAATTTGAGATTAATTTGTCTCTAAACTGGCTATCTCCTGACCTCCAGCAATTGGCATTTTGGCACAGTTGGATTGCTCTTCTTGTAAAAAATTCAAGTTTCCGAGCTCCTTCTTTTCGTGCATTTTTTGCCATCTTGAAAAACTTCAAAGAAGAAACTTTTTTCAGTTTTTCCAAAATAACTTGCTTTCTGTGCATTTAAGGTAAACATTTATCATTATCAATTTTAAAAAACATTAAATTTCCTACAAGTTTAAATGTAAAATTTTTTTAATATTCGGAATAGCTACTGAAATTCAATGAGGCGAAAATCTGCAAATAATTCAAAAAGTTGGATGTCAGAAGTTTTGAATCAGATATGATTTATATCAAGCACCCATAAAACTATAGATATCCCAGATGCTAAAAAACTTTGTCTGCCGACATTAGCAATGGACGGGTTTCAAAATTTTGGCCAAAAATATCCAGAATTTTAGAACTTTTTTGATTTTTCATCTAAAATTCACTAAAGGATGCATTCTATCGAAAAAGTTATGGTATATTAGACGCAAAATTTGGCGCTATTTCACTTAATATCTCATTTCCAAGCTTCAGACTCATGTCTTTGTGTTTTACATTTATGACTGTGGTTTGTCACCACTCTAGTTAACCAAATTATTATATTGTGGTACTTATTAGACGTAAATCTTGATATTTTTTAATTAAATATACCATATATATTTGTATAGAATGCACTGTTTAGGAATCATAGCTGAAAAACCAAAAATAGTCCAAAAATTACGAGTTTTTTTAATGTGATTTTTTCATTTTAATGTCAATACTATAAGGACACAAAAATTTGGTATCGAAGTTATCTTCAGACAATGTCAATGCTTTTGCAGGTTCTCTCAGCCTATTCTGGATCCTTCGTTCAAATACACCTCCCATTATTAAATAAAGCCCATTTAACGTTTGTCCTACCTCCCATCCAGTTTCCCAAGAATTGTAAATGGCTTTCCATCTATTGACCTAATTTATATGTGTAGTATGTCCTAATATATCTAATGCTAAAAACAGATATGGACATGATCCCATACCTTCCATAGTTGAAAGGGGTCCTGCAAAAGAGGTCCTTCAAGGACAAGGTTATATCCTATAAGCAATAATATTCACTCTTAAAATCAATATATCCTTCCCCTCCTACCAATATGGGATATTATATTATCTAAATTGTAAGCAAAGTGACACAAAATAAGCAGTATTTGAGAATAATTAACTTGAAGAAAACTATAAAACATATGTTAAAATAATTCAAGATTCTTTTAAATTTCAAGTAGTTATGACAGAAAAATACCTGAAATTAAAATTTAAAAGAAGCTTGTACTATTTCAATATAAGTTTAATAGTATTCTTTATGTTGATTTTCTCAAATACTACATTTTTGGATTGTATCACTTATCTAGCGCGGGTGAGATATGTTCTTATAAATAAATTTTATTAATCTCGATATCTATCTGATATGACGTTCTCCTCTCTTCTTGGGGTTGGAAAAGGACGCTCTACTGTGATATTTTCACTACCCCTGTTACATCGTTTTTAACTCTTGGATATGTAGACCAATCAACCTGGACCCTGAAAGCTTCAGACCTATTAGCCCTAAGGGTCTTCGAAAAAAATATATTAAGACGTATACTTGGTCCTGTGAGCCAGCAAGGCACTTGGCGCATTAGGAAGAATAGGGAAATTGATGGCCTCATAGGACATGAAGACAGTACGGTTTGCCAAATCGAGGAGGACAAGTTGGCGTGATCATGAAAAGATAACTAGGAAAATAATGAGAGAAAAGTTTCAAGGCAAGAGAAGAAGATGGCATTCCAGGACAAGCTGGATGAGAGCTATGGAACAAGGACCTGGACAAGCTTGGAGTGACTGCATGGAGAACGAATGCACTGGATCGCGACAAATGGAGGAAGATTGTTCGGGAGGCCAAAGTTCATCTTGAACTGTAGCACCGGAAAAGAAGATGATATGTAGGCCAGTCAATAGAGGGTCTTATGATGCAAAAGATGGGGTAGAAGCTTTTATTTTTTAACTTGTTTATAAGGGTGCTCACATGTAAAAAATAAAAATGCTAACACGGGTGACCTCGGGAGAACTTTTGGCATCCAAAAAACATAAAAATTTTGACTTTTTTTGTTGTTTTCGACTATATTTCCTAAACTTTGCATTGAAATAGTTAAGGTATAAGAAATTAAAGAGCATAAAATTCTGCATCCAATAAGTGCCAAAACATAATAATTATTTTTCAAAAGGTTGTTTGATATTAGACCAGACAAAATATAGCTCCAGATTAATTCTTGTTATGCAAATTTTTATATAATGACCTTATATATTTGTTATATATAATGTATGAAGTAAAAAGATGACTTTTAGAATTAATATAATAACTAACAAAATACGTAATGTGGAATATTATGGAGTAAGATCTTAACGATGAAATATAAAAGTATTTGAATAAAAAATAAATTTTAAAGAAAGAATGATCCACATGTTATTTATAAATTGAAATTTTTAATACTTCCTTAAGTAATAAAATTATCATAAAATTAAAACAAAATATATTTGCATCCTTTGTTATAAAATTAGTGATTGACGAAACAAATTTAACTTTTAAAAATTATCTTATTTATAAATTGTTAAAAAAGAATTCGAAAAATAAATTGAGGACAGGAAATGAAATGAGCGGACTAGAACTTCTCTTTTTAAAATTTATTTTAATTTATGAATTTATAAATGCTTTAAGCCAAATAAAAACATTAAATAATAATGTTTATGAATAGAACAAAAGAGATATGAGAAATTCTGTAAACAGAGATAGCAAAGAAAACAATATTAATGAATTATACGGCTTATTAAATAAGATCAAAATTAGGTCTCTTTCAACAGTTCAGGAATATGAGTATTTGTCACCTAGGACAATGTATAGTACCTAGAACTTGAGTATTAATGCATTAAATAATAAAGGTGATAAAAATTACAATTTTATCTGGAGCTTGAATTTTTCTTGAAACACAAATACTTTCTATTTCACAATATTTTCAAAAATAAAATTATTACAAATAGCATCAGTGTGCGGTTTAATTATGATTAAGTGAACAGTGCTAAGAAATAATTGGGATAGTTACAAACACACATTGCCAAGACTATATGATCACATTAAGTAATGTTGAATTGAATATCCGAGCCATGGTATTAAATTATTTTAATACTAGAAACTGTTTTCTAATCTAAAAAGTGTAAAATTTGAATTTAAAAACATGGATATAAATGTTTTTCAAAAGAAACCACAATTATCAAGATTTCATTCATTTGTCCTGAAAGAGGAACCAGAAGTGAAATCGAGAGATCTTTGCCCTAGTCTCTCTGTAAAGTTGGCTCCTCTATTGAAAAGTCGTCTGAGGGCTGCAATGACAGCCATCAAGGCTTCAATAATTATATCCGCAGCTTCTGATCCCATGGCAACAATCTCCCGAAATATAACTGCAGTTACACTGTCTTCTGGTCTCATTTCCCTAATTGAATTAATAATTCTTGAACCAGCATGTAACAGAAGTTCCCATAAACAATCAATTACAAAGCCTGAAAAAACAGAATGGAATCATTGTGGAATAATTAATAATTTGTATAAAATAAAATAAGAAACACTAAGTTTTTTTAAATAGAATGTTGAAACTAATATTCTAGTTACTGGCCAAATCTAATATTGGTCAACAATCCATTCGAAACCATCCAGACCATGTTGCTCGACCATATTCTCTATCATTTGGTAAAATCAAAACTGTGTTAAATCATTTTTCAGTCTCTTAATTATTTTAAATTTGCTTCCCAGATGAGAACAAGTTTTGGGAAAATGTTTCTAACTCTAGTAATTTAGCAGATATCAAAGCAAAACAAAAAGTAAAATAATGAAAATTACGTATTTGACATTTTTTGCTATCACAACACATCACCTAAGTAAGAAGTAAGGAAAGTAATTAAAAAAAAGTTCACGAAATAGAAAGAGGCTTTTATCGCTGTGTATTAAGGAAAAAAGGCTCACCTTTAATTTTTTTCTTTTATAATTTTTGTCATAGTACTAAAGGCTGTGGAAATTTAAGTCTTGAAAACATTGTCTTTTTTTTTTTTTTTTGTATGAATTTTCAAGCATGCCCTTTAAGTCATTTTCTACAACATTTAAAGCGGAATATCTCAGAAGGAACAGGGTAATATTAAAATTGGAAACTGTTGCAGTTTATACTTCTATATGATAGGATCATATGACACAAATTTAGTGGCTGAGACTCAACTGGTTTCAGAGCCACTACGCATCAAATATTGCTGCCTCGCGAGAGTCGGCCTCAGCATATCCTCGAATACGCAGCAACCGGTCTCTGGTATTTGTATGTGTGTCCACCTCATACATGACAAATATAAACTACATGAATTTCGGAAGCATCATATCAATGAAGTTAAGAATTAAGATAAATAGAATTGAGGTAAATCATTCTTAACCTTATTGATGAGAAGCTTCTGAAATTCATACATTGTACATGTGTCATACATTATACAGCATGTACAGTACATGTGGTCACTTATTATATAAATACCAGAGACTGGTTCTACAAATTCAAGGGAGAGGATATGCTGAGACGACTCTCGGCTCATTTGATTTATTATTCATTTAATTCATCACTCTAAATCCAGCAGAGTCCCAGTAACCAAATTTTTTCCTATTATATAAACTCTTTTAGTTTCATAATTTTTCACTCGGTCCCTTTTGAGATATTCCACTTTAAATGTTGCAGAAAACGACTCGTCTATATTTGAAAATTTATTTATTTTCAAATTACAAAAAGACATTGTTTTCAAGATTGAAATTTCTACAGCAAATAGTACATCGGTCAAAACTATACACGGAGAGTCTCGTTTCCCCTCATTTATACTTTCACAGCAATGAAAGTCTAAATTTACGTAAATTTTCATGATTTTTTTTTAACCACTAATATGTATTGATATTGTTAAATATTATCGTTATAGAATTTAAAGAGACCAGGTAGGAACAAAAGAAATAAGGGACGAGCAGGTAGAGAAGGGTAACTGACAGGCGATGACAGATGTCACCACATAAGTGATAAGGGATAAGTTAATTTAAAAACCCTACTGAGAAGTTAACACTGTAACAATGCCAAAAGCTGGAACATCTAATCAATTTTAAGAACTGGTCCCCTTAGGCTTGGCTGGCCTCGAGGAAAAAGTGGAAAAGGTATGATTAAATTATACCAGTTGGATAATGGTTCGCAGATACCGGCTGTGAGGACAAGGGGTGGAGCCATCCGATGAAATCCCAGAATTTCCTCCCTCTATAAAACTAGTCGGCCAATGAACATCGTTTTCAACCCCCTCTTAGGAAAAATGAGAGAGAAAGGGGGAAAGAAGCAAGGAGGTAAAAAAGAGGGGACTTAGGAATTGATCGAGGCTGAGAGAGGGCTTCTAGACTGGGCTTGGAGACTGATAGGGGCTGATGCAAGACTGAGACTCTGAAGATGAGAAATGCGCTCTGGCTCCATGACTGAAGATATGCAGGGGAACCCGAGGGAGAGATGCTGAGGAACCATCAACACCAACTAGTACAGATAAGAGATTTATGTTAAAACAATTAATGGCTAAGTCTAGGCTGAATCATTCCATGGTTAACTTTTTATTATAATATTTTGTTATTTTAATTTTGAGGAATATAGATAAATGTTAGCAAGGAGGTTGTTCTTTAGTAACCAGGTCCATATTTAATTAGAATATATTTCATTATGATAGCAGTAACTTTGATTAACATTAGTATTAAACTTAAAAGTAGGAACATTATCTTGGTTAATTATTAAATAATGGTAACCACAAACCAGACCCTTGGAAAGGTATCCAATTTAGAGGACAAGGTAAGAAGTTCAAAAGTATTCATAAGCTTACTTAATTTTGGGATAATCATCCTCAATGATTGCCCAATGGCATCCCTATATATATATATATATATATATATATATATATATATATATATATATATATATATATATATATATATAGACTAATTTATGAGCAGCTAAGAGAAATCAAGCTCAACTCAAGTTAGATAAAACATAGCACCACTTTCCTCACTACTAAGGTGATGTGTTGTGAGAACAAAAAATGAAGAGTGCATCATTATCATAATTTCAGTTTTTGTTTTGTTTTGATATCTTCAAAATTACCATAATCAGGGACATATTCCCAAAACGAAGCAAATTTAAAATGGCCACAAAAAAAAAAAAATAATAAAAAAAAAACGTAGGAGCCTAAAATTGTTTAATTCATAGTTTTGAACTCACTAACTTCAGGGCCACCCTATCAACTGGGTTATAGCCCTAGGGCACAAGGCTTTTTGTGGCAACAATTTTTGCTGGTATTATATATTATTTTATTATTAGCATTTTAGTTACACATTTAATTTTATTCAAAACGTTTTTATGACAAATAAGTAAATAATCTGTTCTAAATGAAATATAAAGTATTATATGTATGCATATATTACGAAGAGGGGTGCATTATTTTTAGTAGCCCACAAGCGACGAATATCTTAGGACGGCCTGACTAAACGATAGGAATAATTGATAAAAGAATTATCAAAATCATATTCAAACTTAATGATTTTAAATGGATTGATCCATATTAATGTTGGAAAAGAAAATGTGTTCCCTTTTGTAAATACACTATCTTCGTTTGCAAATAAATACACTTCTTTAGCATTCAAATTATTTTTGATAGTTGTCAACTTTTTTCCATAAACAAATGATTTTAAGTTTTTGTTGACAGATAATTAGCTTTTGTTAGTTAACCAATAATTTCTTATCGTTAGCAGATAGTTTTATTCCACCAAAAGAAAATTCTTACCATCACCAGCAAAATGCCTAATATTTTCTGTGAGAGGGTACACCACCATATTATTTTTTATTTTTTTTTTTACTCATTACAATTATTGTAATTTCCGCTGTTGTTAATTATTATGCATTAAAGTTTATATAATTTCTTGAGCAGAGCTGAAAGGACCTTCAGTGGTTTAAATGTACTTTGTATAACAAACAAATTGTATAAATAAAAATAAAATTGTTTGTTTTAACTTCTAATACAAAAATGTAAAAATAGCCTGGTTAAACAAGTTATCAGATGGCAACATCTAACTTTCAAAGGTTAACTCTCCTGATTCTAATTAGCAACACAAAATAAGTTCATTAAAAATTATTTAACGATTTAACTTTAGCAGTAAACTTTAGATCTATGATTAGAACATGCTCTGAAATAGCCAATAGAAGAAGTGATTCTAACAAGTGATTGATGTACTACAAATATTTTAAATCACACTTGATGAAAAGTTCATGTTCTTAAATCTCAAAAGATATAAAAGAAACAACAAGATGTAAAACAAAACAAATACAAGAGGATCTAAAACAACATTGAGATCATTTTTAACAACTGATCAATCACAAGTTAACAAACCTCATGAGTCATAAGCAGTTTATCTAATCCAGGAACTTACTCCTGACTGACTCTAATATACCCTAATAACAATTACGTGCTTTTAGTTGACTGGTTTTCCGGAAATATAAGGTCTAAGAGTTTGAAATTTTACACAGATTTACTTTGATAAGAAAAGAGAAAACGTCCAAATTTTCATTGCAATCGGAGAAAAGTTAGCCTTTCTGTAAATGTATTGAAAAGTTAGCCTACATATAATATTTATACGTAATCATCAGCGTTGACTTCCTCGGGTTCTACAACCTTCTTGTGGGTATAAGAAACCAACAACTCCTAGATCAGACATAATAGAAATAATCAGACATAGGCGAAAATTTCTCAGTCTTAAATCTGTCCCAAGGGTCTGCTAGTTATTTCAACCTAGAGCTTCTTAGTGGAAGAAATAGAGTGTCCAGCGACAAGGCATGGAAAAGTTCAAGCATAATTCCAGGATTTCAAAGCTGTGAACTTTAAAATTCAAGACGCTTTTTGTCAATTTATTGGTTTAAATTTAAAACAAACTCGAAACCATAACATGTTGTATTTAGTCGGCTTCTAAAAAAATGAACAATGTTAGACTTGAGAATGAATTGTTACCTAACTTCTTACAATAAGGGCTCCACGCATCGCAAAAAAAATAAAATAGAAAATACAACACAGAAACAAAAATTTCAAGTGTGAATAAATAATATTTTATAAATAATTATTTATATTTATATTTATATTTATATTTATAAATAATATTTTACCATTAAAAAAAAGCTTGCCAAGTAGATCAGTATAGCTTCTTCTCTCTTTCTGTAGTCTACAATAAGGAAAAACGAATGTGCAAGGATAAAACAATTTAATATTTTAATTGTTTATCTCGACATATTTCGGAAAATTACATATAGAAAAATATAGTTCATAGCGCAAGTGCGCAATCAAACATCAGATTACATGTTCAAGACGCAATATCTCTGATAATATATACTAGTCCGATCTGGATGATTTTTTTTTTTGTTTTGTAGATAATTTAATTACCTTTCGAAAAATGTTTGTAGTAATCATCACAAATATATACTTTTTGAGTTATGCGCGAATGAAGTTTTATTTTCTTCATAAAATTGTTTTCTGATTTTTCTCGGAGATATGGTATATAGTAAGATTAAAAATGTTTTAAGGAGAAGATTTTAGGAATGTTTCATCAAAATTGCAATAGTCGTTTTGACGCTACAGTCTCGATTTAGGAATCAAAGAAAACTTCAGAAATAATAGTAAATTGAAATGAGCATTCACGATGATAAATCCGAAATAAAATTCGGAATTAGCGTCCTTAAAAACCTAATTTCTCCAATTTTGTACCAAATCAGACAAGCAATTTTCGAAATATAGACGCGTTAAGGAAAATACTCATGCGCACTCATCACAACTAGTGGATGGAATTTGATAAAATTGATATGGTACATTCTAGGTACCAACCCGCTCAATTCCTAAAAATTTCATCTAGATTGGATTAACTATAGTAACTATCCTAGTAGGTGTTATACACGTAACATGGATTAGACTAGAACAGATACGAGAACAAATTTGTTCCTTAATGTCTGAAACGTAAACCGCGAGTGAAAATTTTCGATTCTAAGGACATAATTTTTTTTCTATTTCTGCATGAACTCAAGGCTTCATCGCCCTCGGCCTCAAAAGCAAAGGGTGAACCAAAAAACTTATTATAAGAAGAAGAATGTAAATCGGTTGAAATTGAAACGCGGAGCTGGTTGGAACTATTAAGTTATTTTACTGCCCCATAACACCTCGAGTTCATTTAGCGATAGATAAAACAAATCGTGTAAGGTGAAACAGAAAATAGAACTATTATGAGTTCGAAATTATTAACAGCCAATTACAGATCAAATATTAGAGGCCTTTACTCAAACAAAAAATATTAGGGGCAACCATAGTAGGTTCTTAGTAGTGTAGAATTAAAATTTGTTCATGTTAAAAATTATGGTAGAAGAACTGATATTCGCTACTACCAATGGATTCACTTTTTATAACAAAGTGTTTAACTTTAATACCTCTATATCAATTATATTGTAAAACACGAAAGTATACATCAACACATATTCAACTAATATAATATAAAAACACTTTCTTACCAATCAATGCTGAAACACCATATTGAAGTACATAGCCACATGTAGTCTTGACTATTGCTCCAGTCGCTACCAAACCACTGATAATTTTAGTGATCAGTCTTTCTAAAACAACAAAAATATAAACATGGATGGATAACTTTACATTACTTATGCCCATTAATGTATGACATAAAAAGTTGTATTATAGTTAAAGACAGCATGTAGAATTTAAATGATTTGAAAAGTTAAAAAACAAGACCTTGGGATAATTTTGCTGTTTATAATACCATGAAATAATCACCACCAAATTTGGTGAATTATTAAATATTCATCAAACTAATTGGCGAGTTTATATAGTTCCCAAAATCCTGATAAAAGTTCTTTACTTTACAAGAATTGGTCCAATTTGCACATCTGCTTGCCTTCAATGATGATGTAGACCATTGCGAAGTAGTGAATAGCACAAATGTATTACGGTGTGTTATCACTGACGGATCCAGATGTGGAACTCGCACCTTCCCCGGAAGGTGGAAAAAAACAACTTTTTCTTGAAAATTGTTTTCTATTAAACCTACAACAGGAGCCTTTATTGATATAATTATTGTATTTTGAATCATTAATTTGGATTTTAAAAAGCAAACAAACCATTTAATGTTTTAAAATATATAGGGGAAGGGGGCGATTGGAGGGGAGGACCTGCTGCACAGGTGCTCCCTCCATCTAAGAAAATTACTGGATCCATCCAGTAACTATAATCGTTTGCAAGGGACAAAGCAAGTCGGATAATTGCAAATCTAAAAAATCGTATAAACTTTGTGATTCTAAGTGTCATGACAGTCTAATATGTCCAAATTAGGAAACTTAAAATATTTATTAATTTGGAAAGTTTTTTTCCTATTTATAGAATTTGAATTTAGTTTGTTTTTTATATATAACTGTTTTGTATAAGTTCTAATAATAAAATTATTTTCTGTTCTTAGGTTTAGGTCAAATTCAAATTTCCTTCAGCCTACCAGTGACTTAAAATAATCATTTATTGAAATTTTAAATTATAATTGTAAATGATAAAATATTGTTATATAGTAAGCAAACTCTCGCGCCAACGAAAAACCATCCTTCTGACTAGTAACTACTAAAAAACCTATGGCTTGGTTCTAAAAGGGCCAATATCAATTTTTATCAGATTTTGAGTTATTTATATCAAAATTTTCCATTTTAGAGCAATATCAAAAAAGAAACAGAAAGAGTAATATTAGCCAACGCCATTCACATTATTTTCTGATTCATTTCTAAAAGGAAAAAATTGACATTTTCAGAACTAATAATTTGAACATCAGCCCTTCAGGATCAAGCCACAGATGTACCTGTTTATTTAAAATAGTTAGTATAAAATTGTAAAATCCATGATATTATTACCACTTCCGATTATTCCGATGGACTATATCTTTGCTATTACTGGTCCGATTTTAATGATTATTTTTTTTTTAAGATAATTTAATTACCTTTGATACATGTTTAGGCATAATTTAACATAAAATGTATTCTTTTTAAATTATGCGCAAATAAAATATTCTTTTCATTATAACTTTTTTCCCTGAATTTCCTCGGTGATGTACTACTTACATGAAAAGTTAAAGGCCTTTATGAAGAATAATTTAGGCAAGTTATATCAAAATCGTTAGAGCCGTTTTCGAGAGAATTGTAAAAAAGTATTGTAAAATCGTAAGTGGCACTTCCGGTGAGTCGATTTTGACGATAAAGTTGCTGTAACATACGTAATTTCAGTATCGTACAGCTTTTCGTTTTTGAGCTAGACTGATCACATACACACAGACTCACTAACATAGACCATTTTGCGAGACTTAATTATTTGAGACTTAACGTGTATTTCCGTAGAAAACTCGAATTCGAAAATGTTCACGATCGCAATACTTCCCCTTACTATATACTTCGTATATCGGCAAGGGAAAGTAAAAATGGTTAGTGCCAGGATAAACAGTTTCGATTCCAAAAATTTTGCCTGAAACTTTAACCAGTGAAAGAACCAAGAAAATTCTAATATGGGCGTAGTGCACCAGGTTTTACTTATAAAGAAAGTTCGCTAATTGTTGGGCACATTTCATTTTTTTCTCATGTTCGCAAGGTAAACTATTAAAATGCTGATTAGCTTCGGAGGAGCCCACAGAGGGAGGTTACGACACAAGCTGCGTCGTAAAAATTCTTGGAGCGGGAGCGAAAAGTGGTCTTTTTTCAGGAGGGAGGGAGACGGATATTTGAAGAAGAAATAGAAAAAAAGTACACTAAAACTAAAATTATAAAAGTGGTGGCCCAGACAAACTAGGACAGATTAGGAAAAAGGTTTGTTGCAGACGAAAAATTTGGTACATTCTAGTTTTTTGGATCTCTGAACTTGAACCTGTGCTTTTCTGACAGACATTTTGCCCAAAAACCTTGGTTTTCCGTCTATATTTTGGAAATTATTGTTTTATTCAAACAAGACCATTCTCTACCAAATTAAAGTAGGTAGACAAAATATTTTACACTTTATGCCCATAAAATATTTTTCTGTTTACCTTTCACCCACTGAAAATTTCTATAAAAACTATCCATAGTTACGCTACTTATGACCATATATGATATTAAACGTCATGGAATACACACAAAAATATATAGTATGCACATTAATATTTGGTGTATCTGAACAAACAGAGGCCCAACAAACTTATCTTTTTTATTTCTTAGTCGTTTAATTTCAGAAAAAAAAAAAAAAAATGTCGCCCAGAAAGCGATAATGTTCATCATACTCTCCAATGCATGCTGTTAACAACCAAACTTTTTTAAAAGTATGTCTTGTTCTTATATGATTTAAGTGGCTGTAAGAAAATTTCGTCCTCTTCGATAAATATAAATCGATGTTTTTACTTCAAAACGAACTTAATTTTTAAAATTGTTCAAGCGAATGGTTTTTAATTTAACGATATTAGGAGAAATTTAGGATCTTGCGAAAGCCTTAACTTAAATTAAAACAGATCAAAATAAAAATTTATAAAAATTTTAACACGGCAGAAACAATATCCTCAGGTAACCAAACACCTCTCACATGAATTTCTACATCATTGGTGAGCATGTGCTGAAATCACGATAATGAAAAACGTAGCATGACATCCTGAAATTAAAACGAGCTGAAATCTGCTCCAGAAATAAACAAAACAAATATTCTCGTCCGACTTTTTTTGAAATGCATGGTGTTATAATTATTGGGATTCTGCTCTAAAAATCCGCAGCACACTCAAATTTGCTTCCAATACCCAAACATTGTCATACCTATAAATATAATTCAGGATATGAACGGTAAAATTCCTTACTTCCATTTTTTCAGATTGTGATGTAGGTATGCGTAAGTAGTTTTGCAGTCCACCCCTTTCACTTTGACTTTAAAAACTTGCATCGAAATTCGCTTCAAGCACAATATACATAGGTAATATGTACTTTTCATGTATTTAATGTGTATTTCATTAACTTTAATATCATGAATGGCCAAAAGTAGGGTAACTTAGATAGTTTTAATGGAAATCGGACGTAAAGAGCTATAAATCGCTTTTTGCAAATTATTTATACTTTTTCAACGCGTTCTAGCGGCTTAACGGTTGTTCGTAAAGACATTTTTTATGGACAAAAAAATATAGAAATTTTGTCTACTTTAATATCTTATCAAGTGATCTTCTCGCAAAAAACTAATAGTTACCGAGATATTGGACAAAAAAAATTGAAGTATTTTGCAACAAAAAGAAAATATCTCTCAGCAAAGCTCAGATACGTGTTCAGCGACATAAAAAAACTGATGTGAACCAAAACAACAACAACAAAACTTTCCTATATTTTTTAAAACATCGCATTATAAAATAAAAGTGAAAATAAAGTAATATGTTCATAAATAATAATAATAAGGGATTAACGATGAGTTTGGAGGAGGGATAAGAGGGAGGGAACGCATCCTCGACTAATGGGGGGGAGAGAGTTACGTCGACTTAAGAGGTGGGTGGGCACCTCTGATTTTGAATAGACTTCTGGCTTTGAATAGACTTTGAATTAATAAAGAAGGTGGCATTTAAGGATTAAAAAACTATTATTTAAATTTGCTAATTATGTATAAAAAAAAAAATAATTTATCAAGCTGTTTTTAAGGAGTTCAAACAGGAAACTTGCTACAATTTACTGAAGAGTGCCAAATCTAAAGTTTCCCAACTAAATTATCAAATATTGTAATTCAACCCAACTCTTTTAGATTTTGACTTTTCACTTTACTGTTACGGATGCTGATACTAGAAAACAATTTATTTTTTTTCTATTCAAACACAACATTTCATCAATAACATCTCAATTTTTTTACTCGAAAGGTATTAGTATTGGTATCAAATGCTAGCAGCCTCTTGAGTAAAATGTTTGACCACAATTTTCGCAGTTTGAAGTGGGTTCTCAAATCTGAAATTCCCCAACTTTTTGGGTTTTCAAATTATTAGAATTTAGAAATTATTAGACAACCCCATCCCCCATCTACCTTTACCTCTCCTCTGGTGACGTCTCTGAATTCAAATATTTTTTAACTTACTGCATGTTCATTGATTATTCATGAGTAATCAATATGAATGTTACTCAAAGAGGTATTAAAACTAATATAATGAGAATTTAAAGAAAATATTCATCGTTATTATTAAGCTTAATGCTTTAATGCTTGCCTTAAAAGCTCTGAAAACAATATGTCTACTATAAACAAAGATTAGATTATTCATAAACGATTTAATTAATTTCTCTGAAAATAAGAAATAATTAGTTAGAAATGAAGCATTTCGTCTACATTAAAAATAACTTTAAGTTAATTAAATAGTTACGTTAACAAACCTATTGGATCCATGGTCACACCAGTTGGCTAAAATTAGAGTGGAGAGAGGAGAGAAACTGATTTCAACTACACCAACTGTATAAGAGACATAATAAGTTTCTCCCTGAGGTAGAAAAGAAGAGGTGTACAACGCTGTCTGCATTTACACACCTGAACCTCCGTTCACAAGAGCGCGCGTATTTTCAAGTATAATATTATGTTACATTTTTTAGTCTGTTAAAATAAACTTATGAAAGAAACTTTAAATAGCTAACTTAATAAACTTTACAGAAAACCATAGACTGATACAGTGTGAAAAAAATTATGGTAAACGTTTATCATGGATAATTTCTAAAGGAAGATATTTTTAATGTGTTTTTTAAATAATATAATATCAAATATTTGGAAAATATTAGATTATAATAATACTGAGATAAATCACTATGCTTGAGAAACATAATTATTGCACTGAAATAACATACAAACATGAATTGTACGATTTTTTATAACTTTCTAAAGATTTTCCATATTGAATCATGCTGAGAAATAACTTTAGTTGAGATTTTAGGGAAAGTAATTAATCACTTACTGAGGTAATTACTTTACTTCGAAATAAACGCCTATCCAAACTTAAAAACAAACACGACAATAACGCCCTCTACAATCAGACTCACGAGCTAAATGCAAACCAATCTTTATCTCTCCCCTTTAGAGAAACGAGCACATAAACCGTGGTTTCACGTTCTGTGATTCACAGGAGGATAGTGATGTGCTAAACAGTGATATCTCGATAATTTGTTATGTAGTAGCAGTTACCAAGAGATAACGTATTCTGGTAACAGGTTATTTTAATAACCTGTTACCGGAATACGTTATCTCTTTTATTTTAGTAACCTGTTATTTCACTATTTGCCATACTGCTTAGGTACTGGCGTTATATCTATAATACTCGAAATTATTCAATTAGATAGGAGACTTCCAGTGAAGCACAACCAAGTATTATATAAAATAAGTTTACATTGCAAAATTAATATTTATTAACTTAGTTAGTCAGTGATCTTAGACTCTCAGCTAATGTACAATAATAAATGCTGATTTTTTAAAATATGGCCAATGGAAGAGAAATATAAGCTGAGAAAAAAATTATTCTGATGATGAGGAAGTATTTCCCCGAAACGTCTATGAAATAAAGGATTAGATTGTCATAAAATTATGACAATCCTTTATTAAAATAAAGGATAAGATTGTCATGAGAACATGGATGGAGAAATCTCCCAGTGAAGGCATTCCCAGCGTCGCTAATCTCTTTAAATGTAGTAGATCCCTGCTCCAGAGACGTTTCAGTCTCCTTGTCGGATTCTATGGTGCCATGATACAGTGTGTCTGTCAGTAATGTTTGTACCAATAAGTTTGGATGTCCAGCAAGTGAGTCGTGAAATTTTTTGTAGTGTTGCTTAATTGTATCAGTCACGAGTGGTATGTCAATGTCTTTGTGTAATGATTTGTTGGTGACGTAGAAGGGACAATGAGTTAAATAGCGGAAGAATTTTGACTGAAAGATTTGAATTGTCTGTAAGTGTGATTTTTGGCTTACACCTGAGTGGCGTAAGTCCATGTAAAATGTTAGTGTAGGACAGTCTGAACGTCGAAGTGTAAATGTTGCATGGTTAGATTTTTGGATGTTAATTTTTGTTCGCCAAAATTATTTTATTATCAATTATTATTTTGTTATCAAGCCAATTTTGTAGTAAATTTAAATGATTCTGTACGTTGTGGGAAACTGTGGTCAGATTAGTATTGGTCGAAAGGATTATTGTATTGTCCGCTGTGTGTCTGGTGTCTGCAGAATGTCGGAAGTATATATAGATTACAGAACTGAACCTAAAATGCTGCCCTGCGGCATCTCTGCACTGATTCGGCAGTAGCCAGAATGTTTACCATCCTGGCTAACAACAAAAGGCCTATCCTCAAGATACGATCTTATGATTAAATAATACGTGTGCGGTAAAATGAATTTGAGTTTAAAAAGCAGACCATAAGCGCGAGGTCTAAGAAAGCTGCTGTGCAATATTCCTTCTTTTCTAATGCCACAGCAATGGTATCCACCACTCTATGGCATTGTTGTATTGTAGAGTGTGCGGGTCTAAAGCCGAATTGGTGGTTAGGAATTACATTGTTTGCTTCTAACAAAGGATAGTTGCTTTAATAATAATTTTTCAAATATTTTGGAAGATAATGGTGAAAGACTAATAGGTCGGTAAGAAGTAACTTGGTCTAAAGGCTTATTAGGTTTAGGGATCATCTTAATGTCTGAAAACTTCCATACTAGGGGAAAATAAGTAAGTCGGTAAGGATAGAACTGTAGACAGCTGTCAGGAAGTGTAACGCTTTCTTAGGAAGAAGTCGTGCGATTTTAGGTGTGATTAGATCAGTCAAGAGATTTTTTGCACGGTAAGTTTTTATACAATATTTCACGTCGGAAGGAGAGATAGATGGGGGAGATAGAGAAAGAGGAAGAGGAGAAGTGAGAATTTGTTGGACGTGTGAGCAGTGCTATTGGTCAAGCAAATCGTCATGTGGATGAAAATCGTTTGTAAGAGGAGAGGCAAATAAGTCTGCTTTTTCTGTATCACTTCTAGTCCTTGAGTTGTCAAGTTGAAGGAGGGGAGTCTTTATATAGTGGTAATGCAGTATTGTGCTGTTGCCAGAGAGTATTGTTACTTGTCTGTAAGTTAGTCAGATGTGTTGTAAGTGTTGTGTTTGTATTGCTGTATAAGTTTTCTCAATATGTTAGCAAGTTGGTTTTGTAATCTTTTGTCACTAGGATAGCGAGATCTTTTACATTGATTCAGCGCAAGTCGCTTTTCAATAATAAGTGACCGTATGCCAGGGGGTAATTAAGGTTTGTGCCGGCCTGTCTCATGTCTGTGTGCCATGCGCCAGTTTGAACAGTCTTTGCAAGCGTCTCAACAGCGTTGTCAATATTATCTTCAGTCTTTAAGCTTGTGTTAAGGTTAATAATATTGTTTATAATGCTATGAAATTTACTAAGCAGTATTGATCCAGGAGTTAGTGTAGGTATCTGTTTTGAAGTGAATAAGTGCCTAGAAAGAGATAGAATAACTGCTGAGTGGTCAAATGAAATGTCGTTATCAATACAGATGTGGTGATGTAGTGTGTCTAGGCTAGCAGTGATAAAGAAGTCGAGTAGTTCCGGTTGTCGGTTTATGTCTGTTGGCCAATACGTCGGTTCAGATGGTAGTAGGCAGTCAGTCATATTCAAGATCTAAGCATGTATTAAGAAGAGCATTTCCTCTAGAATCTTGAATCCTATTACCGAAACGGAGATGTTTTGCGTTAAAATCTCCCCCACATAAGAACTTGGGTCATAAGGAAATTGAGTTCCAAATACTTGTAGTCGTGAATACATTGGCAAACGTTCCTTGGGAAAGTCGTTACCTCGGAGGACAATATGCACTAGAAATAGAAATATTGGTATGATCGATTTCAACTGAAATTGTTGATAATTGAATTTCAGGTAAGGCAATCATTTGTAGAGGATAGTGATATGTTCGTTTCACGACTATTGCCGAGCCACCACCGGTAGAGCCGCTTGGATGGTCAGTTCGGTACACCACATAACCCTATTTTCAAAATTTTGTGATCTGAATAAAATGAGTTTCGATAAGTAGTGTAATGTCTATGTCATGTTCGTGCATGTATATATCAAGTTCGTTTCTTCCGTGTAGGGCTCCATTTGTATTCCAAAGTAGGAGTTTTAGAAACTATTTTGATTAAAAAACAATATTTGTTCTACATGCTTTGGAGAGAGGCGTGTTCTTCTGTCACTGACAACGCTCCCAGATTTAGAAAAACACTCCCGCATGGCACTGATGTTGCTAAAACATTTATAACATCATTTTTTTTAAAATGAAATAATTAAATTATAAACCCACCAGAACGGGTCTATTCTTAACTGTACACGGCCTTACTCAGGATGCCATAGTAAATTGAAATTTAATTTGAAAATTTAAGGTCGGGTTTAAGGTGTTACAAATCACAAAAACATTATTTGTGATCCAGAAATAGTAACTTTTAGAGTTATCCAATTTTTTAACTAAAATAATTAAGTTTTATAGCGATTGCAAAATTCTATTGAATTATATATAATGAAAACACTATTTCTCTACGGAGTGAAGTATATTAACAGAATTTTTTTATTCAAGACTGACGTTAGATTTGGTTTTATCTATCAGAAAAACCACTATATTAATACTCGTGACGTCAAGTACTTATCGTGTGCAAACACGTTTAATCAGTTTTACTGGTACTCGTCTGTTATCAATCTGCATGAATGTCTAGGGAGTGTTTAAGACTTAGATGCCAGAAGTTGTTAACTGCTCAAAAGATTATTTCATTCTTTGAATCTTGAGATGGTGGTCATTTTTTGGCCTCGTATCATCAAAAATGTTTTTGTTTGTTTTTCTGTACCATCATAAGTGTGTTTGTCTCACTATCATGATCAAATGAATTGTTTGATATTCTTCAAATTTGACAAATAATCCTTAGAGGTATTTGATAATTTTTTTTGTTATACTACAAATGTTATTCGATAACTGTTGGAATTGCTGTGTGGAATCGTTTACTCTGTCTGTCTATTTCTTACGCAAATGCCTTTAAGGTATATTCATATCGAATTTGAAGAATATTCGAACAACGCATTTGGTCATGATGACGAAGCAAACACTTTAAAGGAAATTTCGAATTTAAAGGGATGTTACAAAATTGAATGTTTCTAAATAAAAAAACATCAGGTAAAATATAGAATAAATAAAAATCACAATAAATTATTTTATTACATAGCTACCTGCCTTGGCAAATTTAGAATTTTCTAGATTCTTCTATAACTGTTAGACCCCAATTTTACAATATTAGACAAATTTACTATATATCCATATCTATATTCGTGTATAAATTGTATAATACATATAAAAACAAATTAGTAAATATTTCAAGGTTTTTTGAAAAGAAAAAGTTGATGCCATTCCCACAATTGGTACATCGGTTTCAGTTCGAACATTTTTCGAGATTAATATTTCAAAAAAGAAAAACAAATAGCGTAATGTGAGGTGAGTGCATTTCGGGATAAGTGTGTAATTGTCTCGTTAAATCCAAACCCTGAACTGGCAAGAGCCACATGAACAACTAGCGTCTAAAATACCATTTCATTTGCTTATTCAAGCGTATAGGTTTTATTAGTACGGCTGTCATAGTTTCTTCATCAGTTATTAAATCATTTTCCGTTTCTTTCAATGATTCCTTTTTTTTCCCTTCAAACATTCAATTACACTACTCTGGTATCTATTGCCATGCCTTTCTTTGCGACAATTTGCAGCAAAATAAATTAACTTATACATCTAGAATTCATCTGAGCGTTTATAAGACTATTAATGATGGGGTTTTCGTCTCCTGAATTTTCAATTAATCGAATTTCATGATTGTTTTTGGCAGCAGAAGCTGTCATTCCAGAATCAAAATAAGAACAAAAGATGTTTTAATGCTAGAACAACGTAAATAGCTAAAAGCTTCAATTAAAATTACTGCGTGGACATGGTTAAATTTTATTTCAATTATGCAGTTCAAACCGATTTTAATGTTTAGTTCATTTTCGCAAGTATTCCTACACACTTGTTTAGACTTGAAATTTATTTATTTCCTTGCATACTGCATTTCTATTATGGCTCTTATACTTTTAATCTGCCATCTGAGGCTACTTTTTTTTTTGAAGAATTTTGGTATTGTTTACGTTCTAAATTTACAATATACAATAGCATTACTTGATAATTATATAATATCTTATTATATTTTTGTTACATATATTATAAAGGACGAAATTGGAATTCTGTTGTGAATTTAATATTTTACGAGGCCCGAGTAAATTTTTCTATACAAATTTGTTTTGGTTTCTTTTCCGAAATTTCCAACTACAATAAACTTAAGCCCTCAACGTTTTTTTTTTCCCCGTAAATGGTAAATTCACTTAAATTGTGTTCGTTGCACATACTTTGTAAAAAATAAATACCTTTCTTTTGTCCATTATACTGCACTATTAACTCGCGCGAACAATAGCCTAGTCTACTACCGTTATCGAACAAACAAATAATTGAGACCTGTGACTAAACGACAAGAGGGGGCCTTATTCTTCTATCTAATCCGACTGGATTTTCCCAAGTCCCAAAATCAAAAATTGTTTACAATCAAGGTTGTTTATTTGTTATACAGGGCCGGGTTAAAAGTTTGGACGCGACATGAGTATTTGCCGCCCCTTCTTCATACCATCGGAGGGGGAAGCTGTTTTCCTCAACAAAATAATCTTCAATTAAATATCAAAGGCTTTGGAAATAAGTTTAATCTCTTCGACCGAACAGCGGTCTTCCATAGAATTGAGTCGCACGTTCAGGGCCACTATCGAAGTGTCAACACAGTATTGACTCAATACACTCAATAACTACATACGTCATTAAGCTTTACCAAAGAAAATTTAACCATGACTTTTTTTACCGCTTATAAACATTTGCTTTGTTACTTATGGTCAATTAGCTACTGGATACAATTAGCTCATCTCAACCGTTAACGTCGTTTCAGCTTAACTGGACTTTTTTGCAGGTAATGTTAAGTTGAACAACCTTTGTTTGAAACTTTTTTGATAAAATGCATATTGCTTTAAAATAAAATAAATAAAATATTTATTTCTAGAAAAAAGAAAATCCGTCTACGATAAATATTTTTTTCCTGAAATGTCGAACATTTCAGATTTGACGCTATGTAGGTCCCTTATAATTAGTTTTATCTTAAAATGTAACTGAACCTTTTGTGTAGTTAATTTTAAGTGGAATAAAATTTGTTTGTATTTTTTTTTCTCTCGAAAATGTATTTTTCCTGAAAAAAGAAAAAATGCTTTTTTTACTGTTTATTTAGACCATAATATAGGTAGTGTTTTCGATCTCTGGATTATGATATCAATATATTATAATCTACGCAAAAAAAACAACAACGAAAAAGATGACACTATGCCTGACAACCGCACGAGTGAGTCAATTTACTTAAAATCATGGAATAGCTCAAAATATATTAAACCGAAATGCTGCGAGGTGCAACCTGCTATGTTTTATCTAACTTGAGTTGAGCTTGATTACTATTTAGCTCTAATACATTTGTCTATATATATAGGGATGCCATTGGGCAATCATTGAGGATGATTATCCCAAAATTAAGTAAGTTTGTGAATACTTTTGAATTTCTTACCTTGTCCTCTAAATTGGATACCTTTCCAAGGGTCTGGTTTGTGGTTACCATTATTTAATAATTAACCAAGATAATGTTCCTACCTTTAATTTTAATATTAATGTTAATCAAAGTTACTGCTATCTTAATGAAATATATTCAAATTAAATATGGACATGGTTACTAAAGAACTACCTCCTTGCTAACATTTATCTTTATTCCTCAAAATTAAAATAACAAACTATTCCAATAAAAAGTTAACCATGGAATGATTCAGCCTAGACTTAGCCATTAATTGTTTTAACATAAATCTCTTATCTGTACTAATTGGTGTTGATGGTTCCTCAGCATCTCTCCCTCGGGTTCCCCCGCATATCTTCAGTCATGGAGCCAGAACGCATTTCTCATCTTCTGAGTCTCGTTGTTCCGCCCTTGAGTCCGGCGAGGTCAGCCTTCAGCCAAGCCCAGTCTAGAAGTCCTCTCTCAGCCTCGATCAATTCCTAAGTCCCTCCTTTTCACCTCTTTGCTTCTTTCCCCCTTTCTCTCTCATTTTCCCTAAGAGGGGGTCGAAAACGATGTTCATTGGCCGACTAGTTTTATAGAGGGAGGAAATTCTGGGATTTCATCGGATGGCTCCACCCCTGGTCCTGACAGCCGGTATCTGCAGTTAACAAAGTCGATGGATGTAAGCTTTAAAAATAACTTTATTAAACAGTTTATAAGTTACATGATATATATATACATAATGAGGCTACTGAGTGACAGATAGACTCTAAAGATATTATAATTAGACTTAATACTAAACATAGTGAGAGTGTCTCACATTACCTTATTCTACCTTACATTCTAATACTACATTCTAGATACTGGCTACTACATTGTGATACTGCTATTGCTACAACTACTGCTATTGCTACTGCTATGTCTGTCCTTTTCAGATAGGCTTTTATACATACAATAAGAGAAGGGATGATCAAGGAAATAGACGTTTTAATGCTGACAACGAGGAAGGACAACGGTGACTTCCTGGGTTGTAAACATTATTTAACAACAAATATTTCCTGGGTCAATGGCATTTGTTAACTCCTTCCTCCTTTATGAAAAAAAAAGTGAATTATCTTGAGCTTTTTTTTTGTTTTTAAAAGTATTAAGTAAGTAGGTAGGAAGTAGTTCTTGGATCAAATTATGCAGGATATAGTTGGTTCATTCGGAATGGGAATTCTTTGTATTAAAAACCTATCTGACTAATACTTAAAAATTATTTACATTTTCTATTTACCTAAAGGGATTCTTATAAAACGTAATTGCAATAAGTAAATGGTAGAATTAAAAGTATAATTAAATATATATGAGAAATAATTATACATTTAAACCAACTTGAAAATTTCTAATATTAGACATGTAATATCCAAAAACATGTAAGTTATAAATTAATAAATCCACTATACATATTAGCTTATTCCAAGTTTTATTTTATGAGAAAATGTTATGTCCAATTCTTTAACATAATTATTTTTAACTAACACATTAATGATTTAATTACACTAAACTCTAATTACAAATAAAAACTCATTACTATATTTTAAAACATCAATTTATAAATTTGTTTATAATAGAAATAATAATAATGCATACATTTTTTATAAGGATATATAACACTTAAACATTCTATAGAAACAATAATTATATATAGGAGTTCGATCTAACCTCTTTTTAATATTTTTGGTAAATATTTTAAATAAAAGTTTAAATAGGACATCATTAATGATATATGGATACAGCAGTAAATAGTTTTTTACTAAATAACATGTTTTTTCAATCATATTATTTATTCTGATATTGTTAATTAAATGGATGATAATCCGTAATTTAAGGCTGTCGGAAAATGCTTGCAACAAACCAGGTCGTCTATATAGACTGCTGATCAATTAAAACATTATGTCATCTGGACTGGTGAGCTAAGTAGCAAGTGCGTTGGTTAGTAATTCTGGACAATTATTAAAATGGTCAATAAAAAGTTGGTTTTGCCTGCCATGGTGTTAGTGCACAGAGTTAATAACTCTTTATTAAAATAAAATAAAATTAAAATAACATCTTTAACATCCCGTTAAAATTATAGGATTTTAACCTTTAACCGTTTGGACCAATTTAAATACAACCACAGTACTCTGGGTGTATGGAGAAGATTTTTCTATCTTCTTACCATTAAAAAATATTAATCCACCTTAGGGATAAAGGGAGACTTTACAGTTACTCCACATTAAGGGTTTTTCCCTTTTACAAAAAATTGCTAAGTAACAATCCCATTTTAGGGATAGAGGACATACGTCTACTCCAGTTGAGGGTAATTATTCCCTTATTATTACTTATAAAAAATCCAACTAGGATAAAAAAAAACAAAAATCAATTGGTCCATCGTTTCTCTAGATGTTATTATTGGGATGCTCTTGGTGCTAACTGATTTCTTATGGCAAATTTATGATTTTAAACGAATATGTAAAAAACAGATCTATAAAGGTTATATTAAAAAATTAAATTTACATTGAAAATAAAAACTCGTTTAATCTTATTATTTACTATTTAGGGATATTTTCTAAAATTCATTTCACGATATTTATAAAATTCTTCAAATTATCTGATTCACCATCAAAAAATGGAATATTACTGCATTATTTCATATTCATCATTAAGGATGCCATATTCCTTAAATACTTCTAATTACTATTAACTATTTATAAATTATATATTATTCACTTACAATCAATTACATATTAATTATTAATTAATTATTAATTCACTTATAATTATTTTCTTACATACTTTAATTCTTTAATAATAAATTATTCAAACAACAAATTACTTGTTTTTTCAACATTAAATCTTTAAATTATTCAATAATGGTTTTATAGTTTTATAGTAAGTTTTATTTTTTATATTACTTAAATTATAATAACCTTAACACGATTTAAATTAAAATTCACTCACAATGAATTATAAATCACAATAAATGCTTCATTTAGCAAATTTCCTTCATTTCAAAAACATAATAAATTATTCAAATTGCTTTCTTATTAAATATTTTATGATATAATTTAGCAATTTATTTAAACTAAACAAAAATGTAATTCTTGCAACTAAAAAATAAAGTAAAATCTTCAACTCACGAATCAACGATCTGTTATCTTTTTCTGGACACCTCCAGAGGTCAGTGGATCCAGCAGAGAAGTAGACAGATACCTGAGATGTCAACCTGACAGGTCAGTGGGTCTGCCCGAAGTGTAGAACTTGAAGCAAGGGTACCTTAGATAAGTGGGCCGACTTGCAAATAAAACCTGAGAGCAGTGGAGAATTTGCAAGTCCTTCAAAGTTCATCTGAACAGCGATCAGAGCTACAGGTGATGTAGATGGGTGCTGTGCAGTTATCGATTTCTTCTGCTGGGTACTTGATGTCAATGGGTCCGTCCAGAGTGTAGAACATGAAGCAAGGGTACCTTAGATAAGTGGGCCGACTTGCAAATAAAACCTGAGAGCAGTGGAGAATTTGCAAGTCCTTCAAAGTTCTTCTGAAACAGCGATCAGAGCTACAGGTGAGATGTAGGTGGATGCTGTCCTGTTCGAGCGCCAGTTAACAAAGTCAATGGATGTAAGCTTTAAAAATAACTTTATTAAACAGTTTATAAGTTACATGATATATATATACATAATGAGGCTACTGAGTGACAGATAGACTCTAAAGATATTATAATTAGACTTAATACTAAACATAGTGAGAGTGTCTCACATTACCTTATTCTACCTTACATTCTAATACTACATTCTAGATACTGGCTACTACATTGTGATACTGCTATTGCTACAACTACTGCTATTGCTACTGCTATGTCTGTCCTTTTCAGATAGGCTTTTATACATACAATAAGAGAAGGGATGATCAAGGAAATAGACCTTGTTTTAATGCTGACAACGAGGAAGGACAACGGTGACTTCCTGGGTTGTAAACATTATTTAACAACAAATATTTCCTGGGTCAATGGCATTTGTTAACTCTGCGAACCATTATCCAACTGGTATAATTTAATCACACCTTTTCCACTTTTTCCTCGAGGCCAGCCAAGCCTAAGGGGACCAGTTCTTAAAATTGATTAGATGTTCCAGCTTTTGGCATTGTTACAGTGTTAACTTCTCAGTAGGGTTTTTAAATTAACTTATCCCTTATCACTTATGTGGTGACATCTGTCATCGCCTGTCAGTTACCCTTCTCTACCTGCTCGTCCCTTATTTCTTTTGTTCGCACCTGGTCTGTTTAAATTCTATAACGATAATATTGTCCAATATCAATACATATTAAACCCTTGGCAATTTACGGGCCTAGGCTGGGACTCGGTGGGCCTATAGTACAGAAAATACTTTAAAAAAATATTTTATAAGGTACTAGGCTTACCTAATGGTACCCGAGATACAACTTTTAAAAAAAAACAAAAAAGTATTTTCAGTTGACATCCGCATGATGTTATAGAAGGATCAATCCCTAATTAAACAGTATTTTGTTCGAAAATCGAGAAATCACCATTTTGTGACTTTATTTGGACTGATATGGAAATTGCTTTTCCTACGAAGATTCGTGATTGTTTTATAATACTAATTTATATTGCATCTAATTTAATATGCATAAGTATATGTATATTGACGACATATAATTTAATATCTATAATAATAACAAACTGTATTTTAAATTGCTGATTTTTGAATGTTTGTGTGTTTTTAGAACTCAACAAATTCATAGAAGTGGCAAATCATTTATCAATCCCTAATTAGATTGATCCTTCTGTACCATCATGCTTACGTCAACTGACTGTTAGCTTGAACTTCATTTTAAAGTAGGGATGTTTCATAACGCAAATCGAGAAATGTAGGACGTGTAGTTGGAGTGTGTAACGTGATGGCCGATTCGGCATTCCTGACAACTTTTTTCGTATTTCATCATTAGACCACACATCAAAGCATGTTTTCAGTTTAATTTATAACCACACTGATGAAACACTGACACCCTGATACATTGATAAGACTTCAATCAACATTCAACGAACTTATAAACAAAAGATGCGCGATTTGAAGTATAACTTCAACGATGGGAGAATGGATTGGATTGAAACAGCCAGGGTACAAAGGAGTAAAAATGAAGCTAGAAGAGTGAAGACACTCTCTCATCCAGACAGTCGTTTCTGGGTTAATGCACTTGATGAAATGCGAGCAAAACTGCTGCTGGAGTTCGAGCCACTTCAACATATTTTGCTTTTTACCACCAACTCGCCTTTCCCAGCCACACCACCTAACACTTGCTCGCACGTATTACTACTATTCAGAGCCACTAAATACAAAAGAAAATCGAATTCCCAGGGGTTTGTTACGAATGGCTCACTACTGCTGTACACCCTATGGGATCTTCACAGTATAGCTCTTTCAAGATGGTACTTGTCGCCCCAGTTTTTTCTTTAACCAGCTTCTAGCCCAAACACTTCTTATTTTTCTTTTGCTATTTTCATTTTTTTTTCCATTTCAGCACACAGTAGTGTAATAAAATATTTTTTCACTTTCTATTTTCTAATATTATTCCGTTGGATCGGCATTATTTTCTGGTGTAAGCTTGCTATGGCTTAACGTCAGCACCTGGAAATAAGACTAACTGAAAACACATAAAATTGGAAGATATTTGATATTTGAATAGCAAATATTAACAAGTAATTTGGAATTTTTCATATAGTTACCGTGCTTTCAATAACAATAGACATATTTATTGTACAGTAGTGGATCTAGACTTTGAGGAGCTCTGGACAAAACGATATTGCGGGGTGCCCTTGGTGAGGACCAGGCGCGTATGCAGAATTATTTCGGGAGATTTCAATTTTTTTTCGGGGGAGGGATTTAATCAGATGGTTAGTAATCATCAAGTGTCTATAATCGTCAGATCATGCGTAAGTTGTAAGTATTAGAATGAAAATTGGATCAAAGATTATTTACTCAAAATACAAAACGTACATGAAAATCATATTTTTTTAAAGATTTAGAGGGGGATATCCCCCAGCGTACACCACTGTTTAGGAAGAGGGGCTGTTTGGGATCAATGGAATACTACTAAAGAGGAAGAGAGGGTCCGGGGGCCAACTGAAACTATTAATTTGTCTGCAATAAATGACATATTTATTTTTTCGATGGCGCGGAGTCTCCTACAACGCGGGGCTCTGAGCAATCGCCCCCTTCGCCTCCCCTTCCCTCTGGATCCGCCCCTACTATTGTATATCGTTATTGTATATTATTATTTTTATTATACATTATTATTGTATATCGTTTTTAAAAAAAATATTAATCAACTTAGTCTTTTCTCGTTTCAAAATATTAATCTATGAAACTTGTTTTATTTTCTGTAGATGTTCACAATTCTAAATTATATCATAATATCCATTCGCACTTAAAATTCTTTATTTTATGTATTTCAACATTTTGTTATAAATAAATTTTATACAAATTTATAAATATTAAATGCGGGATTAATTTAACATTAGTATGAAATACATGTCTTTTTTTATTTTGATCAAACATTATAGCAACACTGGGACTGCCATATTGGTTGTGGCAATCAACATGTTATTGTGTGTTTATTACCTGTTAATAAAGTAACTAACTTTTAGTCTAGTTTTGTAGTTATTTCAACTTTTTCAGTTACATTATTTGACACACATAACATGTTAGGTTGTTTTCTAAATACAGTTTTGTGATAATTGATCTTTTAAATCCCATATCTTTTCTATAGAGGTACTTATGAAAATCGTTTTTACGTCAATACTTAAAGATTTATTCAACTAATAAAAACTTTTGTTCCGTTTGAAATATAAATACCTACAGGTTATATTTTAATATAACATCTCCGTTAAAAGTGCTTCCTTTTTAAAACTTTATTTTCAGGAATCCCTCATCATGATTACCATTACTCCAAATACAAATCCAATTAATAATATCAATCAGACGAATAGATATCAACCTAATGGAAATGCTGCCCAAAGATTTCAGAATCCTGCTAGGCAAAATTTCTTTCAACCTTTTAGAGCTTATAGACAGGGTGGAAATGGACCATTGGTTTTTGATCCTGAATTTGATGGCAAAAGGCTTAGAAAGTCTGCTATGCGAAAAACTGTTGATTACAATGCTGCAATTATTAAAATGTTGGAGGTAACAACACCTTATGTAGTTATCTATTTTTTTTATTTTTTATTTGAACATTGAATTAATGAATACTACTGTACGTGTAACTTTTAGACAGATTTCTCTCACAATTGTATTATTGTAACTATTACCTTGCAAATAACACCGTAAAATAACATGACATGATGTATAAGAATTTCATTCAAAGTTTCAAACATAATGTCAGTATCCTCCGTTTTTGATTAGTTATAAATCTTGTGTAAAAATCTTTGTTTTTTTACTGAGTTGGTAATAAGGTTAAAATAAATTTATGGTTATTTAATACACTATGTTCTTTTGATTGTCTTTTCAAAATCATTGCCTTTGTCTCCCTTATTAACATTTATTTTTTTGAAAAGAGAGATATTACTCCGGAATGTGATTTCCAGAAAACCATAATACTACAAAACGTTTACTTTATATTTTCACTAATTGATTCGGTTCCAGATTGCTATTCATTATATGTTGATGTGTTCTTAACAGCCTGAGTTTCATAATATTTTTTACTTTTTGATTTATATTATAGTTAATTTTAGATAAATTAAACTTCAAGGTAATGGGAAACCACTTTGAATTAT
Organism: Rhaphigaster nebulosa; assembly: GCA_948150685.1. Lineage (NCBI taxonomy): Eukaryota > Metazoa > Arthropoda > Insecta > Hemiptera > Pentatomidae > Rhaphigaster > Rhaphigaster nebulosa. Next base: position 141,370,902 of record OX411308.1, on the reverse strand, counting down.
AAATAGTTTTAAGCTATAGAGGTTAGCTTTTAGACATTTCGAGTTATAGAGGTAATGTTTTATTAATTTATATTAATATTAGAGTTGACCAATCGTTTTCCTGAGAAAAGGAATAATTTCTTATAAAATTAATTGACAGAAGACAATAAGCTAGTATCAATTTGTTTTTGTTGTAAAGTGGGAGGGGGAACGGGAACTAAGATTATTGATTATTTTCTGTAAAGATAATTGAACTGTGCATTGAGAAGTCATTACCATCTATTTATTTTAGCTGTCGAGTTTCACAATTAATGGGGAAAAATCACTTTACAACAAAAAACTTTGTTTTGAGAAAAATGGTTTTGAAGTTTGTATTCCTCAGTATATCGAGTCTTTATCGCTATGAAGTGGTTCTACACCAGTACGAATTCACGTGATGTACTCCTTGAAAGCTACAAGATGGCAATGCTAACTCATTTCTTTAAGAACTGTTGTAAAGTGGTTTTATTCCTGCTCCCTTTGATTGTATAGTCCATTGGTTTATTTTTATATTAATTGGTGCTATTTTGGAAATTATTATTGTATTAATTTTTTTTTTAAAGTAATGCCAAATAAGGAAAAATATTTTAATACAAACACCTGGAGATTAAATTGACTTATTAAGATAAATTTTACAAAACAGTTTAAAGGGTTAAAAGGTTAAAACCTAGTGATGGTTGCCTTGAAAATAGTTATAGTTTTATTATGGATAGCAACATTATTATTGACCTGAATGATACTGATGTTGGCAGTAGAAAAAAAATGACAATAAACCCAAAGTTTCATTATTAATCAAAACAATACCTGACAAAGCATGAAAAATTGGATATAATTTTTTTGATAATTAAATCCTTCATAATTTGTCCCCCTTCTATTATCTTGTGGAATTCTATTCCTCTCAACATTCGTCATGCTACCTCTTCTTAGACAGTCAAATCTCTTCTTTTTCCAACTCCTCTTCTTTCAAGCAAATTTAAATTAGGTTTTAAGCATTTTTAATATCCTTTAGTAGAGTATTTTCTGCATATTCTAGATAACCAGAATGTAGAATTTTTTTCATATGATTACCTCTTATGAATTCTTTCTTATGATATGATTTGTAATTGATTAGGAAGATATATGTTCTCGAGGAACCAATGCTATAAATAAAGTACAAAAAGTCTTTTAAATTTTTTTTGACAAACTTTCTTATCTCATGATAGTAAATATATTCTAAACAAAGGCTTTTAAAAAAGATTAATAGAAATTTTTTATTGGTTTTAAATTGAAATATTAAAATTAGCTATAGGTTTTTTTTTTAAATGTTCTTTTACATTATTTGTTTTTATTTTAAAGGCTCGTGTCTGGCAGCGGGATTATAGGGACAGAAGGTGTTTGCAACCAGATGCAATGTTTATTCCAGATTTAATGCCACCCTCAATTTATGAGGATAATCCCATAAATGCTGTAACTACTCGATTTGTTAAAACAGCAACTAATAAAATGCGCTGTCCTATTTTTTGTATGGCATGGACTCCAGAAGGACGTAGATTAGTTACAGGTGCTTCATCTGGTGAATTCACTCTTTGGAATGGCTTAACATTTAATTTTGAAACAATTTTACAGGTGAGTTCAATTTTGTAAATGTTTGTTTTTTTAATTGTCTGTGTATTTATTTTTAATATTCATTAATTTATGCTCTATAGGCTCATGACACACCCGTGCGAACAATGGTTTGGTCTCATAATGAAATGTGGATGGTGACAGCAGATCACGCAGGCTATGTTAAATATTGGCAGTCTAACATGAACAATGTGAAAATGTTTATGGCCCACCAGGATGCTATTCGAGGGATCAGGTACTCACGAATTATTTCAACTTATCACGAAGCACTCACATGGTGTAATTTAATTAGTTATTTTGAACTATTTATGCTAGGGCTGATGGGTTTCTTCAGTATTTGGTTCTTGATTGTGATTTGCCTAATCTTACGAAATCATGCTAAAGGAGCAATTAAAACTACAGTTTCTGCATTTTGTAAGGTTTTTAGTTTAAATTGTATCAAGAATAAAGAACCCCACTTCCTTCCTTTTATCTTGTAGGCTATGGTCATAGATATTTTTTTAACTTGTATGTTAATAAAATGACGAGTCCCTTCCTAAAATATATGATCCTTCATATGCGGCATATAAAATTTATTTTTTTATTTTCTTTTTGAAATATAATCAAATACATATAAATTTCTATATGTATTATAAAAAATATGACTGTGATATTTTCTGTGATATTTTTCGTAAACAGTTATTGTGCTTTATAAGAGCAATAAAGAATTTGCTTTCAAAGTACAAACTGAGCATCCACTGTTATTTTGGCATTGCTTTAGTTCTGTTTTATTATCATTATAAAACAGTCAAAATTCTTTTCTGATTTAAGTCATTCATAGCTAGCTTAATTTGAATGCCAGGTAATGGCTGGATGCAGGCTTACTTATTTCTACCCTGGAAATTTGGTTAAATAAAGAGTATTAAAAAGACTTATTTATTTTGCTTTTTACCTGGGATTGCATCTTTTCATAAACATGTTTGATTATTTTATTCATCAATGTATTTTTATTATTTATATTTTATATCTTATTTATCTTCAAAACTATTTTGGGACTACAGTCGATTCTGTTTAGTTGGGACATTTTCTGTGGAACAAAATCTAAATATCCTAACCAAACAGAGTTAAAGCTCATGATATTATCGGGACAAATCATTGATTGTTTGGGGCAACTTAGGCAGTCATACATCTTGTAAGTTTCAAGAGATAGCAAAAAAGGATACTCATTAATGGGATTTTGCCTTCAAAAAGCTTCCTCAATTTAAAGAAATAGTACGAAACAGTGTTTAGGAACTCCACTTTATTGGTTCTTAATGGTCTAGCCTGAGGTGTCCCAATTAAGAGTCGACTGTATTTGATATCCTTTTTTTTTTATTAATTATTTCATGATTCTTTGAGACGGTTCAAAATATTATGACCTACAAAATATTAATTTTAATATGCTTTCAAAATAATAATGCTTTTTATGACAATTTTGATCCAAGATGGTGTCTTCTTTATGTGATAATTAATAATAATACTCTTCATCCTGTTATAAATGATTTATAATAATTAATTAATTTATTTTATTTAATTTTTTTTTATCACTTCCATATATTATGGTAGTATAAATCCCTTTTCCGGCTCTCAGGAGCGATGGATTTTGACGAATGAGGTATCAAAAGAAAGGGAATTTCACGGAGAAGTGATGAATCCTAATGTCTATTGTTAAATTTTTACTAGGGCTTAAATAAAAATGATGGAAAAACTGGGAGGTTTCAAAATTCTAAAGGTGGTGAGTTTGTGGATCGAGACGTGATGTGTCGCATTTTAAAGATTTTGACATGGTCGTGTTTTAAAGTCCTAAAACCTACCGTTTTTGAGATAATGCATAGTATAGGTCCACACAGGCATTATGCCATCTTGCGTATGTGCCATTGTCATGTCAACTTTATATCAATTTGAGTCTGTATACAAAAACTTTTTAATAAGTGGGAAATTTGTATATTATTTTCCATGTCTAACCCTAAAGGGCATTGCTAAATACGAATACTATATATAGAAAATGATATAGATAAGTCTCATTGCTTAACTGTTAAACTGAAGGGATATTTTCCTGTGGGATAAACTTATTAAGTATAAACTGTTACTTCAACATAATCATTATAATTTATATAGCTTCACCAAATGTGTGTGTGCTAAACTTTCTTGGTAATATTATATAGTTTATACATATAAACATGTTTCCCTAATATCGCTCTTATACTTCGAGTGCATTAGGAAGAAGGATAGATATCTAAAGCGAGAGTTCTCGCTCAATACTAATATAAATAACTATTTTAAAATTATTCTCTCAACGTTCTCTGATTGTATTTGTTTATATTTAATAAGAAATATTAGGATATTCTTTTTCCATTTTTAATATGCGTTTTATTATAGTAAATTAGAAAAAAAAGAATTGTTTCCTTATATTTTTACTTGTTGATTTTTGTTTTGATTTGAACCCATGAATTTTAATTCGAAAATTGATTTTTTTCTCTACACGGAGAAGTATTTCATGATGTTATTGCCAGAAATAATTATACTGTCTGATTTTTTTTTATTTATTTTTTTAAAAGTTCATAAAATATCAGGTACCACAGTATTGCAGAAATTTAGCCCATTTTTAATTTTTGGATACATTATGAATGATTAAAGATTATAAACTAATTCCGCTCTGTTTTCTCTCATACCGATAATTTGTGATTTTCAAAAATTAACACTTATTTCATTCCTCTCTGCTCATCGAGAGTTCTCAGTGTTTTGAAGAAAGTATATCTCACACCTGTTATACTTTAGTCTGCATGAGATTTTGTTGTCCTACAGACAATGACCCAGTGCTTATAATACACTTTGAAAACTATATTTTTTTTTTCCATTAATGAAACCTGATGTTTCTTTTGGATTCTAGTTGATTGTTTATAAATTGATATTTATTCTATAATTTCTTCTTATAACCATTTTACTTTAATTTGAATATTAAAATTGTGTTTATATATTTTAGATTTCTTTCAGCGTTCATTAATAGACATGATAGAAAATCTTTCAAGGATCAAAACAAATAATTAGTCCCTTTTTAACTTATTTTTATTATATATTTATATTTATTATTCATTAACTCGTCTGAAATGAAGACATATTTTTCAGGATTTCTCACAATTATTATTTAATCAAAAGTAACATATTATGCAAGTATAATGTATATTTTGTAATTAAATTAATTTTCGAATTAATTGATATAATACTTATCTAACTTTTATTTTATAGAAATACCTTATCATTTTAACAAACAATTTTAATATTAATAAATCAATGCGTGTTGTGTTAGTTCCATATAACTGAGTAGCCAGTTAATTAAAGGATTAATGGTTTGGTCTTAGAAATTATAATTAAAAAATATCCACAATTTTTATAGAAAATGGCTGTTCTATCAGCCATTGATCAACTCGGGATGGAAGCACATCTAACCTCTATAGTTATTTGGTTGGGGCTAAACTTGGTGGTTGAGAATGAATACTGACCACATCAACTCCTGGTATAAGCATTGGCCAAGAAACAGTATTTATGTATTTATGGATTGTGTTGTAGAACTTATCCCACTATATGCTAGTTGGGATTGATCTCATCAAGTATGCCTTTTCTCCATAAGATATTCTTTATTTCTCATTGATGAAAAATGCATTGCAGTATAGGTAAATGTAATATCCTGTTTCTGAGATAACAACTAATTGTTTTCTGCCATTTATGCTTAGGTTGATAGGATTCTTTCATGATGTATTCAGAAGTAAAAAGGAATTTTTAGCAGGTTAATAATGTTTATGCATTAAAAATATATTGACGTAATTTTTTTAAAAAGGCGTAAGTGCCATTTGGCAAACTTTACAAGCAACACATGAAACGTTTTTTCCCCAAATAATAACATATATTTTTACCCGATGGCGCAGCCATAAGGAGGATAATGTGTTTAGCTTGACCTTAGGTATGTGACAATTTTTTGAGCGAACGGCTCAACCAATTGTCAAGTTTCATGGCTCAAATTATTCGTTGTGATCCTGTTAATGTTTTGAAACATTTTGAGATCAAAATGAGAGAAATGTATTAAATAGATGTGTTTAATCTGTCCGTCAGAGGGTATCTAATGTTTTTTTTTAGAGAACTGCTCAAGTGGTTTCAAGTTTGAAGGGTGAAATTACTCGTTGTGATCCTGTGAGTATTTTGAAACATTTTGAGCTCAAAGTGCTTGAGAAATGTATTAAATGTGTTTAATCTATCCGTTTGAGGATAACTAACGATTTCTTAAAGCAAACTGCACGACCTAACTTTTAAGTTTAATTGCTCAAATTACTGAGTAAATTTCTGTGAATGTTTTGAAACGTTGTGAGCTCAAAATAATGAAAAAAATATTTAAATATATTTTAGTATTTTCAGCTTTTTGTTGATGTTTCTTTCTATATCATTTGTAAGTTAAGGATCATATGATAATAAATTATAAATTGCCATTACTTGAAAAAGTTAAAATCAAATTTTAATTAATAAAAACCCCGACCCGGGGTTGGTGGGCTATTAGTGAAGTTGATGCCCATGAATATTGAACCTTAATGTGATAGTCAGGTGCCTTCCAGTATGTGTTACGCCCCCTTGCAAGTACATTCTGTCCCATTCATCTGTTTATGTAAAAATACAGAAAGTAAATTGAGTAATCAAGAGTCTTCATTTTCGTTTGAGTGTGGAAGGCCGACTATAACACCAAAGGCACTTCACTAACAACCCACCAATTTGCTAGTACATTCCGTCCCTTAAGACAAATAGGGTTGTAAGATGTAAAGGTTATATAAATTAAATTTTATTATTTATTGTGAACAGGAGGAGTTTATGAAGGTGGCAAAACTTTTATAATTAGAATATATTTTTAAGGCATCTAGTATTGGTCAAGACCAGAGTGACAACTGCAAGTCATTAGTATTTGGTGTTTACGTCATCAATAGTAGGTTTTTATACCATTTCCAATTTTTCTTTCGGTATAGCATGAGTGAGAATCAATAGAGATGGTTTTTACTTCCCAAAATTTTTTACTTCCAAACTTTTTCAAAAAACATCGTCGACATTAACTAATAAAATAAAAACAAAAACAGTTTTACTCTTATTCATGGACACTTCAAGCTTTTAATCAGCATGAAATTAGAAGCTTGTATTATGTGAGTAGTACTTTAGATTAATAAATAAATTTTATTGAACGATGGTACTCTCATAACTGATATTTAATGTGGACTAAATTTAGATTTAGAAAACCGAATTTGGGATGTTGTTCCCAATTCTGTTCGTACATTGTTCATATCTTCTGTTATTGTTGAATGACCAGATTAATTAACTTATTTTTAGTTTGTTATTAATTTAAATGATATGTAGCTTAGATAAGTCCATTGTTTATTTGTTATTTAAGAGAAGTTTCATTTTTGCAATTATTGATAAGAATCAGTGACCCTGGTCAGAATTTTTTTTCAATGTAAATGATAAATAAAGCTGTCTATGAGTGCTCACAGGTATCAGGGTTTCTAAAAGATATTTGAATGGATTTTAATGATCTTAGGCTAATTTGTATTGTAATATGGCTCAGTTTATGGGTAGATTTAAGTTCTATTAGTTCCAATTAAGTGGTTGATAACACTTGGATGATTTTTCATCATCATATTATTTTTTTTTCTAACTAGGTACTGAAACATTATTTCTTATAAAAAATTAATAGAATTTTTATATTTTCAAAAAGTTAAAAAGCTGCCAACATAACCTTTTATTTTCGAACTGTTTAAAATTAGATTCTGTAATTTATCATAGTGCATCTTTAATTTATTTCATTAATGTGATGAAAAATTTATCATAATCATGATTATTAGGTACAATTATTGAGAGTTATAAGAATGATTTAAAAAGTAGCAGGAGATGGGAAAAGATAGATGGTATACAGTATTTAAAAACTAATAAGCTTATTGTTTAATGAATCTAAGAAGCTTCAAAATAGCTAAAGCAGCCTGCAGTTCTCAGATGTTGATTGGGTTAGTGATGAACAGAATTATGTGTGTTAGTTCATGTTTTATTCTGAAATTGTAGCAATACTCTTAAAGAGAACATTTACTGACTCTTCTATGGGTAATAAATATAAAAAATAATAGTAGTGCTGATTTTTTTTTTAAGAAAGTGCTGTGTTCTTGTCTTTAAAATTTTAAGTCAAAAAGAAATAACTTATTTTTGACTTATTACTTCAGTTTTTCTAATTTAAATTTTGTGGTTAGCAATTGTCATTAAATATTATCTTTCCTTTCTATTCATTATTTTTTATTATTTTTTTTTTTTTTAGTAGAAAAATAAATCATTATTTAACACATTGAATGACGGAGCCGTAGCATCTATTGCACTGAAATTCTTGCCCTGTGTTCCGGGGCTGTAGCACATAACATAATTTTAACTTCAAAGGGTTCTTTTCCCCCTACCCCTTGTTTAATTGAAAAAAAGTGAAAAAATATGTAATACACAAATTAATAATAGTAATTGATAATAACATTAATTAATTTTTATTTGTAAATATAAGTTATTAGTACAAAACAGTAACAAAATACAGTGACTCACGGCTGGCAGTCAAGGTGTTAATGGCTTTTGTGTTGGATCCTTGTTCTTCTTTTACTACCCTAAGAAAGAATAAATATGATTATGTGTTAAAAAATTGTTTTCTAAGATCTCACTGAATTTACACATTTTCACTGGGACTCCTGGGTCCGTAACTTTTACCTTAAGTCATTTATCAGTGCCAGATTCAACATGGAAAAACCTTTGGAAATTTATCACAAATTATCAAAAACAAATTTTTTCATCAATTTTTAAGGTTTCGTTAGTAACATCTAAAACATCTGTGCTATTTTTCCATAACTGTTAATTTTTAATAAATTAAGAATATCTAAATCGTAAAATATTAGAAAAAATAAAATATTGGAACTTCTCTTAAACAGACCTTAAGAAATGATAATTTGTCCGGTTATTAGAAGTGTCCGCTTATGAAAAAAAGTTTTTAAAATACGAATCTGACTAAAATCTAAAATAGCATACAAAATAAAGAATTAAAAATGAAGTTAAACTTGGAAAATGCAGCAAACTACAGAAAAAGAGTTAGTAATGATTTAATTTTTTATAAATTAAATAAATAAATTTTACATGCTTGTATATTAAATATGTAAGTATATGTACATACAAATATCTACTAATGCCTTAAACTTAAATTTGTATGTACATCATCGCTTTATTTTGCAGAGCTCTAAAAAAATAAAGCCTTTTCATCGCTGTCAAAAATATCTTTTGCCAAATAACCATCACATAAATGTTTAATTTTTGCCGATCAGCCACTGACCGCGTCGGCGTCTACTGATGCTCCTTCTCCACCCAAAGTTTTGTAACTTATTTTGTGTCTAGCTTCAAATTTGTCTAACCATTTGACGGAAGCTTTAAATTTGGTTTGCCCTTATTCTTGACCGACTTCCAATGCCTTTTCTCTTATTAAAGGTCCATTAACCGGTATGTTAACCGCCTTTGATCGACAAAACCACTTATACACCAACTCGTCAATTTCAAGGCCTCCTGTTTTCAAAAAAATTACTTTTGAATCAATATTTCTCTGCTCTGCTCGCTGCAAAATTATTTTTTTGTTTTTATTTTTCCAATGTTAAATCAAGAAGCGAGAACCCCGGATGCTTTCTTTATATTTTTTACTAACTTTTATCAATTCAACTTTTTTTTTTTAAATTTAATCCCTTTTTTTTGTCATTTTAAATTGTTCCAGGATTTTTTTTTAAACACTACTCAATATTGATATTAATAACACCATATGTATTATTATTATCACAATCTATCTATCTAGTTGTCACTACAACCTGGGGATGGGTCTTGACCACTGCTAAGAGCTTCTGCCATCCAGCTCTATCCATTGCTGCCGCCTTTCAATTTGGTATCTTGGAAAGAAGCCTTGAGTCAGCTGCCACAATGCCCATCCACCTTAGTCTGGGTCTACCCCTTCTTTTGGATTGGTCTTATCCTTGAGTATTCTCTTAGGAATTTCTTCTTCTTCCATCCGAATCACATCCGAGCTTTGTAAAGTCTACCACATTTACATCCACATATAGCATATTGCCACATATAGGGGCATATAGCTCTCGGTTCTTTCGACTTCTCCACACTACTCCTTAAACTGGACTGTAAATCCGCCACAAGACTTTTCGTTCGATTATTAACAGATCATTTTCATCGGCCTTTGTCATAGTCCATGCTATTTTTTTTTTCGGGGTCTATGGGCTCATAATCCATTTTCCTTGAACCACCTTTATTATCAAATCTCTTCGAGATAACGTCATATTGATCTATAGTAATAGACCCAGAAACCACTATAAAGACATTATTATCTCAATACATTGTTTATTATTCACACTAGCACACGAGATGAACCTAGTTATAAGGTTGTGTTACAATTGAATAAAAATTGTTAAAACAAACTGGAGTGTGATAGAAAAATGTTCTTTGAATCAGTAATGATTTGTTTGTAACCAAAAAAGGGGACACCCTCTCTGCCGTTCCGTGAAATTCAGTTCTAAGAAATCAGCAGGCCTTATTAGCTATATCCATCTGCCTTTCGAAAAAATTACCTATTTTTTTGCTTTACTCTTCACTCAAGAGAGAATTTTTCAAAACAAAAAAGACTAAATTTGTGTCTCTGTAGGGTTAATAGAAGTTGAAAACAATGTAAAGTAAATGTTATCATGCTGTGGAAAATAAAACTCTGGTTATGAGAAATTTGTAGTTGTCAGAAGTGTCCGTTACGGAAGTTCCACTGTATATAGGAGAAAGATATTAAAATTTTAAAACTTTCACTAAAAGCTTTGGAAAGATAATTATTTTGTGAAATTCGATGATCATTGGTTTTTGAAAATTTTAACACAATTATTAAGAAGAAACAAAGTAAAAACAAAAAAAAGTGTGAGCAACAGAGCTCTGTCATTAAGCTCTTATTTTCACTAAAATACAAAAAATTGATATGGTGGGAGTGGGAGGAAAAAGTTGAGACCCCCAAAAGGACCTTCTCAAACACTTCATATACAAATTTTCAACCCTCTTACTTGATTAGGTGGGGTTGTACAGGTACACAAAACCACCATTAACCATTAAAAACCACCCATACATCAAAGTGTATGGATTTTCTATATTGCTGTATTCCTTAATATCCTTTTCTTTATGTCAATTATTTCATTGCATTGTACATTAAAAACAGATCTTTGATCCATTATTTCTAAATGTAAGGGCCACTCAACCTCATGAGGATAATGATCTAGCTGTAGCTGTTTGGGTAATTTACATATATAAATATGTCTGGGAAATATAACCATTTATATTATAAGTATGCGCACACAGACTCATGTGTGTTTATATATATATATATATATATATATATATATATATATATATATATATATATATATATATATATATATATATAATGTATATATGTATATATACATTATATATATGTGTATATATATATATATATATATATATATATATATATGTATATATATGTGTTTATATATATATATATATATATATATATATATATATATATATATGTATATATATGTGTTTATATATATATATATATATATATATATATATATATATATATATATATATATATATATAATGTTCATAAACCTATAAAAATTATGTTTCAAAATACTCTGTTTTTTTTATTCTTTATTGAAAATTTATGAAGACTAAGCACAGAAACGAATGACTGAGCAATAATCTATTCCTATTTATGGTAAGTGCCATTGACCATTCAATATATCTATGTGTAAACATACATATATTTTTTTTTATTAATTTATAAATATTGTTTACTACTCTATTTTTTAATGTTAATAGGTCTTTTCATTTCTGTTTGTTTTGTTTCTTTATAAATTTGTTTATATTTTTCCTCTTACATTCTTTATGATCTATAAAATGTCACTTTGTCCTTGTTCGATTTCTGATTGCATATTTGGTACCTGTATGTCATCCTTTAAGAAAATATTACTTCATGAATTTAAAAAGAATCATCAATTTTTTCTGCTGTATATTAGGAATTGCAATTCCTTTTTTTATCAGCCTGTCTATATCATTGTTTATTATTCATTAAATAACTAAAATCATACGGAGGATATTTCTTTGTAGTTTTTTTTTTTGTTGTAACTAACCGTCCAACTTTATCTTTGCCAATAGTTTGAACTGATGGCCCCAATCCTTCATCTCTAACCATTACCTAGTTCCTAATATTTCTCCTTCCTCCACCTTTTGTGATTGCCTTTGGATTAGTTCAGGATTCCTCTGCTCCCCATCCTCTGTTTAGTGCATACATCAGTGCCATCATTAAATATTCTTCTTCTTACTTTTAGGCTGATGATTATCAGATTTACTTCTCCTTTTCTCTCTGTGAGGCTCAAGTCACCACAAAAAAAATTCAAGACGACCTTGACATGATATGCTCCTGGGCCTTGTTTGTTAAATTGAAATTAAGTGCAGAAAAGTATCATTTCCATAGACTACAGTACTCTTCTTAACTCTCTAAATTCCATAAAATTCTACCTCTCTGCGGTATTATCCTAGTTAAGATTCTATATATTTCCATATATTTCTTATTACCAGGCACATTATCCTTTGATGATCTCACCATTTTCTACCCTAATCAAGCTGCCACTTCTTTGTCTCATCCCTCAAATTGCCCCGTTTTGATTATGTTTGAATGGTATACAAAGATGTCTTGGACTCACAGGATATTTGGTTAAAGAAACTCATGAACTACTGTTTAATATTTGTTCTTGGGTTTCCCTACTATAACCATTTCTCTTTCCATTACACCAAGTTGAAATGGTTGTTTTCTGTCTAAATTGTTGAGGCTTTAACATTGAAGCCATCAGTGATAGAAACTAGATTCCGTCCTGATGTATATCAAACACTTTCATACTGCCGCATTATAACATCATTTCTTAGTTTGTGCTTTCAACTTCTGTACTCCCTAATCTCGATATGGCAATCTCCGACTCATTTTTAAATCCCATCTCTTCCTTCACTTGTTCTTGTAATTCTCAGTTAGACTCAAAGTTATAGGGGAAAGATAAACTTAAAATACTTATTTGTTTCTTATATTGTATTAAATATTATTATTTACTTAGTGATTCCTTTTTTTATTTTTATTTTGTATTTTCTATTATTAATAATTTTTAAATTTCAATTTTGCATTTTTTACAATCACTTATTTTTATTTCAAATACTTTACTATTATTATGATTATTAGATCATTACTTTTTCTCCAAAGAGTATATTAATCAGAACTAAGTTTTTATTTTCTTGGTTAATGTCTATTAAAAAAAAAATTATATAAAAATAAGTTATTAGTAAAATTTTTATAATTTCTAACTTAATGCATGTATTTCTTCTTTACATACTTTTGATTTATTTTTTTATCAACAATTTTCAGCAATTTCAGTATAGTTTCAATAGAAAAAAATGATGTTTTGAGGAAATTTTTGTCACTATCTAGAAGATGAAGCGAGAAATATTTTTTATAAAAATTAACTCAAAAATAAATAATTCACATATTTCAAATCAATTTGAAGGTCTGTATTAGCTGAAAATGAGTCTGATAACTGAATTGAGATAAGAGTTTTGGTGGAAGAAGTTATAAAATTACTCATGGAAATAAAAGTATTTATATATCTCGGCAGTGGTTGAAATCAAATATACTAAAAAGGTTACAGTTCAGCTACATATTAAAATAAAACAGCTGAAGTTGGTCAAAACCAGATTTAATTACTTAAGTTACCTTATATAATAAATAATAGATAGTAGACAATATCAGTATGCCCAGCAGTCTTGAATTTCTTGAGACCAGTAATTCTGCTTGATTTTTTCGGATTGGGAAAAAATTGGATATTTTGCTTGAAAAACAGCCAACCATCGGGAATTTTTAGTTTTTAATATAAGAATTTCATATTCCCATCAATACTGCAAGGAACAAATGTAAAAAATACTGTGCAGACTGATGTAGTTGTTCCCCATACCATCTCTAATTCCATGAATGGTAGAAAAATTCTCGCTCCGCTGACTTGGTTCATCAGTATCTTTCTCTCTCTCTCTCTCTCTCTCGCTCTCTCTCTCTCTCCCTCTCCCTCTCGCTCTCGCTCTCCCTCTCCCTCTCCCTCCCCCTCTCCCTCCCCCTCCCCCACCTCCTCTCTCTCTCCCTCTCCCTCTCCCTCTCCCTCTCCCTCTCCCTCTCTCTCTCCCTCTCTCTCTCCCTCTCCCTCTCCCTCTCCCTCTCCCTCCCCCTCCCCCTCTCCCTCTCCCTCTCACCATCTCTCCCTCTCTCCTTCCCTCTCACCCTCTCTCTCTCTCTCTCAAACACGTACTCGTTCTATGTTCTATCTCACCTTACAAAACGTGAATTTTATTTATTTACACTTGAAATTGTTTTTTTTTGCTGTATTTTCTTGTTTTTTTAATTTTTGGTGGTGCTTTGAGCCCTCAGTGTGAGAAGTTAAGTAACAATATCTTACCTTATAAATATAACCTTTATTCATTCTCAAGTTAGCATCGTACATTTTATCATTAGCTGGTCAAATATAATTTAGTTCCAATTTCGTTTTAAATTTAATCCGATAAATTGACCTAAAGCGACTTGAATTTTACAGTTCAGAGCCTTGATCTTGAATTTTTTCATGCTATATCGCTAGACACTGAATATTTTTCTCATTCTCTTCTGCATAATCTGAAATAACTGCTATATACTCCTGAAGTTATATCGAAATATTTTGCATAGTTAAGAAAAGCATGAATTCTTTTTAATATTTGTAACTACAATAAATATTTTTTTTAAATAATTTTTTGGGAGAAACTACATATTTTTCAACAATATTAAGAATGAATAAAAAAAAAAGAACTATAATTATTGTTACATTTTTACTAAGTTGGTCAGAAGTTAGTAATTATTTAATATTCAAATACTAAAATCGTAGCCAGATGCTTTTAATTTTGGAATTGATTTATCGAGATTGTAAATTTAATTATTGTTTTTACATTTTTTAAAAATTGCTACCATAACTGGATGTTCATTTTAGAACAGAATACATTTCTATAACTGTAATGAATCTTGTTAGAAAACTGTATTTTTTATTTTTTAGTGGTATTTTTTTTTCTTTTTTATATTAGGTCATCTCATAAGTAATGTCGGTTTTTAAAAATCTGTCTGTTTATGTTGATATTACTAATACATTCTTTACAATTGAATTGTGTTTACATATTTTGTTTATGATAGCATTATGTACTCTTCTATTGATCATGTTTTCGTTGAAGAAAATTAGTTAGTCTGTGCTGAAATTTCATTTAAAATGGATCTGATGGCAAATGACGTTGGACTGTAGAATGTGTCGATCCAAGTTTTTATGCTAATTCTTCAACTGTTACAACAGGATTTTCTTCAACAGTAGCCTGTAGGAGTTCGTCTTCAAGCTCTATTGGAAACTTTTCAAACTACCTCTGCACTTGCCGTTCATTAATGATGTGTTCTTCATATATTTCTGCGAATTCTCTATAAGTTGAAGCAGCATTTTCTCCTTTATCAAATTCTCAAAGCATAACATGGCGTTAATGGTCTTTGGAAAGATCCGTTTTAACTGAAATTTCAGCACAGACTAACTAACTTTCTCCAATAAAAACATGATAAATAGGAGAATACGTAATGCTATAATTAACAAAATATGTAATTTACAATTCAATTGTAAAGGAGGGATTAGTAATATCAACATAAACAGACATATTTTTAATAACTGACATTACTTATGGGATGACCTGATAATTTAACCTATTAATTTCTGATATTTTAACCTATTAATTTCTGATAGTTTAACCTAATTTCAATTTCAATAAGTTTAACCTAGTTTAAATTTAATTATTTTGTTATAATGGTGAAAATTTTCATAATATTTAACAAACTGGAAACCAGGTGTAGGCCTGTGAATGAAATAAACCCTGATTTTCGCATTTAATAACATTCCAATATTTAGTGGAAGGGTTTTTAACTGTAAATTGTTAAAAATATACGCATTAAGATTAGCATATCTTTATTGATAACTTATTCCATAAATTTGTAAAAACATATGTATAAAAAACTATTCACCTGTTATGCTTACATTCATGGAATATGTACGTTTATTTCAATAAATTACCGTATTCTTTGGTTAATGTGAAAGATAAAACAATAAAATATTTGATTATAGATTTTATCAAGCAATAATTATATTAAAAATTTACTATTATAATTTACAAATAAAACAATTTAAACCAGCTTAGTAGAAAAATATAACATGTAAATGCTTGTGGAGAAACTACATATTGTAGCACTTTAATGATAATTTAAAAAGATTCAGGGAACATTTTCTTTTAAGTAATGAAATAAAATAAAATTGACTTTGGCACCTCTTAGTGTTATTGAGAATTGATTGTGAAGGAAGTTGAATTGGATTGGATTATAGAAGGGAACTATATCTATCTTTTTCCGAACAATCTATAGTGAGTTATTAGGATCATTGTGAATAATTTTTTTTGTGACATAACAAGCTTTGAGAATGTTTGTGAGGATTGGATACTAAAATAATTTGGTGATCCGTTTCTTTTAGCATAAACCTTTTAATAAAATAAGCTTCACGATAGTCTGATTTATAATTTCTTATGTGAGAGCATTTGTTGAGTAATAATTGAAATTGTCAAAATAAGCAAGCACTCGTCAAGATAAATCTCAAGTTGCTGTATATTATCAAAGAATATTGGTGGAGACTTTGTTGGTTTTTGATAAAGTGTAAAGATGTTTAAAGTTCTCTAATTATACACTATTCATTAAGGGTTGTTATTAATGATATTTACATTCTATTATAATGCAGTTAAAATTACTCTATGATAATATCAATGAATGATTAATTACATTTTTACGCCATAAACTTTCTTATTTCCTCCTTGTCTTTATGGAGAGACATCTTTTCTGAATGTGGTTTATTGTTCTCACCCAGTCTCTTTAATGTAACTGAGTAGCTGTTTGAATAAATAAGTATTGGTCCAATGTAGAAAGCCTAAATTCCTTTTTGATAGGCCTGGTTTCTGTGGAGAGATATTGATCTGGTACATTTTTTTTTTTTTCATTTATATTTATATATTATGATTTCCCTGTTCCTGAAATAATTTTTTATTGTTTTGTTTCAGTTTTAGCCCCAGTGACAGTAAATTTGCTTCTTGTTCTGATGATGGAACTATAAAAATCTGGGATTTTTATAGATGCCAAGAAGAAAGAACATTACGAGGTATGAGAGTGATTTGGTACTTTTGAACCGTGTACTTATTTAATTACATAGTAGATCTGCTATACCTTATTCCTTATAGTCTTGATTTTTGTTTTCCAAACTGCTCTGCTACTTATTTATTTTACTGAGGGCTGATTGGACTGGAGTAGTTTGTCATAATATTGTTCCTAATCATATACTTGTTTGATAATGTTTTATTTAAAATATTTTTTTAAAACGAACTTATAATTTAAGATACTTCTCTCAGTTTTTAGAGAAATTTACCTACCAACTTTTATTCTGTTCATTATTTGGTGGACTCAAACCAATATACCAATTTATAATGAAAATTTGAATAACAATACAAAAACCCTAATTGACGATATCCTGTTTTAGAATAATAATTCATTTCCTTACCTACTAACTGCTATTTTGGTTTTAAGGTCATGGTGCTGATGTTAAATGTGTTCACTGGCATCCGCAGAAAGCACTCATTATATCAGGTAGCAAGGATAATCAACAGCCAGTAAAACTATGGGATCCAAAAAGTGGTACATCGCTTGCTACCATGTAGGTGTTACCATTATTTTCTTTTTTATTCCTTCCAATCTAGTTCTAATAGATTTATTTTTTTCAGCCATGCACACAAGAGCACTGTTATGGATGTAAAATGGAATAACAATGGAAATTGGTTTGTTACCGCTAGTAGAGACCATTTGTTGAAATTATTTGATATACGTAATGTAAATACTGAAGTACAAGTTTTTCGAGGGCATAAGAAAGAAGCTAGCAGTGTAGCTTGGCATCCAATACACGAGGGACTGTTCTGCAGTGGTGGTTCTGATGGGGCAATACTATTTTGGCATGTTGGGTTAGTTAAAATGTTTTTTCTTTTATTTTGTTGTTTCTTTATATTATTTTTTTATTCCAAGCTTCTTTCTATTCATTCAATGTTACACTGTCATGTTACTACTAATTAAAGTTTAGTTTACTTTTAAGTGTAACATTTTTTTTATCCCAGCAAATACCTTCAAAGCAAATTACTTGGAATCCTTTACTGTACAATAATTTACAGTTATATATATATATATATATATATATATATATATATATATATATATATATATATATATATAAAACTGTAAAGTATTGTACAGTAAAGGATTCCAAGTAATTTGCTTTGAAGGTATTTGCTGGGATAAAAAAAAATGTTACACTTAAAAAGTAAACTAAACTTTTTCAATAATAGTTTCTCTTTAATATTATCCACTATTTTTACTTTCCCTTACCTATATACGAAATATATAGTAAGGGAAAGTATTGCGAAAGTGAAAATTTTTGAATTCAAGTTTTCGACAGAAATACACGTTTTAAGGTCCTCTGAGTCCAAATGACCAAGTCTCGCAAAATGGTCTGTGTGTATGTGATCAGTCTAACTCAAAAACGAAAAGTTGTATGATACTGAAATTATTTATTTATGGTTGGCTCATGCATTTGATGTTACATCAACATTTTCGTCAAAATCGACTAACCGGAAGTGCCACTTTATATAATTGATTTTACACTTTTTTACAATTTTCTCGAAAACGTCTCTAACGATTTTGATGAAACTTGCCTAAATTATTCTTCATAAAGACCTTTAACTTTTCATATATATGGTACATATCCGAAGAAATGCAGGGAAAAAAGTTATGATGAAAAGAATATTTTATTTACGCATAACTTCAAAATCATGCAATTTATGATAAATTATCTATAGACTTGTATGAAAGGTAATTAAATCATCTAAAAAAACAAAAAAAGAATTATCATAATCGGACCAATAATAGCAAAGATATAGCGCATCGGACTAACCGGAAATGGTGATTATATCATGGATATTACAATTGTTTATAATTTTCTCGAAAACGGCTCTAACGATTTTGATGAAACTTGCCTAAATTATTCTTCATAAAGACCTTTAACTTTTCATATATATTTGGTACATAACCGATGAAATGCAGAGAAAAAAGTTATGATGAAAAGAATATTTTATTTACGCATAGGTTAAAAAGTATGCATTTTACTGAAAAATATGTATAGAATTGTATGGAAGGTAATTAAATTATCTCAAAAACAATAAAAGAATCATCAAAATTGGACCAGTATTAGCAAAGATACAGCGCATCGGACTAACCGGAATTAGCTATATCATGGATTTTACAATTTTCTTGTAAACGGCTCCAACGATTTTGGTGAAACTTGCCTAATGTCTTCAACTTAAAGACGTTTAACTTTTCATTTATGTAGTATATCAACGAAAAAATGCAGAGAAAAAAGTTATGACGAAAAGAATATTTTATTTGTGTTTAACTTAAAAAGCATGCAATTTATAGTAAATTATGTACATAATTATATGAAAGGTTATTAAATTATCTAAAAAACAAAAATCATCAAAATCGGACCAGTATTAGCAAAGATACAGTGTATTTTATGAGGAGCATAAAATAGATGGATAATCGAGCGCATCCGAAAGGAAATGGATGCGACCGAACCTTCTCCCACCAATCCGCCAATCTGTTGTAAACAATAAGCTCTATAACAAAGTAATTTAAGAATACAAAAGCGGAAATTAACTAAATAATTTCACATTATGTAATGGAAAGAAAATGTTTCCATGGAAACTAAACCAGAAACTTTTAAAATATATTTGCTACTTGACAAAGTTAAACTTTATAGGTACTATACAGAATTGTTGTACTATAATTGTTTAAAAACCTGTTTTATTGTACTTAAGTGGCAGAAGAAGTGAATGCTTCTGAGTTTATTAGAAGCAGTGTTTATGTGAACTCTTTAAAATTATATTAAAAAGATAATTGATATAGGATGGTAAGGGAAAGTTGTGGGATGCACGCACCACACCAGGTTTTTATATTTGTAATGATTAAATTATATTTTTAATGTAATTAATGTCAGGTATTGTAAAATATTAATGAATATCAGTGAAATTAAGCGTGTGAAATTTTCAGTTATTTATTTGCTGTATTATTTATTATAATTCTCCATCTAATATCACCTACTAAAATCAGTACCAGGCTTACTTGGTCATTAATTACTGTACAACTAAATGTTAAGCTTTCATTTAATCTTAATAATTTACCTCTGCTCACACTAAACCGAAAATGGATAGATTTACATAAATCATGTTAAATAAATATGTGTAAAAGAAAATTCCATGTATATTAAAATAACTGCATTTAATTTTAATCTGGTGTAAGGTTTGACGGTGAAACACAAACGGTAAGGCTGGTTCAATCTGACCCGGCATTATTTAATTTTCATTTTTGAGCTATTTAGTTGACTTTTGGGAGAAAGATCAAACTCAAAAATTTATTTTTGAAGATTTATTACTGAAATAATTTCAGTTCTTATAAAAATTACAAAGGAAAATATAAATTACAATAAAACATAAAAACAGACACACGAGCTACCCTCCTTTAATTTTTTTTCGTTGTGGTGATTCTTTAGGAAGTACCTCTTCTGTATTTGTCAGCTTCATTATGGTAGTCCAAAGCCCTCTTAGAAGGATTTAAAGTGGGAATGCGTGAATATTTTGATTGTAAATGGTAATGTGCCCAAATAATTTCACAATCTTTTCACAAATCTAAATTTATGTCGATACTTGCTAGATTTATAGCTTCAATTATACCTTCTTCTGCACCAAATAACTAACTCACATTGTCGTATTGACTCATCCTCTATCTCTGAATTCAAATGTTCTATACAGGTATCTCCTTCTTTTTTGATTCCTCCTCTTGGTGGTGCATATCTCGAAAAACTCTTCGGGAGTGGTTAGTAGGTATTGTCGGTACTGGTACGGAATTATTCCAGCAAGTGGGGGCCTTGTGGTCATTTTTGCCAATATCTGACAGCTACCTTTAGGTCACTGCCACACACTAACCCGAGTGGGAGTGTCAAGATTTCTTGAAACCACCGCAAAATAAATATTAACTGACCCAGGGGATCGAACCCTCAGCATTCCGAAGCTTAGCCATCACCTCAGGTATTGCGAGTCTAAAAAATATAAAATCAAAAAGCGTTCAACAACTGAAACAGCAAATGTTTTTCACCAAACATATGGTTAGGGTGGGTCCAGCTGACCCTGAATTTGAATATGTCATTTTTATTATGAAATGCCTCTTACCTGAATAATACTACTTTGTCGATAGCTTCACTGTTACTTGAGATAAGGGTCTCCAAAGTTTGTTGTGGTTGGGAAAATACTAGAGGCGCATAGGAACTTCTATACATTTGGCTCCGATCAATCTGACCCTAGCCTTACTGTTTGTTTGAGGGTTAAGATGATATATTAATTACTTCTTTGCTGAGTGCATATTTACCTGATTAACAATTTAAAATTTATGTTAAAAAGAAATTTATAAACCTAACGATTTTTTTCTATTATCCAACTAGATCACAGACCCTTATTAAAGAGTATCCATAATACTAGATGATGTTCATCAATTACTGCATTAAATTTCACTGTGACACCTAGTTTGATGAATCTCATTTTTGAAATCAGTCACTGAAAATGTCTATTCATCACTGTACTTGACTGCATCATAAACTGCACTGACACTGAAACACTTTTGATACTTTTTATACATTGTGATAAACTTAAAAGTTACTTAATAAAAAATCACTGTATTAAAATGCACATTAGAACTTAAAATCGATTAGAACTTGAAATTATTAAATTTTTTTTGTAGCTGACACCATATAAGATGTCCGGAAATAGGATTAATACTGTCTGTTCTATTCTTGTTCTTGATAATTATATTCTTAATAACATTTATCATAATTGATTATTTAATTAATATGATACATTTACTGGATATGTGTTTTTCTTTTACAGGTTCTGTTAATATTATTATATAATATTAATATTATCAAAGACTACAGTTAGTAATGAAATATATATATATATATATATATATATATATATATATATATATATATATATATATATATATATATATATATATAGCCAAATGCTTATAAAAAAAATAAAATAATAACCTTAACTTTTATTCAGTTAAAATTTGGCTCTGACAACCTCCCATACTTTTTCATATTATTACATATTTAATATTTTATACTATCTTTTAATACTATGCCTTTGTAATTTACATAGATAATTAATTATTTCTGATTCAATTTTAAGTTCTCGAATTTTTTAAATGACTTATTTAGGACTTATCCCATACCTGATATATTATACTGTGTAACATGGTAACATGGATTTACCCATGTATGTACTTTTCTTTAAACCAAGTACATAATTCATATTTTTGTATTAAGTTATCTATCAAAGATTTGATCTGAGAGATAGTTGATTAGATGAAAGGAATAAATTTTCCAAATTTATGGCAGAACCGTTGATACTAAAATCCCTGTAAATTATTAGATATTTATATAACTGAGAAATAAGTTTTTGTCAGTAAATTTTAAATTATTTGATATTATATCATTCTTTTTGGTTCAATGTGACAGAAATCAAACATTTTTAACCAGTGACGCCATTCTGGTTTTATTGATTACATCTAGATAATAGTAATGATTTTTCAAACATCAGTATAAGTTTATCAATTTAGAATTAACTTTAAAAAAAAAAATATTATTAATTAAATTGTAAGGGCATTTTTTATTTTTTTTTTATTTCAGTGCTGAAAAAGAAGTTGGTGCTATTGAACAAGCCCATGACAGTATTGTTTGGACATTAGCCTGGCATCCGATGGGCCATATTCTATGTAGTGGAAGTAATGACCACACTAGCAAGTTTTGGACGAGAAACAGACCAGGCGATTCAATGAGGGACAAATATAATCTTAATACTATACCTGCATCCCTTTCAGGTCTTGAGGAAGCCGAAATTGGTAAATAAATCATGTCTTTTAGTTATTGCTCCATCGCTGCCAAAGATATGGAAGCTTTGTATTCATGCAAGAAGTGAAAAACTCATGTTACGCATTTTTTTATGTGAAAAAAAAAGTCAATTAAGGAAAATAGTTCTCCTAAAATTTAGTTAAAAAAGTCGCAATCAACAGATCTGCTATTTTCTTGATTAGTAATTTTCTTATAATTACTGATGAGCTCTAAAAACTAAGTTTTCATTTTGTGTTTCTATTCTCCAAATTTTGACAAAACATTATTTGAGGACTTTTTACACTTGTTTATCAACCTAGGATTTTAAAATATATATATTTTTATTTTAGACGAGGTTCAGTCAGTTATACCTGGTATGGGGCCTGAAGATAAAGTTGAAGTTAATACCTCACCACTTCCTGGTCTAACCCCTGGCTCAATTCCTGGTCTAGAAGACTTGGATTTGTCTGCAGAAGATAAAGGAAAAACTCCATCTAAAAAGGTATAAAAACTTAATTTTACTGACTTTGTGGAAATAATATTGTATTTTAACGTTTATTTTCAATATGCAAACAGACAATGCTCTTAATACATTACTTACTTAATTCTTTGAATTATTATTTTTTTTTTTATTCATAAATGGTTTATTGAATTTGATAGTTGCTTTAAGATCTTTTTTATTGAGAATTTTTCAGATCTGAGTATTTTCAGACCAATAGAAAATAAGAGATACAAATAATATCATTGGTGTTCAAGTAAAATCACACAGTCGAACCATGTAATATTATTTTCACCTGGCGAACATCACTAAGCCATTCAATAGTTCATTTGGCTGTAATTTAATGGATAAATTCTTTTAGTCCATGTATGCCATGTTTTCTCCTGGCAGAAATTATATGATCATTTTAAAGTTGAAATAATTCGAACTATTTTCCAACTATATAGCCTAAAAGTGAAACGACAGTAACAATTTTCCGACTTTTCTTTTGCTTTTCCTCTTACATCTCGTGAATAGATGAATGGGTTATCGTGGTTTCAACGATTTTCCGCCAATATTCAGATAGGCCAAAAGAAAAAGGATTGTGAAAATTTTTCTGACTTTTCTTTCGCTTTTCCTCTTATATTTCATGAACAGATTTTTGCAATTTAAACATTTATCCAACTGGCTAAAAGGAAAACGAGTGTGATAAATTTTCCAAATTTTCTTTCGCTTTTTCTCTTATATTTTGAATGCTAAAAATATTTTTATACTATTGGTTGAGAAATTTTTCCGATTCCTTCAGATGAAATTTAAATGGAACCACTGACCTACTGTGATCATGGCCAGTAATGCTGACCATTTTTTGATATTTTTTTAAAGGAAATTATGTAAGGTTCTCTTTGGTAATGTCTTCTTTTTGTGTGTGTGTTGATGACTGTTGTTTCTTAGGTTATTCACATGTAATATTTTTTATTCAGGTGCCCTATTCAAAGCCAATACCAAAGAACTTTCAAGCTCACTGGAATGATACCGGAAAATTAGAAGATTTAGGTAAGCAAAACAAGCTTTTTAATGTAATCTCATAAATAAAATTGTTTGGCAAGCAAGCCTCGAATATTTAATTATAAATCAGAGGTCTTGGAGAAACTATGAAATATTTATAGTCCAAGAGCGACCTGAAAAAAGTTGATTTATTTGTATTAAGCTATTTTCAGATATCTTCATAATACATAACAGGTCATAACAAAAATAATTCTTCATAACAAGTATTACAAGAATATACAATAGCTGAAATATATAACCCAGCACTAAGGTCCCAAATATTTTTTGAAATTGAAGTTTTAAAAATAAATTTGGCTATGATTAATTAATATCTTCCTGTTTTTATGTAAATCTATTAGAATTAATTATACAATTTAACAACTGTAATTACCCGACAAAAATTTTTTGACTGGGAAATCAAATGTAGTGAATTAATTACTGTGCTAGTAGTCAACTGGGAACCAGAAATGGTTCTCTGTGGAAGATTTTGGAAAAGTTTTGCTCTTTTATTATTTTTTTTGGATACTGTTATGCCTTTCAACTTTGTTACCTCAACTTTTTCCCAGAAATATTTAAAAAAATGCAAAAAACAATCTTTTCATTTTTTCTTAGAATGAAAACCACGCATTTTTTTTTTTTTTTAGCAACATCAATCTAAACTAAATTAAAATAGAATAAATTCCTAACATTTTTGTAGTCTATAATTTTTTTCGTTTTGGAGCATCCACTCTTACTATAATGGGGTCCAGTCAAATAGGAACTAGAAAGGGAGGGTGTATTTTTGTATTTTAGGGCGAGTTGAATTTATGAGACAAAATGTTGAAATTAATTTTTGTTTTTTTACAATTTTGGAAAAAAATTGCAATAAAAAAGTTGAAATTCTTAATCAGTCTCCCCCAAAAAAACACAATTGAACTATTTTTCAGAACTTATCAAAAACTTTCCACCGAGTTCCATTTCTGGTCCACATTTTACTGGACCCCATTAGATTAAGTGTGGATGCTTCTAGACGATATTCCAGATGAAAAAAATTATAGACTACAAAAATGTTAGGAATTCACTCTTGTTTAATTTAGTATGGGTTGATGTTGCTAAGTAAATGTAAGATTTATGGGAGCAAACGTGAAAAAAGATTGATTTTTGAGCATTTTTTACTTGCTTGTACGAAGTAAAGGAAGTATTGTTATCGCGAAAATTTTCAGTTTTCATATTTCAAAGGAAATATCCATTTTGACCATCCCTGAATCCATTTTGACTAGTTTCATCATGACGGTACATACGTTTGTATCTCGCATAACTCAAAAACGGTTAGCCATAGAAAGTTAAAATTTTGTATTTAGGATTGTTGTAAAATCTAGTTGTGAACCTCTCTTTTTTGGTCACTGCATGATCACTGGAAGTGTGGTACTTTACTTGAAGGTCATAATTGATTTCCATCAAAAATTATATTATAATATAATGCAAAACTTCTCAACTTTGATAAATAGGACTGTTATATCAATATAAATGCATTTACTAGATTTTGGTTAAAATTGGTGAGCCGAAAAGAGTACTTTATTTGTTACCGCGATCTTCGGAAACTAGTAACCAAATTTAGGATCACTTTTTGAGCCACCGATTTGTAATTTAATAGGAGTACAAGGAAGTCATGTGTTGTTGTCCACATCAGATATTTATATATATATTTCTGGAAAAAAATTGAGGTAACAAAGTTGAAATTAGTTATCAGAACCCAAAAAAACACAACAGAGCAAATTTTAAATATACTTTATGCAAATTTAAAGTATACTTCTCCAAAACTTTTCAGGTAATAGTTACTTAGCCTGGTAATATAACTGTATTAATATTTGCATAGTTAATATAAAGCTAATTTTTGGTGTTAACTAAGAACATTGAAGTTCTTCTAAGATAAACCATCTTTCCGGAAAATCAACAGTAGCAGTATGGCTTTCTTAGGCTCCGAAGATAACTTCATAGTCTGTTATTGCTAATTACTGGGGTCCATATTTTATCTAATTATTACCTATTCTTATTAGCCATTGGTCTTGATATTATGAATCTCTCTGAACAGTTTTAGCTTGATATTCGAGTCAGTATTTGGCAGACTGATGTTGATTATTGAGTGATTCTAGATAACTGTTACATGTGCAAGCATTTAAGATCAACACAAAGGCAATCACTGGTCCAACTTCAAATTATTCTGTTTCTAACTATTTTCCCTGTTAAAGTTATCATATCCAATTCTGTGAACAGATTTTCATGTTCTTACCAAATTTTTATTTACGTTCATTCGTTCCACTGTTTTTTTCAGGTTAATTTAACCATATTTATTATATAATTTTGTTAAATTAAAGTATATTATCTAATTACAAATTAATGTTGAAAAAAATTATCTAATTATTATGCACTGGTAAATTTAAAAAAACATGATCTAATTATTATGTATTGATGGAGAACATAATTTCTTATTCTCTCTTTGGTTGTTGGTATTAAATGTATTTCTGATTTTGTTAAAATTAAAACTTTCCAATATAATGATATAATTATAATAAATAGGTTTAATTTTATTGTGGTTGCTGTTTGAGGATATTTTGATCCTTTAGTCAGTCATTAATGTTCTCTCATTATTACTCAGTCCACTGTGCCCAGTTGAAGGTTGGCCTCCTGATATTGATTGACAAGACATTGGGATTCTTTTGTAAACTTTTTAGAACCCCTACCCCAAGTTGAGTTTTATTGCTTTTACATGGCTGAGATATTTTTAGCCAAAATCTTTATTGATGTTCCCATATTTTTTTTTCCTTTTTTAGATAGTTAGAAAATCATTGATGTCAATAAAAATATATAAGCAACAAAAAAGATTCTTCTTGTGAAAAGGTATAATTTTAGTGGAAAAAAAATAATGAAAAATAACGGAAATAACAATAAAGAATTAATTCACAGAGTTACAAATTTAAGCATTAAAACAATTATTCAACTTCTAATCAAAGTTTTATTCTAAATTAAAATTTCATAAGTCATCATCAATGAAGCATAGACCAAAGATGATTAAAGAAGAAATTTAAAAAGTAGGGTGTAATTATTCTTAAAAATATATAATTATAATAAAATTTCATAATTAGAATGTCTGTTTGGAATGTGAGGAGGAGTTTGAAAAGGAGGGATTTGACTGAGGATAGGGAAGAAACATGGCAGATGTTAAAATGGAGGAAATTCCAGGTGGTAGTTGAGTGGGAAAGAAAGGAATGTTGGAATGTTTTAGTTCTCCGGGAAGGAGTATAGAAGTCAGAAAGGCACGATCTTGTTTCCTATGAGTGGACTGAGGATTTGAATTGTAGAAGGCTGTAGATATAGGAAGGGTACTGGTACTACTGGGCTTGATGATTTGATATAGGTAAGATCTGAGAAAATATTGTCTACGGGTGGAGGAGAAAAGCCAATTTAACTGGTTATAAAGATGGGACACATCGGACCGCCTCGAGGTACCGAAGACAAATATTATAAAAAAGTTAATCATATGGTTCAATCTGTCCTCTAGTACAATTGAGAGGCCACTCACTGTATACCACACAGCCATAGTCAAAGTGGGGGAAAATAAGTGAGGATATATGGAGCTTACGGATGGGTTGTGGAGAAAGATGGCGGTAACGATGGAATAACTTAAGGGTACTTATTGAATTTCAACATCAGAAAATTTGGGAGATGTGGGGTTTCCAGGATAGGGTTTAGTCAATAGTAATACCTAAGGTTTTGACAGAGGATCTGAAAGTGAAGGATTGATCATTTAGGATTAAATTAGGAAAGCTGGCTTTGGATTTGCGGAGGGAATTGAAAGCTATAGCATTTGCCTTAGTTTTCATAGCATTTAATCCTAATTTATTCAGGTTTGCCCAGGCACTGGTCCTATTAGGTCTTCCTGAATATTGGCAATACTACTAATAGAAAAGTATAAATAGATTTAGAAATTTTCTATCTATACCATTATTGTATTATAGATACTTGGAATATATCTGTTTTTAAGCCCTATAATTTGTGGAGTTCAGCTCTAGTGGGAACGCTTTTTCAAGTGTACACCTACTAGACATGCATATGTGTACTCCTCCATCTCCATTCTCTGTGGTGTATATAGCAGATCAATCAGTGTAAGCTCTGATTCAGTTCATCTGCTCTTCTTTAAAACTGATTTTCAAGTTGATAAAATGAATTTGGGGTAAATTAGCTGACTTCATTTTTCCTTCTTTATTCATTTGAGTTTTACATGTTAACCTTGGATTCAGTGTCATGCCGAGGCAAGTTAGGTTATTTCTACTATATTTATGAAATGGCTAGTATTCAAGTTATTTTAGAGTTGTTTTTTAAAATTATGTTTTTGCCATAAAGGTTGTTAAAAATATTACATAAACCTATCGTCATGTTTCTTTATTTTTAGTTTATAATTACTTACAATCTCTCTTTTACCAGAAAAACATGATTTAGTTTTATCTTGCAAGGAGATGGAGTCATAAGATTGGGAGGGGAGTCATTATGAAATGCACTAGGGCTGTGTTTTTTCTATTTTATATACCAACATTTTGACTGACCCACTCTGATAGTTTTCATCAGAACTATAAACAGATATGTAGATGAATACAAGTATCACAGTGATGAGTATGGTACAATAAATGGCAAGGTAATTTTTATATGATAGTTATCATTATCAGACTTAATTTTTTTACATATTGTTCATATTTTGAATACATTGTAGTACAGATGAAGATTAGAAGTATGGGTTAAAACGTTTGAATTTAAAAAATACACATTACTTGTGTTAATTATGATTATTCCCATTACCATCATCACCTCAATTAAAATTCACATTCCAACTATTTCATGCACAATTTTATGTTTGATTATAAAATGTTCTCTCATTTGAAACTGTGTGGTGTGAAAAAAAAAATTATGTGTAGCTAGTTTATGATTAGCTCTGTTAAAGTTTTCAAGTTATGATTTAGATGATGACAGCAGAGATGGGCTGGACCCAATAGCTCTGATCAACCAGCTTATTGAACAACAGCCTGGTGTGAAACTTGTCAAAGATTTAGAACCAGAGGCCTTGTACATTTATGGAAAAGTTCTGACAGTCGAGCGTAAGAAGCAGTAATTTGTTTTGCATGTGCTTTTGGTGGTTGTGCATGATTCTTCATGGATTAAGATTTATTTGAAAAATGCTTTATGCTCTAAGCTTCAAGTTTTATATTTTAATTTATTTTTTCATAACTCTCCTTGTTAGACTGATTTCTTTTGCTGTAGCATAACTATAAATGGAGTATTATAGTTAGCATGATATTGTACCACTCCCACTGCTAATGCTTGATGTGTTTTGGTATTTTATTCTGTGTTTTTATTTATTTAGCTATTGACAATTATTTATTTATATATTTTTTTATATCACAGCTGGTTCAGCCCTGGCAAAAGCAATATCTGAAGGAGGAGAAAAACTTATGAAATATCTCAATTCTGGAGCAGTGAAAGAACTTAGAGATGTTATTCCACACTACGATGATAACGCCGACACATTCGTTGGAGATAGTGATCCTGATGAAAATGATCAGGTTAGAATTTTTTTGTAAAAATGTATACTCATTTTAATCATATTTATTTTAATCATTGTAATAATCATTTTTATTTTTTTGGTATTTATGGAAGAATTTTTTTTTAATTTAATTTTTGATAGTTTTTCATGAAGTAATTGTCTTCCTCTAATTTTCTGTTTTATTTAAAAATGTTTACCATTTATTTTTATTTCCTTGTATGCAGTAAAGGAGGTATTGTAATCGTGAAAATTTTCGGTTTTCAGTTTTCAACAGAAATATCCATGTTGACCATCCCTGAATCCATTTTGACTAGTTTCGTCGTGACGTCTGTACGTACGTTCGTACGTATCTCGCATAACTCAAAAACGGTTAGCCGTAGAAAGTTAAAATGTTGTATCTAGGATTACTGTATAATCTAGTTGTGAACCTCCCTTTTTGGTCATTGTATGATTACCCGAAGTGGTTCTTCACTTGAAGGTCATTACGGATTTTCATCAAAAGTTATATTTAAATATAATGCAAAACTTCTCAAATTTGATATACAAGACCTATGTATTAATATAAATAACATAATAAATTTTGGTCAAAATTGGCAAACCGGAAGTGGTACTTTACTTAAAGGTCATATTAGACTTTCATCAAAAATTATATTAAAATATAATGTAAAACATCTCAAATTTGGTAAATAGAACTTTTATATCGATACGAATGTATTTAATAGATTTTTGTTAAAATTGGTGAGCCGAAAAGGGTACTTTACTTGAAAGTCATAATAAACTTACATCAAAAACTATATTAAAATATAATACAGAAATCATATGTTTCGGTAATAAAGTTGGAAACAATTTGGTTTCCAATCCAATTATACATTTTTATTACTTGTTTTAAGTGTTAAAATGGAGTGTAAAATACTGGTTTTCCTCCCCATTTGTGAGATGAACAAGTCTGCAGCAGGAGAATCAGATATAAGTTCAGTGGGTTTTTCCGCTTAAAATGTCGAAACTGTCGATTTCCAATGCTTTATCAAGTGACATAGGCAGTTCTAATGTCAGAGAACACGAACAAATGTCTTAGGAACTTGTTACCTACTGAAAGAAAATTATATATAATAACGGAATGAGACCTCCAGAAACAAGAGTATGTCTGTGTGAGTATGTGTCAATAGATGGATATCGCGACTCCGGGTGTCGTTTTTGAGATACTGAAATCTTCGGAAACTAGTAACCAAATTGTGGATCACTTTTTGAGCCAACGATTTATAGTTTAATAGGCGTTCAAGGAAGTCATGTGTTGTCCACATCAGATATTTGTTTACATATTTTTCACTGTTTTGGGGAATTTCTCCATCTTCAAAACAGTACTCTTATGCATTATTTACTTCAATCCAAGATTGTGACAATCATATCCAGAGCATGTATATACACTTTTTTATTTAAAAAAAAAATAATAGGGACTACTACAAAATAAAATAAAATACAATTTATGGATGAAATGACAAAAAAAGATTTGAGAAATGAAAATTAGTTTAAATGTTTTTAATAAAACAGAAAATTACTTCATGGAATACTACTCAAAATTAAAATAATAATCAATACTGTTTTTATAAAACTTTAATGATGATGATCTGTAAGGTAAGACATTGCCATTGTTAATTATCAGTTTTGTAGCCTACATCTGTAGAAATCTAATTTATTTCCCTATTAACATTTTTTAACTAATGAGGTAATAGCTATTGAAATTCATCTTAAATAAAGTACTCCAACCGCATTTTATAATATAATTATCTACAAAGCTTCTATTTTCTTTCTCCAGTTTTATTTTACTTAGCTTCAGAATATTTTATTAGAAAGGTTATCTATTTGAGAAAAGGTTTAATTCTGGCTGGCAAAATCCCTATGTTTGACTATCCTGATGATTTGGTTTTGTTGAGTTAAGATGCGGAAGCTATTAAATTGAATATAGCCATACTGATGGATACTAGTGAAGAATTAGTTTACAAAATAAATACAGATAAAACAAAATTTATCTTTAGGATTATATTTTAGTTTTATCTTTAGGATTATATTTTGTTTATAATCTCATAAATTTTTATTATGTTCTCTAACCTTATCTTTGAGACAGTTTGTTTTTAGTATAGTCTAACAATAGATAGATAAGTATGTTGTGTATTTGGATAAGGGTTTCTCTCTAGTTGAGAATTTATGAATTAATGCAAAAACTGGGAGAAATTCTTATTTGAAATTCTGTGTTAATATAAATTCTTTTTAAGCACCATGTATTCTGAAAATATATATCTGCTTTTAGAAGTTAACATCTGTTGCCAATAATATAATCACTGACAATATCAATAATGTAATCTCAGAAAATATCTGTTGCTAACATGATATTGTTATTTGCAGGAAATGGATGTTATAGAAGATACTGGACCATTACCTATCACTTCCAGTCCCAATCCAAATCCCCCTGTGCCAATGCCCCCTGGTGAGTATTTAATTATTTTACTGAATGCAGTGTTCAAATCATACTAGATTGAATCATAATCTTTATGGATTTTACGATTTTGAAAGTAATGTCTTTATAACAATGGTGTTGTATTGTTTTTATTTTTTTATTTCATCCACCCTTTGACATAAATTGGGCCATTTCTAGTGATGATGATTAAAAGATGATAAAATAAACTAACCTCTTTTGCTTATGATAGCATGCAGATTTTTTGATGTTATTGTAATAACAGAATTAACTAGATTGTAGTTCATCATGAATGCCATTATCACTTTCCCTTTAAATGCACTATTAACTGTTGATAACTCAAATTTCAAGGGAAGAATATATCCATTCAATGTCGTATTTCCGGTCGAGAATTTGTTCATCTCAACTTAGTACTGTTTGGTGTGCTTATCTCCTTTCTTGCAGTACCACTTCCACCATGGTAGTTACGCAATATATTTATTTATAGTAGTTACTTAATATATAATATTACTCTAATCAAATTTTTTATTTTCATTCTTTTAGTGAGTGACTCTAAAAAACAAAAACAAAAATGAGAAAACGAGAATCCCTTTGTAGTACTGTATGACATCGATATAAGGTCTTAGATGGCATTCTCAGTAAAATTTTATGAATTAAGTATTCAAAATTTTGATTAATAGACAAAATAATATTTTATGTAGATCATAAACTTGAGGAACTACTTCCAATGATTAAGTATAGACAATATAATTAAAACGGAAAACATATAAATGTATAAAATTAATTATTTTTATAAAATATACAAAATTAACAGAAAAATAAAACTCTGAAGATGGAGGAACACTTTGAAATGTTGGTGAAAAGAATAATAAAAATATAGATGTAACGATAATAAGGAAATGTTAAAGGAAAGTTTTTGTTTTCACTTAAAATATATTTAGTATATTAATATTAAATTTTCAGAAGAGAGTAGAAATCATACAATATGAGAATAACACCTGTTGGGAAGAGGGAAAGATACTTATGAGATGGACAAAGGAAATGTTCAACAGGTCCAAGAATGTTTAACAGTTCACAGCAAAGGAAATAGATTATCAAAGAAGTGAATTTATTAGAAAGTTCACAAAAAAATAAACGTCTTCTACGTAGACAGGGAACAAAGAAGAGATTATGACGATGATAACCAATTCAGTTTTTTAAGTTTTCATAACTGAGATCTTTTTTTTTCAATCTAAGTGAGGGATATTTGCGCAGATTTCTAACGTAAGCATGAGACTTGTAAAAAAAGTCTTCTGCATCTGAAAAAGACCTGTTTAACTCTTCAACTCTTAAGATTTTATACCAAGCCAAAATTATTAAAACCACTACCTTAATTGGATTAAGGCCATCTCTTCTTGAATTTTCATTTCAGCTTCTCTAAATCAGAAGTGTTAAAGTCATGTTTTAATTCTAAAACAAAACGTCCAAACGCTTTTAGTTTAATAAAATTTAATATTTCCTTGAAATTTTAGTTGTCAAAAGCCTTTTTTTTTTTTTTTTAGTTATGTTAGCTACCTTGTCTCACCTCTACAACATGAGACCTTTAATAAAAGCCTTTTTTGCACAGATAATTAAAGTTTTGAATGACTTGATATTAGAGTGTTTCTCATTTAATTATTTTTATAATATGTATATAAACCTGCTTTTAGTGAATTCAGTGCCAGCTAATTCGGCATCGACTATGAACCTTCCCCCCCTGATGGGCGTTGGTGTTGGATCGGGCCCCGGGCCAGTACTGGGACCAGGTACTGGCCCAGGTCCGAGAATGTTCAACAGTTCACAGCACAACAGTTATCAACCTCAAGGAATGATGGGCGGTCCTCCATATAACCAGCCTCCTCCTCCGGCAATGCAACAACCCTATGATATGTACCGAGCACCTCCGCCTCCACCACCGCAACAACAGCCTTCTTATGATATGCACAGAGATAGGCGGCCACCAAATTACTGGCAAGAAGGCGATTATGATGATAAAAGAAGTGAGGATTCTAGGGAAGCATGGGAAGAAGAAGAAGATTATCAAGAAAATGGTTACAGGGAATATCAAGAACGTCCTTCTTATCCTCAGCGAGGCAATTATTCACGAAATAGAAGAGGATGGTATAGAGGATCGAGGCAGCAAAGAGGTCTTACTCACTAGAATTATTCTGTGTAAGTATTACATTTTAATTCTCCAAAGGAATTATATAACCAAGTTTAAGGTGTATTATAACTATGTAAAAAATTGGTGATACGAGACTTCTTCAGAAAAATTGTATGATGTTGTATATATTATATGTATCTATATGTCTGATGTTGATAATTTCCCTTTATGATTTTTTGAATAAGCGACATTCAAAAGTTTTCATTATTCTTTCTGTTTATAAATGGGATTCCCTCCATAATTTAAAATGTTATAAATTATGATTTTTAATTTAAAACATTTGTAAGAATTATTTTCTGATCCGTAAATTGTATTTTCTTAATACTTATTAATGGTTTGGTTTTATAAAACAATTATTCTCATAGTTTTGGAAGTTTATTTTATTTTTATTTAGAATGGATGTGTTGTATTTGAATTTAATAATCGGAATTTTCATATTTGTTTCTATTTTTCATCCTTTTATCTGTAATTAATTATAATTGTATATATGTTTGCATCTGATCAACTGGAATTGTTCAAATAGATTTTTTAATGACAATTATGGAATATATTTATTCATAAATAATTAAAGGTTTTTGAAACATAAATTTTTACATATGTATACATATTTTGTGTTGGAGATTGTGTTAGGTAAAAAAAGAAAACAGAAAATGTGTTATATTTCTTTATGGCTTAAAAGAGTTCCTGTACCAGATTTTTGAAACCCAGATCATCTTTAAAGCAATACGTAAATTTGTGTAATAAAAATATTTGTGAAGTTTTTAGAACGTTGATTGAGGAAGGGAGATAGCAAAGGCTCTGAATGTTGAATGAGTGAGTGACATGTTCAAATCAAAAGAAGTGCCGGTTCAATTCTGGCCTGTGAGGGTTAATATTGATTTCTGGGCTTACCCAAGAAATATATCTACTTTCCCACTCTGACAAGAACAGATAACATGCGTATAACCAGTCTTTCTAGTTCTAGTTAAAAGTATATATGGCATCGCATACCACAACAGGTAAAAAATGATAAAGATGTTTTTGTTCTGATTTAATACCATAAACTGGACTAACATTAAGAAAATTGTTTTCAAATTTGAACTTTTTAAGTGAGCTCATTGTTCCTACCTTTTGGTACAAACTAAAATCTGAAATTACAAAAAGTGGTAGCAATGAGTCTGCTTAAAAAGTTTAAATTATAAATAACCATTGCCTTACAATTACCCCGTCAGTCTTAAAGTTACCCCAGTTCTTGGGTTTCTTCTTCTTTATCTTCCTCTTATGCCATTATCAACATCGAGCGCAGCCATTCTTCTCGGTCCCTGCTCAGCCGCTTCATTTGGTTGAGGGATTTGCCTCTTCCACTTCCAATCCTCTGTACGTATTCCTCGTACTCTGGGTCGCCCCGGTGGTCTC
The DNA here is from genome assembly GCA_948150685.1 of Rhaphigaster nebulosa. Taxonomy (NCBI): domain Eukaryota; kingdom Metazoa; phylum Arthropoda; class Insecta; order Hemiptera; family Pentatomidae; genus Rhaphigaster; species Rhaphigaster nebulosa. The sequence continues at coordinate 141,334,851 of OX411308.1, read as the reverse complement.
CTCTAGTACTTTTATAGCATCCATGTCCCCGTTCATGCATCAGACATGCCCAGACCATTTGAGCTGTCGGTTCTCCAAATTGGTTTTTAGTTTGGGTACTCCCAACTGCTCTCTTATTCTTTCATTTCTAATGTGGTCCCTCCTAGTTTTCCCAGCAAATCTACATAGTAGCTTCATTTCTGCTGCTGTTATGCGTCTGGTATGTCTGTCCAACATGGTCCAACTTTCTCCGCCATAGGTGAGACTGGGCAGGTATACAGCCTTGTACACGTGTATCTTGGTCTTCTTATCCACTTCCGGGTGGCCGATGATGCTGTTAGTAATCTGGTAGTACACCTGATTTGCCTTGACTATTCTGTTTGAAATCTCAGGGTCTATCCTGCCAGAGCTACTAATCACTGTCCCTAAGTAAATATATTCCTTCACTACTTCCAGCACCTCCCTGTTGCAGACCAATTGGACTTCTTCCTGTTCTTCTCTTCCCATAACCAGCACTTCATTCTTGGAGGCATTAATTAACCTACTTTTCTTGAGGAACTACTCTTCCCATTCCACCAGAGCTTGCTGCAGTTTTATCTTTGAATTGGCTACCAGGACTATGTCATCCGCGTATAGAAGACTTTGTACGAGGACGGTTCTCAAATTCCATTTTCCTATTGCGGTCCAGGCTGTACGGCGCTTACAGATCTTATGAATTTTGTCCATAAAGTTTACAAACAAGAGGGGGCTAAACTATCTCCTTGTTTAACTCCTCACAATTGGAAAAGGTTCCGATTCCATGCCGTTTATCCTCACTAGTCCAGTGGCTCCTCGGTAGGCTGACTTTACGGCCTTTATTAAATCTCCAGGAACTCTCTTGGCCACTAGAGCATTCCATATTTCCCTTCTTGGAACTGAGTTAAACGCCGCCTTCAGATCTAGAATTGCCAGGTATAGGTTTTTGCCCCTGTTCCAGACATTTTCAGCGATGTTCCTAAGAATAAAGATGTTATCCTGCGTCTGTCGGCCTGGACGGAAACCAGCTTGTTCACCCTCTAACTGCCCTTCTATAATCCGCCGGAGTTTCCTCTCCAAAATGGAAGTGTAGAGTTTATATACCACTGAAAGCAAACTGATTGGTCTATAGTTTCCACACTCCATTGTGGTGCTTTTTTTATGAATCGGGAGGATTATGCTATATTCCCAGTCTTTAGAGATTCTCTTTCTGTCATATGCTTCCTGGAACAGCATTTGAAGAGCTTTAAGAAGTTCTTCTCCTCCGTATTTCAAGCATTCTGGTGGAATACCATCCTTTCCCGGTGCTTTTCCTGTCTTTATTCTCTGGATTGCTTGTTCTATTTCTTCTTGTTCTATTACCTCTAGGCTTTCCTGGATAGAGGGATCTTGATCTAAAATGGAGGTGGAAATACCTCATGAGGTATTTCTGGATTTTCGGAGAATAGTTCCCGGAAGTGTCGCTTCCATCTGTTAAGGATCTTTTGCTCGTCAGTAAGCACGGTTCCATCGCTGTCTTTTACTTTTCTTACGGTCTATATTCTTCTTTCCTCTTAAAGTTTTAACTTTTCGCCAAAATGCTCTTATGGATTCCCGATGGTCTTCACTCAGCTTTTTACCGAAATTCTGCCATGAGCGTTTCTTGGCCTGGCATACAGCTACTTTACATTTGTTCCCAGCTATTCGGTAAGCACGCAGCTTTACTTCATTCCTATCTTGGAGGTATGTTTTCCATGTATGCTTCTTCTGAGAAACTAACCTTTGGAGATCACTAGTCCACCAATCAGTCCGCTTTCCTTTACCAGATATTCTTCTCTTTCCACATACTGTATATGCCATCTCCAGGATACATGTCTTCAGTGACTTCCAGATCTTTTCCATGTCTCCATGGAATCCCATTGCTCTCAATCTATCTTCTAAGTTCTCTGTACATATGACCCTCTTTTCTGGGTCATCCAAGGCCCCAACATTTAGGGTTTCAAATGCTTTCACTTTTCTTTTATGATCGGGGATGATCCTTGTATCAGCCACGAGTAGAAGGTGGTCACTGTCTAGCTCCGCTCCTCTCACGACCTTGATATCAGCGAAATACCACCTTATGTGTCGATCGTATACAAAATAATCAATCACATTATTTCGCTCCAAGGACGAGAAAGTAATTTTATGGATTCTTTTGTCTGGATAAAATGAGCTTCCAATAAGGAAGTCATTATCAACGCAGAAGTCTATTAGCTGCTGTCCATTGTTGTTCTTCACATTTTCGCCTCCATGTAGCCCTAGAACACCATATCCGGATGCCTTATTATTTCCTATTCTAGCATTAAAATCCACTCAGGATTTACGGATCTTCCTTTTTCCTTAATTTTATCCACTATTCTTTGTAAATCCGAGTAGAATGTCTCTTTTTCCACCACACTGGCATTTTCAGCTGGTGCATATTTCTGGACTATGGAAATTCTGGACATCTTAAAATCTACCTCAATTATTCTTGGAGATATGGGTTCCCAGTCCTCCAGATGCTCATACATGGTGGGCGACATTACTAGGCCCACACCTTTGGCGAAAACCCCTCTAGGCAATCCTGCATAAATTAGGGAGTAATTCCCTGCTAATTTCATTTCACTGCTGCCCTTTCTCCTTACCTCGCCTATGCCAAGAATCTCCACTTTGTTCGACTTCATCTCTTCCACCAGCTCGACCTTTTTCCCAGTTAAAGTTTTTATGTTCCAATCTTGTTGGAAAAAAAAAGTTCCAAAATCTTGGGTTTACTTGATTTTAATATCCATTGTTTGATGTTTCAATGAAAGGAAGCACTTAATGAAATCAAATCTCTGTGGTTTTAATCTTTGTAGTGCCCTAATATTTAGGATTTTCTAAAGGATAACTTGTACTTCTACAATCCATGAAGGTTCTTGAGTTCAGTACAGGCTTTTTTGACCAACAGTTTTACAGCTAGATGACATAATCAGCATACATGCTCCTCTGCCCTGTTTTCTCCAACCCACTAAATGGTCAGGTACCCACTTTATAGGAAGTGGTCCATGAGAGTCTCCTAATCCTATTATCGATCCATGGCTGATGGAACAAAAAATTATTTTGTCACTGTAGCCAAACTCAAATGTTGTCCAGCTGTTAAGAGTTCAGTGCCTAACTCGATCCATTATTTTTAATTTTAAAGGTGTGGTGACTGATCCAGATTAAGTTACCTTAAAAGCCACCGAGCAGTGAGTTATATGAAATTTAGTTAATTTCATCACCATTTTGGATTTTCTAAAATCTGACTCCAAATTCTTAATCAGTGACTTTTGTAAACAGACCTTACTGAAAATTTAGAGGATCACTAACCATCTGATTATCTCATGGTATTTTTACCAGCCCATTTGGTTTCCCTCATGGCCTGATCTTGCTGAGGAGCATGTAGACTGAAGTGTCAGTGCACATAAAATAGTATAAAAACATTTAATACTTTTTTTATTTCTAACTGCACTCTCTACCATCTTAAAAATTATTTATTTAATTTTATGGAAATTGGCCCATTGTTGTGAGTGATCCTCTCTCAGTTATGAAAATGTTTTGAGGTAACATTCTGCCTTTCATCAATTCTTCTATTCAAGTAATAAATAAACTTTTAGCATTCAGTGAAAATATTTTTAAAAAAGCTGCAATGAAAAACTTGTTTTAGGGATGTATTATTTTCACATTACAGTTCTGACTTGTATTGTAATGCATGCTGTTGTCATTACAATAATTACTAGAAATTATGAACCAAAATTTATTGATTCTTCAAGATCATTTGATATTACTTCAAGGCTGGTTTAAAAAATGGAAAATTGAACTCATTAATTACGAATCAGAACACTTTCTTTTGCTCAAAGATGATGCTCCTTATCTGTTTACCCCATCATGTGTCTAGTTGATTCAATTTACTAAAGTAGGGATGTAGCCTTGCAATATCTATAAATATGATTATTTAGTTTTAAGCAATATTTATTGAAATTTTGGGTATATTTTGTAAATTTGCTGCTTCTGATATGATGGTGATTAATCCTTTGAATGTGTTAACTTCCTGAAAATTTCGTCAGCACTCAGGCAAACAACCTGAACTGGGAATTGGTTGATTTACTATCCCTTGTAATAAAATTAAAATGCATAATAAACAATTATAAAACTTTCATATTTAGTACATTTAATTTTTAGTTTCTAAATTGTGATATCAAAATTGAAGTTTCTTCATATTTTGTTATTTACACTTGATTGTTACGAATCTTGATCATCTATTTTTAATAATTAGTAATTCTCTAGCTGCAACCAACAAAATAAAACTATTTACTACTATTTTTTATATTTTGTAAAAGACATTGTATATTTTAAAAAAACAGGAAAGCAGTTTTTTTAAATAGGCAGAATCCTTAAGTGAATATTTGGATTAGGATATGTTTAGATTTTTATTTTATTATACAAAATTGTTTTAAAAAAATCTTTTTTTTTTTTTTTTAACATAACCTGACAATTTTGTTCTCCCTCCTTTAATTTATTTTATTTTTTTCAAGAATTCATATATGAGGTGTATTGGTTACATTGTTTTGATCAGGAGGGAAACTAAAGTATTCTCAAGCTGTAGGTTGTGTTGAATATTGTACCTGCCATACTGATTGTTAAGGATTTTTTCTCACAAGGAAGTGAGAGAGAAATGAAAGAGTAATTTTCACTATAGGTAAAGGTTTTTCCAATTTTTTATTAATATTGTGTATTGTACATTACCATGGTGTATACTAGCTATGATACTATCATACTGATATATTATCATACTATCTAATTTGAAATTAAAGAGACAAATAAACATAAGTAATATAGCCTGACTAAAGTCAATACATAAGTACTATGTACTGACACATATGTACTATACACTGTATATACTGACTATAATCAATACATAAAACAAATAAGCATAATTATCAATTATCAGAAATTACTTTGAAACAAGCTATGACAGTTTTACTATTTCTATTTCAGAATCTCCTGGGAGTGATTCTATTCTAGTTTGTGAAATATGAAATTGATTGTATTATAATTCAACCTATTATGGAAGATCTATTTTATAAAGGTTCATGTGAACATTTCGTGGAAATCTCTTTAAAAAATATTCTGAGTTTCTTCAGGGCCGGAACTAGGGGAGAGCAAATGGGGGTACTTGCCCCAGCAGTGGGATATGAGTAGCAGGTGGAGGATGCCTCTAGCCTTTTGGCCTTTATTACAATAAAATTATATTATTATGTACAGCATACATCTTCAAATTTTGATTTCAAACTTTGATTTTCAAAGAAGCTTAGAGAGCCTCAAAACTTGGCTGCCAGGGATCACCAATACCATGCTTCTGTCATTGCCCACATACATTTTTATTTTAAGGTTAGGTAAAATAATTTTTTCTGCTTTTAAATTGTTTTGACCTTAATTCAGTCAATTGAATGAGTTAATGTTATTAGATGATGGAATTTATTTCGAAATATAATACAATAAGGTTATAAAACTTAAAAATAAATCTAAATCTTATACATAAAATAAATCTTTTATTATAAGATTATAAAACTGTTGACTTTTATTGAAGAGGTGAAGTGAAGTTAAGCTTACTTCCTCCTGGCAAAAATCTTGTGTTCCTTTCAAGTGATCGAATACTTCATTGTTTTCATGCCTAGACTTACATCTACAGTTGTAAAAAACGCTGCAAATTATTACACAATGGTTTATTATTTCCACTTAGTAATATTTAAAAAATATCTAATCAGACATGAAGAAATCATAGGGTAAAATGAAACGGAGGAAATATTTGATGTGCACTTCAGTAGGAAAAAAAAAGGGAAAGGCTAAGGAAGTGTAAAAATAATTCAAGGAAATCAGAAGCCTAATAGATAAGTCAGGAGCCTAGGACCTCGATGACCACGAAGTTCATTACGCTATATCTCAGCCAATACTGGTCCGATTTAAATGATTTTTTTTTCCTTATGTAGAAACTTTACGGAAAATTTAACGGACGGATTCTTCGATATTTTGATTCTACTTATCTTGAAACGTAAAACCTCAAAATTTGAGGGGAGGGGAGTTAGAAATTTTTTTTCCTTGGTCGATTCCAAAGGTCTATTATTTAAAATAATAAATCAAAAGCATTTACAGATAGAGATTTTTTTATTTTTCGTTTTTTTTTATTTTAATGTCTTGTTACGCTGATTCCAAAACACCTTACATTTCTCATCTATCCTTTATAAATGGCCGAATTATGGGCATATAAGATCTTTAATCGGCAATTATATAGATTTTGTTTTTAATGCCTTATGCTGATTCCAAAACACCTTACCTTTTCCCTCTATCTTTATAAATGGACGAGTTATGGGCATATAAGATCTCTAATTGTTACCGAATCTCAAGAAAATCGGTCCAGTAGTCTCGGAGAAAGCCGCGGAACGTGGATGGACGGATTTTTTTTTATTCGATATTTGGATTATACGTATCTTGAAACGTAAAACCTCAAATTTTGAGAGTGGGTTACAAACATTTTTTCCTTGGTCGATTCCAAAAGTCTATTATTGAAAATAATAAACCAATATACGCGAATTAGAATCTTCCAAGTAAGTCTGAATACTGGTATTAGACCTTCATATTTCCAGTCTGTAACGAGAATACTTTCGACCTGGACGATCAAAAAATACTTGAAATCAGACACCTATTTTGGCCTCAGTTCTCGGAATACTGAAGATTATAGAAAAATACTCTTTAATTTAAATAAAAATCCCTTCGCTCAAGATTTATTTCAAAAGTAAATTTGTTTTTATTGTAATGAGTAGACTGTTTTATATTTTATATTTCTTCACTAATAACTGTAATCATAATTTAATTGAACTTATAGCAGAATTTGAAAGTGTACTGGAAAGACATAAATACCTCTGACAGTCATAAAAATGCATTGAGAAATATTTTAATAAAAATATGTTAAATTTCATAAATGATAATAAAAATAAAAACAATTATAAGTTTAAACTAAAAACATTGTTTGTTAATAGAGTAAAAGATGACTGTAAAAAAAACAAGGAGGTTTCTAATAGATAATCCGGAGTTATGCCTAATAAAAGCAGATAAAACCAAAAAACTTGTTTTAATCCAAAAAGAACAATATAACAATAAAATTTTAAACTTTCTAAATGATAAAAATGTAAATAAAACCATCAGACAAGATCCGGGTAAGAACCTTAATAAACAGATTTCGGATTATATAAATAAATTAGAGAAATATAAATTTGTAAATAGGCGAACAAAAAACAAACTGCTTAATAATTATTTCCATACTCCTCGAATCAACTTTATAGGCAAATTTACAGATTACCGATGGGGAGTTGCTTATCAGTAAACCTTTCTGGAATTGTTCTAAATTATATCATCGAAGACGCACTAAAATCATCTAATGCAAAACCAACTATTTAAAAATATATGTTGATGATATATTCTTAATCATTAAAAATGATGAACACCCCTTATTATTGAACGCACTTAACCAGGCGTATTCACGAATTAAATTTACATATGAAACGGAAATAGATAATAGCCTTAGTTTTCTAGACATAACCGTGGTACGAGCGAAAATAAAATACTCACAAAATGGTATAAAAAATCAATTATTGGGAATTATAATTTAAAGGAAGCACGCCACGGACGGTAGAATTTAGAGGGCGGCGAATTTCGAGCGAAATTTATTTTTAGTGAAAGTAAAACATATTTATTTCTGCTTTTTATTTGTACTAACCTTAACTCAGTCAATGTTAATATTAAGAGATGATGTTATTTATTATTTATTTCGAAATATACTGCCTAAAAATACTAGTTCCTGCCCTTAAACTCCCATCCGTAAAAGCTACTTCCGGATTCGCTTCTGGGGAAAAATACACTCGAATCTCTGTATATTAAACCGGAAGGTTTAATTAATAAATAAATAAAATCAATATATATCTATCTAGTAAATGAGCTAAACCCAGTGTCCCAACTATAAACAGAGGTATTCGATTGAAATAAATTATTTGTACTTATTTTTAAACATTGATCCAAAGCTAGTATTCAAATACTTATTATTTTACAATTTCAAGGCATTAAATGTTCGTTAATTAATGTGATGACTTTAAAATTATTTAACTTTATTAATATTAATTAACTACTGTTGTTAATGTATATATTCGTTTTACTGAGGTAACTATTGCTTAGTTTACTGTGCAATTATTTGTCTATATTAAATTGATGGTAGATAATCAACTGTGGTGAATAATGAATACGTATTAAGGACTGAATCATGATTTTTTTAATGTAAAATTCGATGTTCGATGTGCCATCATCAATGTAAGTAAATTCTCTTATGTGAACACAAGAACTGAGTTCATTCATTGTTATAGTTCTTGTGTTCGCCTCATAGAATTCAGTTGCCCTGATGATGGTCTAACATGTTTGGGTCGAAATGTCAGTTTTTACAATAAAAAATCATGTTTATTAGCAAGGAGAATGAACGATGTTTTATTTTACGTCGTAAAACATTCGTAAAAAATGCGCATTTATTTTAGGTGAAATAATTGATTTTAGAGTACGAAGTAGAGCTAAGGAATCGCCTCCAGGAAGTAGACGCGAATGCAAGCCTGGACAATATGTGGAGCCTCATTTAAAGTAGCATTCTGCAAGTAGCTAAGTTAGTCTGCGGAGAGAAAAAGGCCTGCACAAGAAATAAACGTACTTCGTGGTGGAATGAAGATCTGAGGATACAGGTGAAGGGGAAGAAAATGGAGTGAAAGGAATACTACCAGGATAAAGCACCAGAGAAGTGGCAAGCCTTTGTGGTGGCTTGAAACAGGGTAAAAGAAGCAGTTAGAAATGCGAAGCAGAAGTCGTGGGAGGAATTTGGGAAGAAGATGGATCAGAACCACCAGGAGAACATAAAACTCTTCTGGAGAAAGATAAAAGCTTTGAGAGGGCGTAAGAGCAAAGCAGTAAGGAACACCACTCAACGAGTCGGAGTGGACCTTGGAATGAGGAGGAGTATGGCGAGATGATGAAAGAGGATAAGATCGAAAGAGCAATAGATAAAATGAAAACAGGGAAAGCACTAGGTCGGGACAACATAGTGGTCGAAATGGTGAAATATGAGGGCTCTGAATTGGAGCGTTCTCTTCAAGCTCTCTTCCAGAAAGCCTGGGATGAGAAAAGGATTCCAATATACTGGAAAAATGAAATCATAATTCCCATCCACAAGAAAGGATGCCAGGCTGAATGTTCCAACTACCGACCAATATGCCTATTGGTCATCTACAAATTGTATACCTCTATTCTGGAGGGTCGGCTTAGACCACTGGTGGAGCACCAAATTATAGAACAAGAACAAGCTGGGTTCAGACCAGGACGACAAACTCAGGATCACGTCTTCACATTAAGAAATATCCTCCAGAAATCCTGGGACCGGGACAAGATTTTGTACATTGCATTCCTGAATCTCAAATCAGCTTTCGACTCGGTCCCAAGAGAGGAAATATGGGCTGCCCTCAGAAATAAGAAGATACCGAAGAACTTGTTAGAGGCCATTAAATCGAGATATCAGGAGCCTAAAGGAATCGTTAGGCTCAATGGATTGGAGTCTGGCCATTTTAAAATGGCGAAGGGGTCAAACAGAGAGACAGTTTGAGCCCTTTGCTATTCCTCCTATTCATGGATGAGGCGGCATCCATATGTAGGAGAAGAACTGAGAGGACGTTTCTAGGGCGAAGAAATCTAAACCCAGTAGTAGTCCAGTTTCTCCTCTATGCGAACGATGTAGTGCTGATTGCTGACTCGGTCGAAAAGCTCCAGCAAGCGGTGACAACGGTATGAAGAACTCCGCCGAAAAGGAATGGCAATCAATGCCAATAAAAGTAAGATCCTGCAAGTGGGTAGGCGGCAGGAAGAAGATGTACACATATTCTGCAATGAGGAGGAAATGGAAGTGGTGACTGACTTCACTTATCTCGGTACAGTAATGGACAGGTCTGGGAAGATGGAGGCGGAAATGTCCAATTGGATTAACAAGGCAAACGCGGTTTATTACCAGATATGTAATACTGGAATGTCAAAATTCACATCTTCAAGTCAGTCTACATGCCGATACTACTGTATGGAGCTGAAAGCTGGGTATTGACGGGGAAACAGGAAAGCAGAGTTACCGCGTCAGAAATGAAGTACTTGAAAAGAGTGGCGGGGAAGACAAGAAGATACTGCGTTCGTAACAAGAGGATTCGACAAGAATTGAAGATTGCCCCGCTAAAAGAGCTCCTGGAAATCAGGCAACTGAAGTGGTTCGGACATGTTATCAGAATTAGTGACCACCGGGATCCTCTCAAGACGATGGACTACTTGCCGAATGGGAAAAGAACTTGAGGACGCCCAAGGATGTCCTATCTGGAGTACATCGATCGCCTTAGTAGAAAAAGAGGAAAAGATCTCCAATAAGTAAGAAACCTAGATATATACCGAGATGAGTTCGGCTCCTGACTGGACGCTTCCCTGCGCTGAAAGGCACTTTAGGGAGAAGTGAAAGAAGAAGAAATCAATTTTAAAAAGTGTTTGAATTATTGAGTAAAGCAGTCTTGTAGATTTTTTCACGCCAAAAATGATGGAAGATTTTGATTCAGCACAACATAAAACCTTATTGTTGAAAACACCATGCAAAACAAAAACAAAATTTTTTTTTCAGTTCCGAAGATGCTCAAAAATTTTAAGATCCAAAATTACGTTCCGATTTGAGGCTCTGTATCTCGTCTTCAGTGCAGCCGATATTGACGTTCTTGGACTGGTCATAAATATGAACCACATTGCATTATATTCGAAAGTCTGTGCAAAAAAATGCGATTACCAAATAGAAACAAAATTAAGGTTTTTGAATATGACATTGGTTCTAAAACACGTAGAAATACCACGATTAAAAAAAAAATTGCTTATTTTATGATCCTTTACCGATGGCCCAAGTTTGATTTCAATCTTTCATAGGGTTCTTGATATTTCTTTACTTCGTACAAGGAAATAAAAATGTTATTAAGGCGAAACCTCGGAATATTTAAGCGTTTTTTAGCATTTAGCCGATATTTACGGTCTCGCATCTCAATAACTGTTCCGAATTTTTAAAAATATTACATATAAAACTTGGAGGAAATTTAACGTTATTTAAAATTGGTTATGTCCATGATTTACCAAAAATGCACTGAAAGCGAGTTACTAAGGAAAATCTGAAACAGTTCCACTTTCTTTAAAATTGTTATTTCAATATTTCTTGGTGTCTATTGAGAATAATTACAAATAGTTTGTGGGAATCTTGAAAGAAATTTAATCCTCATTTGACAAGATTGGTTACATACAAAAGATACATTTTGCACAAAAGTGCACTGAAAAATAACTATTTTTAATAAATATATTTAATAACTATTAAGGCGAATAAAATAACGTAACCACTGGATATCTAACTTTTATATCTTTTTTTTTTCAACTTGCCTCGTATCTCAGTAGCTGTTCCGAATTTAAAAAAAATGCTAAATATAAAACTTACAAGAAATTTGACGTTCTTTAAAATTGGCCATGCCAATTTTTTCCCAAAATGCACTAGGAGCGAGTTACTGAAGAAAATCTGAGAAAAGTGACGAAAATGACGAATTCGTTGACCTATAAAATTTTATTTCAACCGATCTAGGGTGGCAGACCTTCATATTTCCTGCCTCAGCTCCCGGACTAGGGAGCTTTACATCAGCTTCTGGCACAACAGGACTCAAAAAAGATCGACATACAGGAAAGGAGATGGACAGGCCAACAAGGGTCTCTCGCTAAGAAAAACCACAACACCTACTACAGATGTGATGACTGTGCCAGGCATGCGTGTCGTGTTTACAAGTCTTTGTAGTTGAAAAAAATATCACCCAGTCAATAATTTATTTTAAAGCAATTAGAGCCAGAATTTGATACAAATGATGATGGCATAAGGATGGCTGGTTTTGCAGCATCATGGGGCCTGATCGTGGGGTGTACAGTAATAAAATTATAAGATGAAATTGATCATATATTGATGAGCTAAAGGCAATTATGAAGCCTCTGGAATATTATCAAGCATACGAGGTGCTAATGTGGATTCTGATCACTATCTTACATTTGCTAAATTCAGGACGAGAAATTTCGTGATGAGAAACCAAAGGGGAACACCGTGCAATAGATTTAATCCTCTACAAGATTAGTGATTATATATTTTGCACTAACGTGCACTGAAAAATATTTATTAAGGCGTAACCACTGAATATTTAACTTTTTGCTTTTTTTTACATTTAGCCCCTTATCTCAGTAGCTGTTTCGCGTTTTAAAAGATTCATGTTAAAATTTGCCATGCCTAAGTTTTTCCCAAAATGCGCTGGAAGAGAGTTACTGAGGAAAATCTGAAAAAAGTGACGAAAATGACGAATTCGTTGATCTATAAAACTTCATTTCAACCGATCTAGGATGACAGACCTCAATATTTTCAGTCTTATGAGAGCACTTTCGGCCTAAGCAATCAACAATTTTCTTGAAATCAGATACGTTTTTTGGCCCATGCTCCCCTTTTTGACCTGGACCACTCTGTCTGTATAACGATGAAATATTCTATTGTCTAATTTAAATTCCATGAGGCGAGTATGAACCCTCCTTTTTTTTTCGAATTTCGTTTTAGGATGGTTTAAGTTTAAAAGGTTATCAGCCTACTGCACCCGAGGTGGTGGGGCGGCCTCCTCAGAGCGCCCTAACTCCCTTTCGGGGTGGCTGCCTAGGGCGTGTGCTATGGTGCCTTAGTCTGTTGGTGTGGGGGTGAATGTAGTGTGCTCTAAATGTTATAAATGTCTGAGCCTCAGTGCACTGTTCCCGCAGCCTGGAGTACCACTGGCTATCTGCGGTGCATTGACCGGGCGATGGGGCCGCCACCTCTCTACGCCTAAACACTATGATTCTACGAGACCTTTTACTCTTACGTATTTCCGCTGCCAGAAATTACATTCGTATGAGTTTCAAACGGTTTCACGACAAATTTGTACAAACATCAATAAACTTGTACAAAATATGGCAACAGACATTTCTGATGTATCTTGACGAAGACTGAAGAGGAGGTGGATGAACGATCACTAACAATAAAATTCTGCTGAATGTCAGGAGGTGTGACACATGGGTGATGTCTTGCTCATGCCTAACCATGCTATGATCAACCTAATTTAGTCCAGCCCATCTTCTGATTGTAATCCGAGTGTAAATAGAATTCTTAAGTAAAAAAAAAATATATTGTGTTCGTAAAGCCTATGTGCTTTATACGAGATTACTTAGGAGCAAATATATTTATAATTATATATATATATATATATATATATATATATATATATATATATATATATATATATATATATATATATATACTTATATATTTATAAGTATTTAGATTATTTTAATCTAATTGTCGATGAAGAGAACAGTTTTATCATGCCAGTTTTATATTGGTGTCACAAGGATACCAAACTGCAATACTGCTTTGTATTTACCTCTTACAACTACATATAACAGATTTCAAAATAGGAGGAGGTTCTCAATTCGATTTGTGTATAATTGTTATTATACATGCATGTGTAAACATACACTCAGAGGTTCCATTAAAATTTCAGAAAGAGAAAAGCATCATTAATGAATAACTCTAGTAGCTGTGTAGTAAATTAGCTGTTTCACGTTCAAATAGTTTTATACAACTTTAATGTCGATAATTGCTGCCTATCTTCACAACCTCCCATGCCTCAAATTCGGACTAAGCTTGCTTACGTTTCTCTCTGGACTCATTTATTGTATTATTTTTTATTGACCCTATCTTGACGTCTTATTCTTTAATTATGGTCAGTTCTTTTTGTATGTATATTCTAGCTCAAGTTTTGATTTAAAAACAGTTTCACAAGATTTTTGTTTAGGGTAAGATTTGCTCTTGCTATAAAAAGTAGATTAAATTGCTTTAATAAATCTAAATCTAATCGCCTCTTAGTTTTATCGTGCTAATTTTGGTCTTGCTAATTTTTAATCTGTGTATGTTTACATTACCTTTTTTTTACTTCCTTCTACGAAGTAAATGAAGTATTGTAATCGCAAAATTTTTTTCAGATTTCAGCGGAAATATCCGTTTTGACCATCTCTGAATCCATTTTGACTAGTTTCGTCGTGACGTCTGTACGTACGTTCGGACGTGCGTATCTCGCATAACTCAAAAACGGCTTGCCGTAGAAAGTTAAAATTTTGTATTTGGGATTGCTGAAAAATCTAGTTGTGAATCTCTCCTTTTGGTCAATACATGATTACCGAAAGTGGTATTTTCCTTTTAGGTCATAATAGACTTTTATCAAAAATTATATTAAAATTAAATATAGAAATAAAATGGTTCGATAATAAAGTTTACAAAAGTGATTTTGTTTCCACTCCAATTAAACATTTTTATTACTTGTTTTAAGTGTTAAAATTGAGTGTAAAATATTGGTTTTCCTCCCCATTTGTGAGATGAACAATTCTACAGTAAGAGACTAAGATATAATTTAAGTGGATTCTTCCGATAAAATGTCGAAACTATCGATTTCCAATGCTTTATCTAGTGGCATTGACAGTTTTAATGTTGTCACGGAACAGGAAGAAATCTCTTGGCTATTACCTACTGAAAGAAAAGGATAAATAAAAACGGAACAAGACCTACAGAAACGAGAGTGTGTGTATGTCAATATATGAATATCGCGACGCCGAATGTCGTTTTTGAGATACTACAATCTTCGGAAATAAGTTACCAAATTGAGGATCACTTTTTGAGCCACCGATTTATAGTTTAATAGGCATACAAGGAAGTCATGTGTTGTCCATGTCAGATATTTTAAACTCTATTTAGTTCGACTATACTTCTTTGCCGGAATGCTTTAATTTTTGGTTCTAATACGTCAGATGTTAGCACTTGATTTCTTTTTCATTACTATTACTTTTTATTTTGCAATTTATATAATTTCATTCTGTTCTGTTATTCTCATTGTTTATTGTATCTTGCCTTAGAAGAGAATTTGAGCAAAAATGCCAGCATTCATTAAATAGTTCTACAACATTTTTGTTATAATTTTACAGCGATCCCGAAAATCTCCTACGGCATTAATTAATAAAGTTAATTATCCATTGCATAATATTATCTTCTTTTGGCACTGAAATAAAAAAAATATATAAATTGTCTACATGGTTGAGCGCTTCGATCCTCACCTTTGAGCCATTAAAAATTCCAAAACTATTATTTTTCCGAATTTAAACAATAGTTCTAAATGTTATTATCAATAACTTGTGTCAAATCAAAATCGACTATTGTTTTCTTTGTTTTGGGACGTAGATTTGTGGGATATATTAAAATACCTTCTTCAGTATTTGAAGTACAAACTTTTGTAGTCAACTTTTTTAACAGTAAAGTACAAACTTTTTTTAGTCAATTAATGCACTATTTTAATTTATATTAAAAATAAAATCAATAGTAAAAAATTTTTGACTTTTTATAATACTAAGTCCTATAAGAGTGGACTATATCTGAAATTCCTATGTATTTGGCAAATATGCACTGTGGCGTCAACTTCAAAGCGGCGGAGAGCCATCCTAATTTTTTTTGTAAATGATTAGCTCGAAAAAGCTTCAGTTTTAAAGCAACAAATATTAGCCTGTAATTAATCATATAATCATTTATATTACAGTACGATAGGACACGGCTCCTGCCGAAAGTCGGACAATTGCAGGTTTTTGATTATATAATATATTGAAAAACAAAGTTTATTATTGATTTTATCTTTTTATTTTCTTTAGCACCATCAGAGATTGGTGGTTAAATAAGGGAGGTGAGGTAAGGTAGGGTTAGTTCATAATTCTCTCTTCAAATCCAAAAACAGTTAAGAGCTGCTCTTTTCGGAGCATGAAGCCTAAACACTGATGTATCACAAATCAGCCATGAGAGTCCTCTAAGATTAAATATAACAAGTTGTAAAGATTTCATTTCCAAGCTAGTGACTAAGTTGGATGCTACAACTTCTGCTGTACAGATTTATCGGTGTTAATTTATCATTAAGACTGTTTTATTTTTTGCGGTTAGTGGAAACATCAGAAGCTGTTCTTCAAAATACTTGATTTACATTTCTCCTTGACAGTTTTCTAGTTTGTAAGAGCTTTTTAACTTGCTCTGGCAAAACATGATAGTACACTTACTCATGTTATCATGTTTTACTGTGGCAACTCCGGACTAGCGCACAGGCATGAAAGTATTTTTTTGTCAATATATTTATTCAATTATGTTCCACATCCCGCTTTCATGAATCACTGTAGATTGAAATATGTGAATCTCAAACAAGATTAAACTTTTAAATTTTTTCGATGGATACATCAGTATGACAATCTCTGCGGAAACTATTCTGCACTTGCCCCACAACCGTTACTGCTTGAATAATGAGCCATCCAGATACCTTTTACGCATTTACCGCTTAAGGCTCGGGCAAGTGCATACTAGGTACTACTGAATTGAAATATCAATCTCCTAAAATTGACGTGATCGAAACGTGGACTTGAATGTAATATTTAAACATAATCGTCTAAAGAACATTTTAAGTATGCCCACTGTATGGAGAACATAGTAACTTTCAATGCAGAAGAGATACAGGGAGGATATCTCACATAAGGCAAGTATCTCATAGTAGGACCCTTTCCCTTGCCAAATCAATACATAGATTGTATCTGAAATATCTATTCCAGTACTTGGTTTCCAAAAATTTTTATGATCGCGATTTCAAAAAGATTAAGTGACTAATATAAATGTTTTTTATTACACACCTATAATTGTCTTATAATAATTTTTCGACGGGAAACGAATCCCGATTGCGTCCATTTAAATATACATTATTGCATGATAAATCAGCACGATTGTTCATTTCCTCAATGCATGATTATTCTTTTCCTTTCAAAAAAATAGGGAAGGTCTACCCAATAAATTTCGAGTCAGAAATTCATATAACAAAATATCAAAAAACTTGATATATCTGGGTAAAAAAACTTGATTGGCTTCTAAAATTTAATGTTCATTGCTCATAAAAATTATTAAAAGTTAGAAAAAACCCAAATCTCAGCCGCGGATTAAAACTGCTTATCTATAAAAGCATTCTTCGGCCTTCTCTTCTATACGGTGCTCCATTACTATCTCATATATCAGTAAATACAATAAAGAGACTGCAGTAATTTCAAAATGGTATTTTAAAAACTTACCAGAAAAAGTCTTTTGAAAAAGAAAAGGCAGAAAAACTGCATGAATTATTGAACTTACCAGAAGTAGATGAATTCATTAAAGTAGAAGAACCATACAATTTTAGGATTCACTAAAATATCTACCAAACACAATTTAATTGACTTACATTTAGGCCGACTCCTCGGTGACGGCAGGATGAGTTTCAAGGTAGTTTTAAGATTAATAGATGAGCTAGATGAACTGATAGGTATGAAAAAGTTGGTAAAATTAAAATAAATTGATGAATGAAAAAAATCTTAAAATGTATCCAAGATACAGTAAAAGGATATTGGTCTTGTACATTATTATGCAGAACATTTAAAATTGGGGTTAAGAAAAAAACAAAAACAGTATGATTATACTTGTATGATGTTACATTGTGATTTCAAATACGTTTTTGTCATAGTGCGTTATTGCTATATACTTGGATATTGGATATAACTGGGGTTTATTCTATAAGGCCTGGTATTACGAATCCGTTCGTCGACTTTTAAATTTCTGGAATTTTAAATTCCGACCTTCAAGCTTTGAAACGATATCTTCCTCCCCCTATGCATGGATTAGATGAGTAAAGGCAGAGAAATTTATAAATAAACTTATGATTGATAAGAGTGAGGGAGAGGTATCGAGGTGCGGGGGGGAGCTAGGAGTATCGATAGTGCAGTGCACTAGAGGCAGCTCAGTCTGTGGCAGGCGCTCTTTCTGTTCGGTTCTACTCCTCTCAGTGCACTCCGTTCTTCGTGGGTCTATGTGGATGTCCTCCGCTATGTCTTCGCTTTGAGAATCCCATCCCCGATCACCATGTGGCTTCTCCTACTCGCGCTCTTAGCTCTTGTAGTCTCTCGAGGGTTATCTCTTCATCACAAGCACGGTAAGTCCAAGTGCAGTACGAATAGAGGATCAGTGAAATTGATTACTGAAATATAATGTGAACTTAAGATGAAATGTCATTACTTGTGAAATTTGGAATTTCTTTAAAATAACTGAGAAATAGAAATTAAAAAAGAAATGATTCGCTCGATATTTGTATTTTTAAATGATAAAAATATTCTGTTACCTATTTTCCTCTTCTATTTAATTTATACTATTTCGGATACATTGCTTTTTCTTTTTTAAATCATTGTGCTCAGAATTTAAAATAAATTAAAATTGAGTAATAGATATGAGAATAGATACATCCCTTAATATGTGTTTTTAATGTTATATTGGATTTTAAGCATCTTTCTCTACTATCAATTTGATTTAGGAAGGAATATAAAATTAATTTAAATTTGAAATTTCACTTTTGAATTGTTGAGGGCTAAAAGGATTGTATTAAAAAAAATATTTTTATTTGTTCTATCACACCAGTTTTTAAATATAAAACTTTTTCTTGATGTGGTTGCCGGTATTACAAATAACATTCGCGATTGTTTCTTCCGGAACTATACTCGTACATTCCAGATATAATAATTTTAATTTAATCTTTTTATGATCGATTTTTAAAATGGAAAACTCTTAGCATAAGTAGTTTTTCCTTTTCTCTTGCTAAAACTTGGCCATTAAGCCATTAGTATCACGTTGGTGTGAAATAATGGGAAGCGATTGACCATATGGCCTTCCTCGGCCAAAACAAGCAGGCACTGAATCTCCCCCGTTAAAGTCCTTCCCGTTATAGCTCCTCGGCCATTTGGTTTACCAACTACAGGATAATCATTACCTTCATTATCCTTGTCATGCTGAGATTTTTTATCTATGTTTTATTCTCAACTTAGACTACTACTTATCTAAAAATTTGCAGAATTAAATAATAAAATTTTAATGATAGAAATGGATCGCTGTATTTTAAAAACAGTTATTATTAAATGCAATTTTTGTACATTAATAAGTCTGGGAAGCTCTGATTTAAACGATAAGTAAATGAATTGCGATAATAAGCGACATTTGCAAATCTTAGTTGTTGTTTTTTTGTTTTTTTTGTAAATGAAATGTGTAATCGCTTAGTTGATTAATTGCGAAGACTATAAGTTTTCGCTTACTTCGCCATAATTTGTGTCTCTAAAAATTGAGCCCTAATCATTTATCAGGATCAGATTTAAACATGGAAAAATTGTTAAAGGATTATAAAGTATGTCTTCCATTCAGCCTTGTATTATCTAACATAAAATAAATAAAAAAGCATATTATATCTCCAATTTTTGTCGTGTCCTTACAGCTTTTTAATTCAAAGGAAATTCCAGAGGGTTTGTTTAGTGATATGAGAATATCAAAAAATTTTTTTAATGTTTTTTATATTTATGTTCTTATTCATAAAATTATATATGATTGCTACGATATCTAATATAGTTTAATTAATCGCAGCGATTCGCATATAGCCATTCTTATTGTTTATTTATTGATACATCCATAGAATTATTCACTAAAATTAGAAAAAATAAAACTTTACTAAAATCGGTCTAACCATCTTTCTTGTCTTCCTCCAGACTTTATAAATCCCTAGAATTATTGTATTATTAATATTTATCTTGTAGTAAAAAAGATAGATTTCCCTTTTATGATTATTTCAAATCATTGCCTAATTAATTGCTACAGCGAATTTAATTATAGACTTATATATTATTAATTAATATTTTTCTGCTAACTAATTGCAGACTCCAGCATAAAAAAAAAATGAAGCTGACATTATCGAGTGATATTTCATAATAGCCGTATTATACATTTGTTTTTTTAATTTTGGATATATTTTTATCTACAAAAACACTTTGTTGGTGAAATACATCCTGACTTGAAACCAAGGCATTAGAAAACGATCACCTTATTAATAGTTAGTAATTAATTGTTTCAATAAAGCGAAAGCTGCCAATAATGATTTTAATTTCCATTTATTTTAAAGTTACATTTTCGCAACGTGAAAACTGGTTTAAATCTTTCGTAATACTGCCCTGCAATCTGTGAATTAAGTATTTAATAGCTATATCTTTCTGTCAACAGTAGAAAGTCTCGAGTTTTATATACACATATATACATTTATATATATACATTTATATATATATATATATATATATATATATATATATATATATATATATATATATATATATATATAAACACACACACACACACACATTGTAACTTAAAGATACCCTCATTACACTAAGACTTTACTGTATACTCTTACTAATAAAATGGAAAAATAAAGTTTTTACAGTAGAATTATCGATTTTATTATTTATTTTTTTTCTAGCTGCAAATGTTTGTGGAAGGTTATAATCAATTTAAAATATTATTTGTTTAGAAATTTTGATATTATAAGTAACTATAAAGGCTGATTTACTCGAGTAAGTTTTTTTATCGAAGCTTTGATAAAAACCAGCCTTTACACACTAGAACATCACCAGCCATAGTAACACTTTACTTAAATGGAATTACTAAAACTAAGTCAAATGAAAGTCAACAATATAGATATAGTTTTATAACAATTCTCCACTCAACATTTTATATAGATTTTTACTCTGCCAATCTTTATCAAAAGACGTTCTATTTTATATTTTATATTTTATATTGCTATGTTGTATATGTTGTAGCTCATTCTTTCGAGGAAGATACAATATTATATTTTATGTTCTATTTAAATATTTGCATCAATATAAATTTTCCTGAATAGAATATTTCTGAGATTGACTACATATTCACTTTTGACGTATTAGTATTATGCATTATCTCTAAAGCTCTTTCTTCCTTTTTCTCTCTACGATCCCCGTCTCACTCAGAATCCAGTAATCTTTGGTTGGCGCATTTACATTGCAAACATCTGGAGTTCTAGGTACTATTTTTTCATTTTTTGAAATATTTAAACGTACATTTATCGATTTATGATACTTTTGACTATGTTCCCCTTTCATTTTCTGTAGATAACAAATTTTTCTTTCCTCATTAAAGATAATTTGTTGTTTGTCTGGAATCAAATAGTTTTCACTTTTCTCATTTGATGCGAGAATTTACAATTCCGTTAAGTTTCATAATAAAAATGTCTATCCGTGACGATAAATTATATTGCTTTTTGTAACAGATATGAGGCGTAACTAATCATTTTGTTTTTATGATTACTTAATGTTATGTTAATATTAGATATTATTACTTAAAGATGACTGGAAACGAACTTTTTTAATTAATGGACAAGTTAGAGCGTCGTTCTTCATTTAAGATTTTAATTCTGGAATCAGTAAAATATTTGGACCAAGATCATAATTTGATGTTGTCCTCCTCTCCTGGAACAGTGTGATTTTCTACCTCATTCTCCTTGTAATTTATCGTATTTGACAATATAGCACGATCATATCGTATTCATTTTTTTTTTTAATGTTGTTAATTTTAATAAAAATAATGACTTTTTTTTTAAAATAACACAAATAATATTCTGAACATAGAATGGCTTTGAGGCCATTGAACAGCCTTAAGATAAATGACTTCCCACTAGGGAATCTCAAAAGATATACCACACAAGATCAAGATGGCGTGGGTTGTGTGACGTATTTGGCGGCTTCGGAGCCGTTCGAGGTTGTCTGCTGGTCGAATTTAATATTGTTAGATCTTATTAGGTTATGATAATCCGTTGATTTTTTTTTTTTTTTTTTGATCATATTTATTTTATAAATTTTGATTTCCCTGCGTCCAAAAAAAATCTTTCAGATTGTGGTTCCTTGATTCTAAGGACCTCGGGTTCTTAATAATTACTGTACGCAAAGAATTTTAATAATAAAATCTACCAAACCGGAGTTTTAGGCTAATCAATGCACCATCCATAGTATAACGATAGGAAACAAATCTAACTGGTCTTAAGTGACTTATTCAGTTTTAGTACCTATGATAAAATGTAAAAGTTTTGGTTGACTCCTCCCCGAGATAATAAAAACAATTATTAATAATAAGGATTTTTCAGCTTTGTCATGTCAAAACTTCTTTATGTTAATCCTCAGCTAAGATTCCAATCGACGGTGGGTAAATCTTGAAATAGAGTACTGTTGATGTTTGTAATAACTTTTTAAAATCCCTGGAAGCAGGATTTTTTATTTTTTATCTGCACCTTTTAAGGTTCTGTCGTAAAAATCGTCTTAAAACACGGTTTCTTTATATTTAACTGCTAACTCAGCCGTAATATTTCAGGTGTTGATTTGGATTAGTGCTGAACTTTAACTGAAATGGTTCGTGTTCTGTTCCAAAATTGTAGCCATGGTCTTAAAGAAAAATTATTTTTGTGATTTATTGCTTTATTTCGTGAGCAAGGCACTGGACTTCTGACTCCGTTAATTTATTTTTAATTTAATTTAATTTAAATTTACTATTGACAGTATGGTATGAAAACCCTTTTGGATCCTCTGTTAAGTGGGTTACCCTTCATAATCTTGCGGAATCATGTTAATATCATCTCAAAACATCTGCTTGTTATTTTTCTTTAACTATTGAACTTTCATTCGACGTATTTTCATGTGCTTATTTAGAAATAAAATAAAATTATCGAACTTTAAAATTTTTAGCAAAAAAAAAATCTTTGGGTTGGCAGTTATTTTTAAAAAACGTTGTTCAAAATTCATCGATATTTTTTAAAATGATTTTAGAATTGTTAAACGTGAAAAAAAAAATTATTATAGGAGCTAACATTAATTTCAGGGAGCACATACGTATCCATATTCATATTTTGTTTTTGTATGACTGAAAATGTTCAAATGCTCTAAAATGTGAAATCAAATCTGCTTTCCCTACATCGCATCAAATCATTTGCTTGAATATCTTCGCGATGAATGATGACCAGGGTTTTCTTGACCTACCCTTACAGGTTCATCTTTAAAGATACTTTTATGATCTATCAGCTGACGTTTCTCTCACTCCACTGTTCTGTCTACCTCTCAACTATTATCTTATCCATTGTGTCCTGGGGTGGATCCATCAAGGTATGAAAGACAGCATGAACATATAGGAACAGCTCACACAAGGGACTGCCTGCCTACCTCTAGTTCTGGACTGAGTATGGTATTGAAGCAAACCGCGCCAAAATGACGTAATTTGTTGTGACGCCTACGGCCGCTTTCAAGGATAGCCATCAGATGGAGGTTCCGTCTTGTTACAACTGCTTTCTCTCTTCTCTCTCAGTCCTTCCGCCCACGTATCCTCTATCCTGTCTAGCGGAGATAGCCGTCTTCAAAGCTCAGGATTAGATACTTGATCTTAAAGCATAATTCATTCATGCTACTTAATAATTATCAAATCAAATATTACTGAAATTTAGAAGGATATACGTTGAGCTTTTCTCTTTTTTTCTTTTCTCTCTCCTTCCTTCTTTTCCCACATTAATGACTCCGTATCGATGATCTGGCGGATTTTAAGAAATTTAAAGATGCTGGGCGTTTTGGCTGTTTTTCATTTTTTAAAACGATTGCTGAAGCAATAGCTACTTTATAAATTGAAATTGAACGGTTATAAGCAGATAACGTTTTGAAATCAGTTTCCCCTTATCGATCCGTTAGCTCCTTTCCATGTGGGCCAGTTTCCGTTTACCAAAGAGGTTTGCAGAGCAACATAGGAAAGCAAAATCATGGAGACTCTTTTCTTAAAAAATTTACAGATAAACAGAAAACAAAAATAATAGAACTAACTACAACGTTTATCAGATTCAAAAAGTACACAAACATAATCTTTAATTGACTGGATATAAGTTTTTTTTTGCATAAACATTAATGTATTTATTGATAACAAAAGATCAATCGCACTAGAGCCCGTTAATTTTATGATCTATAATTTAGATAATGGCAGAGGTATCGGATTCTCTAAAGGTGTCAGCGCTATGGGGTATCACACTGATTTATTCCCCAAAATTGTTAGTTAGGTACTTATTTTAAGCTTGAATAGTCTCTGAACAAATATTTCAGAACATTATTCCCAACCAGTCTAAGCTCATTAATTTTCTGACTAGAGAAACTTTATGTATAGACTCGGGAATTGAAGCGGGTTCAGTCAGAGTAGGAAGACAGCGCTCTGCCCACTGGACTACCTCCCTCCAAAAATAAAAATTTAAAAGATATTTATTGGTCTGCCCTAGAGTGTTATTGGATAATAAAAAATCAACATCTTATTTTGGTTATTTGCAGTCGCATCGATAAACGAATATTTGTTAATCAAACATGAATTTATTTTATAAGTTTTATATTCGAACACGTTTGTTAGCAATTATATTTATTTAGAAATATGCAAATAATTTATTTTATAAAATATCTATTCGCTGATTTAATTTATTAGGGTAATTCTATCAATTGATCCATACGGTGGAGACCTCCTGCCAGGGCTCATTCAGTCATTAAAACTATGGGCGTGTGACATTGTGTGCTGTTGGAAAAACCTGGATGTTGAGCCAGACTTCTCTGGTTTGTTGTAGAACATATTTTTTTGTTTGGATTATTATTAAAATCAGTATTAAAATTTTGATCCTTCCAATTAATGGACTCTGTAAATCTAGCGATGAAATTTAAACTATCTGTGTTTTTTTAGAGTATATATTCACCATGGAATTTATATATGTATTTAGGCAAAATTAAACTTTTTTTTTAAATCGAAGTCTACAACAATTTTTTAATTTGAAACTGTGTATATAATGTGTATTGTGTGTAACTAAAGAGTTGGTGTTGTTCAAATTTTTTGAACTGTTTACCAATGGCTGCGCAACTGTAGTTACAATTGGATTAAAAGTGTTGGCTAAGATCCAAACCAGGAGCCTCTGCTCAAGTCACGATGCTGTCTTTGTGGTGGTTACTTAAAGAAACATCAGAAACAATCGCACGATTAATCATTACCTTAAATATTTATGGGTGAAACCGAGATTATCACGAAACTAAATTTGTTGTATAATGGTCCACATTATATAAGTGAAATTTAGAAAGTATCTGCCCCGCGATTGACCTAAATTTTTTTTTCAACTTCAAAGAAATAGTCTCAAAAATTTAACGAGGAAGTATAGATTTCCAACATAGATATTTGGGATGCGGAATTATTCGCGTGGTTGATAATCATATTTAAGAGTTGAATTTTTTTGAAACGTGATTCATCTTAAGTAACTTGTCGTTAAGACAAGTAACTTTCTTAACTTGTTAAGGAAGACTACTCGGAAGAAATATGTATTCGTTATGCACTTAAAAAGTTGATTAGAATGAAACAGTCAGTTAATAAATTATAAGATATCTAATTTTTATTTTTAAATCGGAAAGATTTTCTTCTAAAACGTTTAGAACATTGATTCTTTAATGAAAGACTTAAAATATTAAGACTAAATTTAGCTCATTAATCGAGTAATTGCAAGCCTGGGGGCCGCTCTCATTGTTGGCCCAGCGAATCCTTCGGACTTAGCCGGTAGGAAGTTGTAAAGAATTTCCATTGGCCATTCCCACATCCGCCACTCGTGGGACGATCCTCTTAGCTGTATGAGATCCACGCGAGGATAATCATTTATATTTTTGGAAATTTTAATTTCACATGCAATATAAAAAAAATAACTTTATCAGTATTAGTTACAGAGAAATTAAGTTGAGTGTATTAGGGATAAGAAAGTCTAGATTTTTTATTTTATTTTATAAAGGGGGTGGTGTAAGCTGAGCGGACTCCTGATACCTGAGCTAGGTTTGAGCCCGGCTGATAGAAAATTTATTCTTTATCAGCTGGACCGACTCTGGGGTCGGGAGCCTTCCCTGGGCCACACACAGCCTTCTATAAGATGGGTACCCGATTCTTTGATGGGTCGAGTGCGGTTGAGTGTGATCCTGACCAGAACATCTGCTTGCATTGTTGTTCAAGAAACAGTAGTACCTTATCAATTACTGGACCCAAGAACTTCTTGGATTTAGTGTTAATTAAAAAAAGAAATGTTTATATTATGTTTCCACAAGTCTAGCACCACCATCAGTAATACAAAGTGTTTTATAATTTTCTCTTTTTTAAATATATTTGCTAATTTATATAAAGTAGTACATGAAATCACTTGAGTTATATTAACTTTCAGATCAACTAACGATCGGGCTTTAGTTGCATACATTGTTGTGCATCCGGCAGTACAAATTTTATTGATATAAGCATGGCTTATATTTTTTGATATTTTCAATAATTGTTAAATTATAGAATTGAAGAATGATCTAATCTAAAATAGAGTAAATTAAGTTTTCTAATATCATTGAAAAATGTTTTCTATTACAAATACAAATAAAGATTCATTTTTTTAAAAATTGTAAACAGATTTAATTGACACGGATCGCGGTTTGAAAACCAAAAGAGTTAATAATAAAATGAAGGATTTTTGGGGCTGATCAGTATTTGAAAACGTTTCGTTTAGTATTTATTCTTATGTTGTGCGGGTAGGGTCTTTTTTACTGCAAGGCGCATCCGATTGTATTATTACTACAGCTGTTGGTTTATACTCAGTTTCAATTTCAATAATTTTCTCTAAAAACTTATTTTAGTTTTCTGTCCGGCTAATTCCTATACAGTGCCGAGCATTATCATTGGCTAGTATAGAACCTCAACCCCGACCACAGACAATCCCAAACGACTGGGATTATGACGGTCGCTATAAACCAGGCGATTGGACAGGTTCATTATCTAATGATGCATTACTATTGAGGCATTAGTGGAGGTCTAAAACCCGGCAACAGGTCATTTCGAAGAATGATATATGATTAGAGGAAGGTACGTGGGGTTATTAGGACCAGTGGGGTTCCAATAGCCTGCCTATAATTACATACGATATAACTTCACTGAGGCTTTACCGACGCGGGAAGGGGTACGGAGCAACTTATGCTTGATGGACTGAACCAAACATCCTTAGGCATAGAGGCATCACATTCGGGAAAAGTTAGGACACTGAATAAGTATTTCCTGTTAAAATAATGTTTTCAAAAGGTATCGACAGGTATCCTTAATTGATATGGGTAAAAACTTGAAAAAAGTATATTTTGAACTGTTTAGGAGTGATGCACCTGCGCTGTTTGGTTAATCTTTTTGTTTTGAGTCTATAATTATTGTGATTTTATTGTCGTTAGTCCTCACGATGTATCAATTAGAAAAACTCAATAGAAAACATGAAAATTTTATTAAAAAGTTATGCTTACACTTTTATGTATTCAATTATTTTGTTTTTTCATATTTCATTTGTCTGTTCCATTAGTCCCCGGCGCACGCTAAAATAATTTTTGTAAATAATTGTTTAAATAACACAGAAAAGGTTTATGATGAGTTAAGTCTTCATTTAATTTTCTTTTATAGGTTTAGTGGTTTACGTAATTATTTGATTATTTTCTTGAGGAAAATTGTCCCGGTTATATGAAAATGGTGCGGCATAAACTCTTGTGCATAGGAGCGGAAATAAATTTGGCCCTGTTCATTTATACTTTTTTTTTTTTTAATTTGCAGTTTTATTTCATATTTTTATATATTTCTGGGTATACTGTCCTATTAATATTATCCCATGTAACCTACTATATTTGTTCTTCTCTTTTCTGTCCTTCTCTGAAACCAGAACGTCGTCACACAATAAAGCTGATATTACCTTACTGTGTGGTTCTTTCTGTTCGATTACATCTGCGACCAACAGTATATCTTAGTAATTATTACTTTTTTTGTATTTAACAAATAATCCAGTAATAAATAGACCTAAGCTGCTTGAACACGGTAAAATCCCAAAGGAAAATGAAATCTAAATTCTGTCTCCTGGAGATCATTTTGATAGGGCTGCTGACTTAAGTGCTGGGTCCGAATCGTACGCCTATTATTTATGCCTCCTCTTTTAATCGATTCTGCTTTACTTGGTAACTGGGTCGACTCAGGATAAATGTTGCAGCGATGGTATGCGGGAGTGACTATGACCCAACGATATTGCCAGATGTCGGCTCATCAAAGGCAGACGTGACTTACTTATAGGCCATAAATAACCTTTTTTAAGACATCAGTGACCTCCGTTTAGTAAGCTTGCTCTCTCTTTGGTCATTCTTTGAATATGGATTATGGATAACACGCATTGTTACAGCTGGTATGGAGTATGTAATATCAATACAACAGTATGGAAATATAAAAAATATAACCAAGGACGTTTTGCCATATTTTCTTATTTGTTATCTCCCTCATTCTATTGAACCTCTGAACTGGTATCAATCTAATTTAAGGACATTAGGATCTAATGAACACTAAGTCTATAGCAGGTAATAGTATAAGCTTATTATAATAGTCTTAGTATTTACAGATAATTGACAATTTATTGCATGCTGAAAAGTTATTAAGTGAAAACCGATCAATGTCTCTTGCGATGTTTTTTTTTTTTTCGTATGCACTTTAACCTTAGTTGACTTTTCGCCGAAATATTTTTATGTTTTTCATGTAGGTAGTAATTTTTAATGTGTTTTTGTCCTGTTATATGTCATAAAATCTTTACCAGAGTTACAGCTGATTTTACATGTTCAGATTCATCGTGAAAACAATATTATACCGATATTAAATATGGTCATAACCGTGATTTTTGTAGTCCGTGAAAATTACAAAATATATTATAATGTTTTTTTTCGATTTTTCATTTATGACTCTACAAAAAATTAAACTAGTTATATTACCTTGATTTAAAAAAAAAAATATTGAAATTAATTCTATCAAAATATGTGTATAATAAAAATATATAAGTAATAAATTTTAAAAATTTTGTTGAATAAACATTAGTATTTTTAAATATTTTGGGTCTATGCTTTATTTACATTGGTTTCGAAAGTTCATAGATAAAATAAATAGGTAATTAAAATGCGTGATCAATTATTTCATATTTTGTATTTATGAGGTCTTAATTGAGAAGCAAATTTACTTTTGTCATTATAAAAAAGATTACGATTTCTCTGAAAACAACTTAAATTACTGGAAATTACCAAGGAACTGCTTCTACGGTCCACTTATCCCAAAAATGAGTAACTGGTATGAGCCAGGGGAACTAAAGTAGTCTAGTCGAAAAATAATCGTCGAAATAATAGTCGAAAATATTGCTGAACACGTTGTCTCCCAGTAGTTTCTTTCTGCCCCTTAGACCTTAGTTTTTCCTTGATCATATTATAAGTAATTTAGTGCTATCAGAAGACTGCAATGAACTTAATTTATTTACTTATGTATAAAGTATTAAGGAAAAAATTTCAAAACAACTTTTATCTACAAAAATCTTTTATAATATTATTTCAATATTGCTATTAACTCTCTATTTCTAGAAAAGGTATCCAACCTCCTCGGGTTTCTAGTAGACCTGGCTTATCCGCGTCCTAATTTCACCGAGATATTTATAGCGTAACCAGGAGGTCTTTACGTGTTTCAGGAGTGTAATGCAAATCCTCTAGATTTCTCCAGTAGTTTTGAAACCAGTGATACTGGATTCTTGCCTGAATCCGTTAGGGATCAGTATGCCACCTACTGAAAAACTTTATTCCTTACAAAACTAAAATTAAAATAATGTATTATAGTTTTCAATTTTAGTACCAAAGTCGGGTTTCGGAAATATCCCATTGTATCATACGCGGAACGATTCAATGAAAGATTGCTTTTATTCCCACTTGAATGAAAATAAGTTCCTGGGATGCATTTTGTACCGCATCGCCAGCTTTAAGCTCTAGTCTTTTTATGAAATACTTTACAAATTACATCCAAAGTCTTGGAAAGTGGTAATCAACCGCTAATTGATTAGGTGAACGCTGGAAAACTTTAAATTTAAGCTTAGGAGATTTTACATGGCCAAACATGAAATTCGATTATAATTCAAAATTATTTTTTTTTAATTATTAATATCTTGTTTATTATTGAATAAATAATTAATGCATTCACTCATATACTAATAATGTTACTCCCGAAACTGGCATTTTAGGCAATTGTACTGGTATTGGTAACGGAAACTAGTCCGACAAGTGGACCTTGTGGTCCTTTTTGCCAATCTCTGACGACTACCATTACGTCACCGCCGCGTACTAACCAGAGTGGGAGTGTCAAGGCTCAATAAATATTAACTGACGCAGGTGGGAATCAAACCCACAACGTTCCCAACCAAGCACTTTAGAACAGTAATCCTCGCCCCAACGTACTCGGCCGTCACATCTTCTTTATTTAATTCGAAATATATAGTTAGTTTATGTCATGCATTGTCTAAGGTAGATGCAACATCCCTGGACGGGTTGGTTTTGTCCAAATTGATCTAATTAATTTTTATTACAATTTTCTTGTTGGCGATTATCCTTTTTTTCTGTTAGTGTAAAATGAGTTCTTTTGTTCGCGGTAACTTAATAAAAAAATCACTTTCTTCAACAGATGTGTTCATATGTTGACACGGCTAGAGGAAGGAGAAGTTGTGTTTTTAATTGCTGAGATTTCGGTAGACATTATTAGGAAGATATTACGATATTTTTTTTTTAACAAAGAGAGTATTTGAAAAACATTGTCTTGCCACTTTTAAATTTTTTATTATGAAAGGAAATTTCACACTGTACCATAATTTTGGGAAAACAGCATGGAACAAGCGATGAGCAGCAGCCTGAACTGTTGGAGATACTGAAATCTGAGTATTTTTCAAGATTAATTAAAATTGTAATAGAGGATGTGGTTGTAGGATTAGTAAAAATAAATATTAGTTGCTACGTTTTGAGTTATTATGAAATACTGTAATTTCGTATTTAAATTATTAAAATCTTCATTAAATTTAATATTGTTGACAATAAAAGATGCCGTTTCGACCAAGTTTATTCATCTTTACCGGAAACAGGTGTTATCCTCATCGATTAGCTCCGAAATTATAGATATGGCTATAATACATTTACTCGTAACCGTACTCGTAATATGCAAACAGTCGTGTTTAATAGAGCGCTGTTTGATTTGGCCTCCTGCCCAAAGGTCTGGGGGATGTCTGTACTGGCCGGTTCAGATGCCAACTCTAGCCTTCTCCACGTGTACTCTTGTTCTTTGGGTCTTCCGTCAATAGAGTTCTGAATGGGTAATTCCATCTTTCAGATCTTGGATTCCGAATAATATATATATATATATGTATATAATATTACTTCCTCAACTGCCTATAATAAAGTTAATAGTTCATTTTTTTTTTCAAGATCACAGATTGTTAGTTTATACGTTTTACTTCCCCCATTTGCAAGGATCTCTTATTCTCCTAAACCTCTAAAACTTTAGGGCTATGTGGCTGTTTCAGAGTCGTGAAAAACGCAAAGCATCATCCATTTCATACTTATAAATTGAATACAAACAATTTTATACTAATTATTAACCAATTATTACTTATATGAATTTATTTTTTATTGGGAAAGCCTAAAGTTATTACGATTTTTTGGCCTTGTTTCACCTCTTTCACCAGAGTCTAAAACCAATATTATAGACAGTGTCTTTTCCACTCAAAAACCATTAAAAAATTGGTCTTTTTGTAATGTTGACAAACCAGAAACAGATCTATATCAACTTCTTCGTAAAAAAGAAGTATTTCCATTCAAATCCATTGAATATTCATAAAATGAACCTCACAGACTTATGAAAATAACCTCCTTAAACAGTTTTAGAGGGGAGGAGGGTAGGAGGGAATTACGGTTTTACTGTTTAAGTGTACCTTATTAGAAATATGTCTAGAAGGTTTCAAGCAGTCATTCAAACCACCTGTGATAATATTTGAAGGGTACAGGAAAAAACAATGTAACTCCATTTTTTTCGCGATAAATTAAACAAAATGGATCTCCATCAAAATCGACAACTCATTCAATGGACCTCATTCAAAATCGAAATCCATTTTGAAAGACAAATCGAATGGTGAGCACTGTACTTTTGCAGTAAAGAAGATCTGATCAGGAAAAACAATATAATTTTGTTTTCCTGAAAAATTTTCAAAGATGGAGTTATACTATTTTTCTCATACACCCTTCATTTGTTGAAGAATGTTTAATGCCATGTTGCATAATTTTATTTCAACATTACTATTCACTATTATTAAATATTCAGTAAATATTCACTATGTTTTAAAAATGTAGTTGAACCTATAAAAAGATATATCGTCGTTCCGAACGGAAAAAAATTAAAATTATACAAAGAAGGATACAACGGTTTGTTGGGCTTCTGAAAAGTAGTGATTTTTTGTTTTTGGAACGACGATAAGTTGAACTCTTGGAACGATGCACTGCTAGGTTGTTACAAAAGTCCTTGTCCATTGATTCATTGCTGGCATTAAATTCTCCATTTTAATCCTTATTTAACACTGATTTGAACAATCCATGTATCGATATTTACTTTGACTAATTCTTTATTAAATTATGCATTCCAAAAGTCTCTACCTTTCATTCCACTTTATAAATTTCATTGATAATGATGGAAGAAAAAATTGTCATTCGTGGTCTTCTGAGGCACTACTGGAAAAAAGGATAACTACGAACGCAGCTGCTGAGGAAACTTGTGCGGTGAAAGGTGAAAATGTGGTGCATCGTAATACAGCAGCGTTTTCGTTCAGGCGGCTCAATAATGGGAACAATAGCCTTCAAGGTAACGTTTCCTGTTTGCTGGAATTATGAGGAGGTTTTGCACTTTGATCTGGTTCCAGATGGCAGGGCTACTGACGTTTAGCTTTACTGTGAACAACTCGAAAGAGCGTATAGAATTTTAAAAGAGGGGTCCCCTGCTTTGGCCAATAATTTTAATGTAATATTTCAGCAAGACAATGCTCCTGTCCATCGTTCACTCTTAATCAAAGAATGATTCTCAGAAATGGTGGGTGTTAGCAACATACTCCACCCTTCTTACAGATCTGCACTGTTTGGCTGCACGGTCAATGGCACATTTTTTGAAAGGCTAGCATTTAAAAAAAACAAACGGGAATGACAAATCAGGATGGGAGGAGTTTTCTGCCTTGAAAACCAAGGACAATCAAATTCTACTTCTGTAAGAAAGAAGGGTTAAAGTAATTGGCAATGATGGTCTATATTTTGAAGAATAATTTTATTGTGTAGATATATACTGAATTTTAAACAAAACCTATTCTATGCACAAAGACTTTTGTAACAACCTAGAATTTTTCTTTCTTTTATAAAATGTAGATATCTCTGGGCTGCATTTGTGTGACTTATATTTTTTAGTCAGTCAGTGATTAAGAGACATAAAGTTTTGTGTTGGAATTTTCCGATTGTATCCTTACAGTATTTTTTTGTTTTAATATCTGTCAAAAAAGAATTACTTTCATCGGGGCTTTTTCGTAGTTCCCTTGGTAGGTATAATATAAATGAATCAAATTAAATTTACGGATGTATGAGATACCGACATTTTCAATAACTTAGCAGAATTGAAATCGATACTATTTTTATACACATATATGGATGGTTACCAGATATGCAGTAATGACATAAACGAATAGAATGAAACCAAATCAGATATGAAGTATCTGTTGCGATGATATCTATATGATTTAAGAATAAGAGAAGGATGCTTACGTTAGGCATTGCTGATAACGGTCTGAGAAGGAATTTATGATTTAAAAAAAATATGCATACGCTTGAGAAGATACACTGCGCGGCGGGTCAACTGAACCAAAGCAAAGATAAAATAAATACCAACAGACATTGGAGAAAATGGTTTGTGAGTTTTGAAGACAGAGTGTGGTTGGCAGATGAGGTCAGTGACTCTGGAAGGAATCTCGGACGAGAAGGTCAGGCGGCTTCTTACCTCTCGCCATCTCTGCCCTTAATATACTCTAGGCGGTTGGAGTATAGGTTGACCCTTCCCAGTCATCTTCAGTTCGGGCTACCTTCAGGCTTGGAGACACTTCTTTTTTTTTCTCCTGGTTGGCTGTTGTTGAAACATGAAGATTTTAAAAATGTTTTTGAGGAGGAAATTATTAAATATTCTATTTCATATTATCATTAGATTTTAAGTGAAATTGATTGTATCAGTACCCAATTGATGATTATAAGATTATTAAGAATTGTTTATTCTTCAGATATCTATAGTAAATGATATATGGTAATAGTTTTTCTTTTTTTTACGAGACCTCATTTATTTATTATTTATTCCCTTTTATAGGGGCTATTAAGTCTAAAAAATTAATTGAAAAAAAATTTTATCGTTGTCATAGTTTGTTCCATATCAAAGAGCCTTCCGTTTTAATCAGAATTTGGATTTCACTTTGGAATACTTTGGAAGCTTCTTTTCAGTTACATTCTTGAATGTATTTTGGAACATTCTTTTTTTTTACTCCAGCAATAATATGCTATCATGTGCTTATCATATGCTACCATCTCGATGACGGATGGTTAATAGGTAGGATTAAATCACCCAGACTTGTATGCATTGAATAGAAAACAAATTGATAGATAGGTAGATGTATAAATAAAGTAGCGCTGATAGATATAAACTGTTTTCATACTTAGATTCAGCGCACCAAATATAGCTAAAATAAGTTCTAAAATTCTAGGCACCAAAAAAAAAGTTGTTGTTTTGTAGACCCGTGTAAATTATAATTGGCAGCGCAAGCGAGATCTTCTTTCAACTCGACCATTTCTCATTTCGTCCATCTGTCTATCTGTTTGTTACGCGTTTACGATCAAAGGCGTCGTTTAGTTTTCTTTAAATTTGACATAAGTGTTCCTTGGAGAAAAACGGCGTATGCATGGGGATTTTTATTTTTCAATTCTGATTCCCAGATGGAGACCGTTTTAATGGCCTTGTATCATCAAAAATCTGTTTGTTCTTGCGCTGTTACGGCCATATGCATTTTCAATGAGATAATTTCAACAACTGTGAAGAGTTTAGATTATTTATTGAATAAAAAATATTTATCAATTCTATGATGGTTTCTGTGATTATTTGTGAACTGTTTTTGATATCTCTAGCTTGAACCTTGTAGAACCCTGGCGTTTTTTTGACATTGAGCATTGCAATTGTATTACTGATGTCAGTATTACAAGAGGACTAGGTGCAATGAAGCGAAAGAGGTTTATGCAAAGTCACATTTGTATTCAGCAGATTTCGATGTGATTTAAATAAATAAAAATCCCTAACTTTAAGCGAGGTATAATGTTCACAGAACTACAAGTTATAGCATGGAATAAATTTCCTTGAATTTCTTGTTTCCTCTCGACATGCTTCTAAAGATTCATGGAAATGGTCCTGAAGTTGAAGAAAACGAGAAGGTCTTAGAAATCGGAAAAACTGTGACAACAACAAGTTATTATTTTGGACTTAAGGAGCCTAACAATGTTCAATAAGTGAGGTTCTATAAAAAAAAATAATAATCATAGAACCGATAATTGTTAGCCATAACAGTCAATTTCGTTTACAAACTTATGATATACAATAGAATATTTGATAGTTTTCTCCTAAAAATATTTTTGAAATTTCCCTAAGGTAATCTAAAGTTAGTCAATAAATCTAAACAATCAAAACCTATTTCGGAAAAAAAATATGAATAAATAAAATCATTATTTATAATTTGATTAATATATAAATAAAATTTACAATTAGACTTTATAATATGAAGACCTAAGCCCACTGATACTAGAAATCGGTAGTTAATTAGCATAACAAATTATATTAAAATAATGTATCCGATTTTGAATATGTTAAAAAATAAATGAATAACTAAAGAAGATAAATTTCTATAAACAGCAAATCTATTCCCTCCGAAACACCCTAAATATTATTTTTAGCTAGCAGTCTAATATAAGTCCAGTGTATTTCTTTTCTTTAGATTTTCTCAACTCTCATTCAGCGGTTCTCAGTTTAAACATTTGGAAAGTAGAGCACTAATTTTTGGCACCGCTTTTCGCCTCCTCTGCCAAAATTTATGCGGATTTTCTCTCGCGTCCCAAATATAATGTCTCACTCTGCCACTGTTTATAAAGTTGTTCATATTGTAAAGTCTATAAATCAGTTGGGCCTTGTTAATGTTTGTGCTGAATTAGGCGAAACAAAATAATTTATGAGTAGTAAAATTTATATAATAATGGATTGAATCATCGCTCCTTCTATTTCTAATGCATTAATCTTATTCTATAAAATACATTAATATGTGTTATGTGTATGATTCAAAACCACGAAAAGAGTGTATATATGCGATTTCTGATAAACTGATATTAATTTTATTTTAGTTTACCTCCGAAAAAAGTAAAAATTATTGAATTAACGGAATGAAGTAATTTGTAGCCCATATGCATTCTGATGTCACTCCGATTTGATTGGTAACCGCACTAAACTGTAGTGCCTAAATTATCCTACCAAGTCCTTGTATTTTTTTTTCCTTGTCTACCAGATTTCTGTGACCATTGAAAACTCATCAATTCCTTTAATTGCTAGAACCTCTCTTCATCTGCTGAAAAGCTTTGGACCATTTGTATACAGTCGAGTGTGAAATTATTATTGGAATAACATTTTTCAAATACGTGTTTTCATAATCAATAGTAGACTCAGGTGAATTTGGAGCACGCTCGGAGCAGGTGAACGCATTTACTCACAAACCCAAAGGTTGTGAATTCGAATCCCGGCACCGGCATGTGAATTTAATTTAATTAAATTAAATAATTCAAGCAATTTATCCCGCCTCCGCCGGGTATGTGAGGCCCGTCAGTCTACTTGGAGGCAACTCACAAAAAGGCCGGGCGTAGGAATGATAACCCTACCCCGTGTACCTAAATTGAGAATCGGGGTGTGGTCTCCCATGTATGAATGAAGGCCAAGGATCTCCACGGTCTGCAGTGCCAACAGAAAAAAATAAATAAAATAGATAAAAATATATATATATATATATATATATATATATATATATATATATATATATATATATATATATATATATATATATATATATATATATATATATCTGAAAATTATCATTCGATCTGACATGATTCTACTATAATGAAATCTGAGGTTTTACTATGAATCAAGGTCCTCCTTTTTTAAAAAAAATATTTATAGAGTATCTTTTATTTTTTTTTATTTGTATATCTTTTTTTTCTTATTGCACTATATTGGCGGAATAATCCTTTATTTTTTGTGAGCCCTGTTTAAATTTATGGTACATTTTTGGCCCTTCTCCTGGTACTGGACCGTTATCTGGAACGCAGACTTGTTGCTTCCAAGTCTTTGTAATAATTATGTAAATACAATAAATGCCAAGAGGCAGATAGTGTCAACTCTTCGAGCGAGATAATTTCGTCCTCACTGCACGCAG
Organism: Rhaphigaster nebulosa; assembly: GCA_948150685.1. Classification (NCBI taxonomy): domain Eukaryota; kingdom Metazoa; phylum Arthropoda; class Insecta; order Hemiptera; family Pentatomidae; genus Rhaphigaster; species Rhaphigaster nebulosa. The sequence goes on along the minus strand of OX411308.1, from coordinate 141,297,277 downwards.
CCAGTATTATCTCCAGTTTGTGCATTAGAGATAACAATAAACGGCTTTGAGACAACGGTTCGAAATTTAATCAGATATGAACATGTAACTAATATATTTTCCATGGTAGGATTAACCGCGATCTCGACTTTGAACTTATTCAACTATATTTTGCAAATGCATTGCATTCTAAGACAGCGATTAAATGTATTATTATTTTATTTTGAATTGTCTGGTATCTAATTTTTATTCCTCGTATCCTTAAGTTAGAGAAAGTTTGGCAGTAAGTCAGTTATTTTTTTATCTTTGGTTTATTATTTTCAATAATAGACCATTGTACTCGACCAAGAAAAAAAAATTTGCATTTTTTTTTATATCAACTTAATTTTATCATTTTTGAGTGTCTTGTGTTCCAAAAAATATTTTGAAAAATGTCCTATCTTTCTGCAATGCCCGAATTGTCTTTTTCTGATTCACCTTCATTATTTGATTTTCTTTTTTTTTTTTCTTGTAAGAATACTGAGGGTAATGCCGATAGGTCCGTCATTTTGATTCATATTGCCCAACCGATCGCGTCTGTTCCATAACTGATAATGCACAATTGACTTGTAAAATAGAGGTGCCTGAGGTCCGTTGTGCAACGAGGCCAAGATGTAGGCTGGGCGATAAAAATCTTAATTGGTGTTTGAGATTGCATCGACTGAGGCTAATGTTTACACTAAGGCTCGCACTTGCGGTATATGTCACTATTCAATATTTTATATTTCTCTTGGACTGTTTCTGTAATTGTATAAATAATGAGAGAGGAATTCCATTGCCTCGTCATAAATATTTCATATGAAACATATGCGGGTTGTTGAACTTGGTTTTGCTTGCTGCTACTGGGTCGTATCAGTTATCAGACTGTCTCCTGTTAGTTATTATTACTGATAAGATAGAAGACATAAGATGAATGTTGATTTACATAAATTCACAGCGACATTATTTATTATTAATAATGATAATAAAGGTTTAGTATGCCCAAATACCGAAAGCCATTGCCTGCAAACCTCCCTTCTCAACTCCTTCTAAAACTAAATCCTCTACATCACAATCCTTCCACACAATTCGCATTACCTGTCGGTTAAGAACTTATTATATTTCTATTGATTTATTCCTTAAACTAGCCCAACAACTTTGAATGCCCATTTTAATCATCGCTGCATCTTTATTTAAATATGTTTGTATGTAGTCTTCTAAATTCTAGATATTGTCGAGGATATTTTGTTTTCGAAAATCTTATGGTATACTTCTCCCCTTTTTTTTAAATTTGCCACCAAAGTCTCAGAACTTTAGTTAACACCTAATAATTAAATTGTTCGAGCTGTCATAAAAGTATTGAGATGGCTATTTGTTGGTAATATCTTAGCACGCATATTCAACCGAAAATTGTACAATTGGTCTACAAAGATATAAAAATATCTAAATATATGTTTTTATTTACTTAGGTTGTAGATATGCATGTAGGGTGCTTTGGAATATTAAATTTGAAATTCCAGCTAATTAGTGCTATATATATAACCTAGAATTTAAATTTAAAAAAAAATTTCAAAGATTTATTCTTAACTCGACAAAGGAGATATTTTTGTATGGGTGGATACGAGAAAGTTAATTGAAGAAAACCTATCTTTTTTTTTAGTGATGAAGTAATTAAAACGTTTCAAAATAGGTTTTAAATATGGAAATTTAGGGACCTAACATATTAATTTTGTTGGTTAAGGTATTACCTGACTTGGAATAAGGCTTGAAGTGAACACCATTCCACTAGTCAGTATTTGGTGGACTGCATCATTAACGACTTTCACTTCTATTCTCCGAGATTGACAAAAAAAGAAGTTAAGCTTTAAAGGAATTACCGACTATTACGGATGTAGGTTGTTCTATCTTGGCTTGAGTAGTAAACCGTTTATAAAGATGCGTAGTAGTGTTAGCAGTTTTTATTCTAGTTCCTATTCGATAAGAACTAAAAGCAGTTAAATGAATATCAAGCAATATTAAAAGCTTGGAATCCTCTTTCACTTATTTCTTGCTGTGATAATGGTCTCTTTGATCTACCGAAACTAAGGCAGAATGCACATAGCGGTCTGTACATAAATTAAGAAAAAAGACAAGCATTTTTAAATTATTTTTTTTAAATATCACAAAAAAATTAAAGTTAAATTTCGAATTTAAATTATTCCAACGATTATATTTAAAAAAAATTCAAATGGTCGAAAATGTGATTGCATTGGGCACTTAAAATGTAGAAAATATCAGGTTTTTATTTGACTTTTTATTTATAATTCATACAAATCATCAGTTGAAAACAAACGATTCAATATCAATAAAAGTTCAATATATATATATATATATATATATATATATATATATATATATATATATATATATATATATATATTTATTTATATATATATATATTATGATGTTATGAGTACCTAACCGACGACATTATTATAATTAACTTGAAAAGTAAAGATATATACATAAAAACTTTATTTAATTTATATTTTAATAGTTTGCATATAATGTTACTACATCATGTAGCAAACAGGTATCAGTTTACAGATGATAACGAACGGTAACTATTTGGATTTCAGGACTGATTTTTTTCCATTGATCTGCACTACTATGCCTTCTATTTTATTCATTCAGTAGTGGACATCTAACCTGTTGATCTTCCTACAGGTATTGATTATATTAAACTTTAAAAAAAAAAGAAAAGCTATTTGAATAACAAGTTGTATTGAGATTTAAATATAGAAATAGAAATTGAAAGAAACTTTATTCTGGAACTAGACCTAAACATAGAATAATATTGATCATAAAAAAACATATCCGACTAAAAGTCCTTAAGATAAAAATCTCAGATGAAAATTTTAAAAAATAATCTTCTTCTAAAACAACATAATTGTTACTAAAACAGAAAGAAAAAAAGAAACATAAAAATAATCATTTACATCTATTGTTGAAAAAAATACTTTTATAATTATACATACCTATATGATTAAAAAAATGAGAGTAGAAGAAAAAAAAATTGGATCTAAAAACGTAGACCAGAAATAAGCAACATAATGAGTAAGGTAAATGGTAAGGTATAAGTGCATATTCGGGGCAAGTGAATTTATGGTGATTTATTTCAAATCTATTTTGTTGGGAGAGAGACCATCTATCGGAATTTGAAATAAACAGAAAGTAAATCGTAAAGTCCCCTTTGATCAACAGCTTGCCCTGAGTATGCACTTATTCCGACTTACCTCATCTTCTTATTTAGGAAAAATTAAATTTGCAAATGACTAAATTAAAAATGAAAGAAATTCTTTGTACGTTAAAATTATATTTAATAAGAAGAATAAAAGTTCAAAAACATGTTACAGAGATAACAAATCATTCATTCAACTCTTCACTGTACACTTAGTATAGTATAGATGAACTAAACACTGCTTGTCCTAATTTTGTAGCAATTAGTATATAATGTTTTAAAATTGTAATATATGACAAACGAACAAATTATACCATTTAAGAATGAATAATTATAAAAAAGTATCCTGATGCTGGGGAAATACCTCGAAATGTTGGTTCAGTGATGAAAAAGTTGTGTGTAAATGGAATAGTTGGATGATTGTTAAATGTTTGCGAAAGAAATTATTGTAAAAAAACAAAACAAAACTGTATGAAAAGTTGAGGAAATATATGTTTTTATTCATACAAAACGTAAATTATGATGTAATGAGCTTTAGACCAGACACAGACCCGCTTTGTATCCGAATCCATGGAACCAGGGTTCGACAAGCGGCGTCATATCAATGAGCAAGGGCCCAGTGTACCGATTTGATAAGACTTGATTCGCGTACTCATAAAGTCACACTATTTGTATTTTAGTTATTGCCTGGTAGGAAATAAACAAAGTACATCTACTCATCTTCTTCTTTAGCATGTTACAAGAGGGAGTCGGGTTGGGCAATGATCCTCACGACGAGATGGGATTATGAATAACGTTATTCCTTCACCGGTACAATGACGATAGCCGTCAGATGGACTTATGGAGATAGATACCGATGTCAAAACTGATGAATAAGAGATAGAGATGAAGCGAGGGTAATGACTCAAGGAGCTCCGGCGTGGGCGTTGCCTTCCAAATTCGGAACTTGGCGCGGCCTCCTTCCTTTTCGAGTCCTCTTATGCAATTTGGCCATTGTCTGTGTATTTCCGCCGCTGACTCCCTTATCACAAGCGGGGATTTGTTATTTAAATCGACCGATTCGTTTAGCTATCGCTACACCTCTCCCTTCCTTATTTAGAATCCGGTGTACTATATTTGCTCCCATATTTTTTTGTCGCAAGCGTTGTTAACCGGAATAAAAATCATATTTATTAGGGCTCGGTCCCGCTTTCTCGTAGCGTTTTAAATTATTTTTAGCGCTAACACGCCTGAAATATGCTACAGCAGTTAGTTTTATTTTATATTGATTATAGTGGACACGCAGCTCAAGTAAATTATATATACCATAATATCCATATTAATATTCTACGACAATGATAAATGATACTGATATATAAAACACTAAATAAAGCTAGAAGAATAAATCGAACTTATTAACTATCCTCGTTAACATATCATTTTAAATAATTTAGTAAGGGAGCTTAAATGTGATTTATTGTCGCTTTATTGTTGATGATTCACTAATTCAGTAAAAGCTGCTACCTCGAGCGTAATCCACTAAAATGAGCTACCCTAATCACTCACTGAAAACGAGATGGTTAGCGTTAAGATTGTGATCCACTGAAAAGAACTATTATCTTTCACTCACTATGACTATGATGATCGCGAGGGGTTGGAGGTCTTAATTAGATCATAAAAGGTCTTATTTAGATAGTAAAAATAATTCACTTAACTGAGCTACTACTCTTTTCTTCTGAATCGCTGATCCCTTACTTAGTTGATCACCATTGATCACCACTCGTTGAATCAGTTCATGAGCCGATTGCTATGGTAAAAGCAATCGGCTTATGAACTGGAAATATGTATATATTTGCTGATTAGAACAATACGAGTATAATTACCGAGAAGAATGGTTAGTTTGATATTTTTAACTTTTATTTATTTTTTATTAATTAGTTGTTACTAAGTAAATATGGTGGTAATTTATGAGATCATTACTTAATGTTTGACGGAATAAGGACAGTGCCAACCCACATTCTTGTGGACCACCTTCTTTGTCCTTAAGCCATATCGATTCCAAACAGGATCCTTCTACAATAGTGAAAGTGTCAATTCAGTCTTATCGAAGTTTTAAATTTGTTTTTATTGTGTACTCTCTCCACTGTAGTGTAGGAGCTGATAAGATGATATGAAGGTGTAAAATGACACTAACCTTCCTACATTAATTGCTTCGGGCACTTTGGCTCTCGATCATTACTTGATTTTTTTTTAAGTCTAGATATGTAATCGTTTTTATTTCTTCAATATTTTTATGATCAAATTGTAATTAGAACTAACTTATATGTTCACTATTCAACATTTATTCTAAAATCTTTGTTGTCTTCTCCTTTTTAGAGTATGTATCACTAGCTTGATGATGTATTGATGGCTTGAACCATAGAGTCACGGATTTCATTTTCAAGACTTTCCTTTTAATTAATATTCTTTCTTCTTCACTGATTTATTTGATAATTGTTAAATCATTCATAACTTTTTTTTTATTGAACTTAATTGTTGCGTTACTGAATTCAGTGTTTTAATATTATTCCTTCCCTCTTTCTTTATCACTTTTTATTAGAATTTATTTATAGGGGAGAACGCTGTAACTAAGGACAGTTGTACCTACGGGCATTTCATTTGAAAATTTGAAGTCAGGAGGGAATGTAGAATTGCGGTTTCTTTGTTGCTCATTGGAGAAAAGAAATTACATCTCATCTTTATTGTTTTTCTTCTCTTCTAATTTGTTTATGATTATATGGCACAGTCCTAGTTTAATATAAAGATTTCGAAAATTTATTTTTGATTTTGAAATCTCGTCGGCTTGTGTTATACCTTCGAACACTGCAAGGTGATGTACCTAAGGATACAACTCGTTTGTCAATCGAATTTTTTAATATTTTCTGTGAACTTTGCAGACTTCAATGTGGACAAATGAGTTCAATTAATTAGCTTTATTTGTATTCTAAGTTCAAATGTTAATTTTTGTTTATCAAATCAATTTTTCTTTGATTTTGTATGTCTACTTACCTCTCAATCATTTATTTTATAAAAAAATAAACTGATTTTTTACAGCCTTTGTGTTTTTGTTATCTTGTGACCCCGGCTAGATTCAAATGTTTCCATAATCGGGTTGCTGTACGAACAACAATCATATTTTCGAATTTTTAATTTTACAAAATACATTATTCACACAAAAAAAAAGTTATTCTCAATGTTATAGAGCAATGTTTCCGAAACTTTCGACATTAGTGTATCCTTTCTGTACATTTTCGTAACGCTGAGTGCTTCTCATATAAATAAAACTTTTATTACAATCAAAATGTATTTATTTATTTTATTTTAGTACAAAATAAAATTAAATAACCGAAAAAAATAATTCATTCATAATAAAATATAAATAAAAGTTATATAATAAATGATATTTAATAGTGAGTGTGAAGTTGGCATATCATTTGGTGGAAACTCACAAACTTTTGAGAGTCCAGGCTTTCTTTCAAATAGTTCTAGAGTTCCTGATAGCTTAAACAAATAGTTCCGCTCATTAAACGAAATAAAACGTTTCTGAAAAAGTGGGGCGCCTGCTTCAGGCAGCTTTGGAGGCTCATAACTTCCTTGCTATCAACATTAGAGCTAAAGTTGATAAGGATAAGTTATACAACTCTTAGGGATGCCAACTGAACTCTCTAGAATAAAAATGATTTCCGACGAAAGTTTTTGCCGAAAATTTTGAATGGAAATATTACTAGTCCAAAGGGGTGAACATTTTTCACGGTAACAGTTTTTTTTATCGAGAGTTCTGATAGCACCCCGATGGTATCTATCTATTCTTCACGCAGCATCTCACTTCAGAGGCTTATAATTTCCTTCCTACGAAATGCTGACAGGAACGGGTCCAAAGGTAAAAGTTTGTTTTATCGAGTTCTGATAGCACCCCGAAGGTTTCTATCGATAATCTTTAACTCGTTTTTTCCTACAGAGTGAAACAAAAAAGTTCTGGCGTCTCAAATTTTCAAATATTATCGATAGAAACCATCGGGGTGCTATCAGAACTCTCGATAAAAGAACCTGTTACCGTGAAAAAATTTCACCGCATCGGACGTAATATTCCCAGTCAGAATTTTCGGCAAACATTTTCGTTGGAAATCAATTTTTTTCTTGAGAGTACTGTTGGCATCTCTAAGAGTTCTAAAAATTATCCTTATTAACTTACGCTCTGATGTTGATACGAAAGAAGTTACAAGCCGTCAAGGGTTTAGAAACGAATTTTGAAAATTTGAGACGCCAGAACTTTTTTGTTTCGTTCCATAGGCAAAAATGTGTTAAAGATTATCGATAGTACGCCTCGGGATGCTATCAGAACTGTCCTTGACTTTTTTCATCTTTTCGGACCTTTGGACCCCTTCCTGTCAGATTTTTCGTAGGAAGGAAATTATAAGCCTCTGAAGTGAGATGCTGCGTGAAGAATAGATAGATACCATCGGGGTGCTATCAGAACTCTCGATAAAAAAAACTGTTACCGTGAAAAATGTTCATCCCTTCGGACTAGTAATATTTCCATTCAGAATTTTCGGCAAAAACTTTCGTCGGAAATCATTTTTTTTCTTGAGAGTCAGTTGGCATCCCTAAGAGTTATATCATTATATCAACTTACCCTTATCAACTTTAGCTCTAATGTTGATAGCAAGGAAGTTATGAGCCTCCAAAGCTGCCTGAAGCAGGCTTCCCACTTTTTCGGAAGGTTTTTTTTTTCTTTAATGAGCGAAACTATTTGTTTAAACTATCAGGAACTCTAGAATTATTTAGTAATATGTTTCCCAATATGTTTATGGAAAATATGTTTCCCAACGGCTGAGTAAAATATAAATTTGTCCATAGGTACAGTCTCCTCGATTAATTATTTATATTGGAGTTCGACTCAAATTCTGACAATTATTTTCAATGCTATCAATCTATAGAAAGTTTATAAACTCCATTCTTTCGCAGCATCATTTGGTTTGCCACTGTTTTAGTAACATTCTAACTCTCCCTTTGGCATGCCCTTTGGTAAGATCCTTGGATAGAAATTCGGTCGAAAAGGACACCTGTTGCTAAGACTGAGGTATGATTGGAATAGAACCTGTTAGTGTTGCCTCACTGTACCTACCTGAGGTCCTTCACTCTCGAGTGTGTGTTTACACTGTCGTTGCCACTCCTAGCTGTTGTCTTACCGCAGCCTTCGAGCCCGCCTGTCATCCTGAATACTAAAAATAAACTTTTATTTTCATTCCTGTGTGATGGAGTAAGTTGCATAATCTGCCTGTGTCAATAATGCATCACTGGGGTTGAGCAAGCACTCGAGATCGCGTTATAGCCCTTTGGCGGTTTATTTTAATTGGATTTATCATTCAGCGTTGTTATGGTAAAAAAAAAAAGATAGTCCGTGTTACGTTCGTGCTTTCTCAAATACATACTTGTTAATCCCTATACCCCAATATATATTCTAAAACAACACAGCGAATCCTACTAAAAACGTTCAATATATATCTTCACAAAATTTTAAAATATTAATTTTTTTTCTGTTCTCACTTGGTACGCTTCATTCATATACTCAGGAACGGTATCAAAACTGGTTAGATTAAAAGGAATCAAACAAATCCCATTCAATCGCTTGCATCCTTCGTTGCAAATCGTCGACATCCTATCCTACAATTGCTTATAATAATGCAGAATTATTGCTTATCCATGTTGAACATGACTTTCCATATGACTTTTCTCACAAGATGAAAACAAAAAAATGTTGTAGATTCGAATTACTTCTACATTCACTTTAAAAACGCACCAAACTTTATCAAATAGGCACATCCGTGCATCAGATACAGATATATTATATCTGTTGACATCCGCATGATGGTATATCAATGGAAGGATCAATATAACTAGGGATTGTTAAATTATTTGACACTTCTATAATTTTGTTTTTATTGAAAACTAGTTTCGAATGTTATGCATTCATCTCCAATTCTAAAAACACACAAATATTCAAAAATAAGCAATTTTAAAATACAGTTTGGTATTATTTTACATATTTAATTAAATGTACTATAAATTAGTATTATAAAACAATTATGAATTTAATTAAGACAAGAAATCAAATACCTGTTGGTACTCACCAAATACCTCAAAACGAGGACCCCCTGATGTCGAGGTCTGTGACATTTGCCACCTTGCTACGTGCTTTTTACACTCCTGATGGTGTCCCTCATTCCATATGTTTTCAAATTCAAATGCGACACTGATAAATAATATGACCATTCATAAAGTTGATACAACAATAATATAAAAAAAAAAATTATTTTACCGGCGAGGAGTTTACCAATACCCACCAAATTTTAAGTTCATCAGCATATCAAAACAATTGTAAAAATCTCTATGGATAATTTTTGATTTACTCGGTTTTGTGTCATATAATTTATTGAATTTTGAAGTTGTTGATTATAACTCCATCATAGATTTTTTTTTTTCACGTTCTTCACGAATCTGAACTAAGAGGTGGGTTTGGCTTTATATCTCTTCGAAAACAGTTAATTGATATGGTTAAACTAGAGTTCTTTAGAAATACATGTCTAAGACGACAACAGAATTCTGGGAATCCTATAAAGAGTAAATTAAGATCATAGTAATCTTAAATGTTAGAAGGATTTTGAGCAACGCGATAAGTTATTCAAAGTCTGTATTCTCCTTTCCAAGCTGACTCTTGAATCTATCTGAAACAACACAACCTGATGAAGAGGAGATTTAATCTGGTTAACGTCCTTTAACACGCGATATCAAGGCGAATAACGCCTACGTAAGTATACCTTTTCGAATCGGTCGATACCTTGACCTTACATGTCTAAATTGGACTGATCGTTTATCAACATTTTTTTTTTGCATTTTTTAAAAGATATATCTCCCATTAATTATAATTTATATATTTTATTTCACTCTATAATAAAATATATTTCGTATACAATGGTGAGATTCGTCGAGTATTACTACCATTGCTTTCTCAGAGCATCATTAACATCATGGAACCCTTGATCTGAGAAAGATTTTTATCTTCTTTTTTTCTCTGGTCTCTAGTACCAAATGTAAGCTTAATCAATTCTATTTCAGGAAGAGAACTAGACAAAAAATATTGTACAGCCACCTTTTTTGTTACTTTCTTTTTTCTTTTTTTTTATGTTCAACAATTTACATAATGACTGGACAGTAACATGAGCTTTCCTTAAATGGATCAGAATCTAGTTTCCTAAATAAGGATATTAATGTATTCTTCGCCTTATCATCAGGTCAAATAAGACATTATTATAATAAATTAATAAGTTAACGACCCATTGGGCATAAAACTAAGACCAATTATCACAGGTCTATAATTTTATCAAGTAAAAATTTTTATACCTTAAATAGTTCAACTGCGTTTCACTCAATATTGTTAAATTTAATAATATAATGTGATACAGACTATGCATATTTTTTGAATATTGAATATTTTAATAAAATTTTGATTTTCTTCACTTACAAAGTAAGTATTTATACCAATACATTCTTGGTTTGTTCAACAATCACCTAAAACTTAGTTTATTTATCTTAGATTTATCTATAAAACTTAGGAATTAGATCTGCTTGTTCTCATCCAACCAAAGTAGATCAGGTATACAAGATTTAAACATAATCTTGCTTTCAGTGATTACTCAATATTCCCAGCCAATTGGAAGGATTTTTGCGATTCTTTTTATCGTTATTTGAAATTATTTTGAAGATCTAAAAGAAAAAAGTTTGCAAGAATCAAATCAGTATCTATAATATAATGTAAAACTATGCTTAGATATCATGTAAATTATAAGAAATGATACAGCGGTAATCAAATTTATCAGATTCCACCAAGGAAATACTATTTGTGAAATGTGCTTTCTTAAAGACTACAATTATCGATTACGGAGAAGAGAGCCATAATTGTTAAATGAAGAAAATACAATTATTATATCTGAGTCATTACTGTTAAATGAAGAAAATACTACAATTATTATGTCTTTTAACAATTAAAAATAATCTTTCGTACATTGTGCAAGGTAAGGGAAAGGATAAAGTGTAATTTTCAAATAATTACCTTTACATATTCTTCACTGCGGTGAGGTGCTGATAAATTATATGAAAGAAATTGGTCTCCCTCACTCCACGCTGCATAGTGGTCCGAATATGGGAAACATTGACCATAATTCTAAAATTCGCTATATTGGCACTTTTTCTTTTTTTTTATTTTATATTGAAAATTTATTGGTGGTAAAACTAATTTAATTTAAACCAACAACAGTTAATATTATAATAATATATTTTTAAAGACTGAATTTATTTTAAATATCACAAAATTCATACACAATTTAACTTCTTTGGTATCAGCATCTGACATTTCTTCAGGACTTGTAGTTCCATCATCATCACTCTCTATTAGATGCATTTCATGTACCCTTTTATTCAAATGCTAATTTTTTTTCCTTGAATAAACCTGTAAGCTTGATGTTAGTGGATCTGAAGTGACAGAAGCCATTTGAAGGTGTCTTCATTAGTTAAAATTCTGTTCATGTTTTAGAATGAAATTCACTATGTCGTAGCAAATCATTATTTATAGCTTCAAGAACTATCTAAGAGTAGATATTAATTAAGCTATTAATTAGGATGGTATAAAACGCAAGGGATTGCAAATAAATGAAAAGTACGCTAGTATATGAATAACTATTTTTTATGGATTTTTATTGTTCTCTATTATTTTAAATGGATTTATTTTTTTATTACCTATTGAATATTGTCGTTTTTTTTTAATATATCAGATATACTTAATATCCTTTAAAAAAAAGTTATACTTAATCTCATTTGTTTGCCATGAATGTTCTTTCCTTCGTCCTCATAAACATTGTTATTCATATCTGTATTTCTAGTCTCGTTGAGGACATGCTTTGTCTTTCGAAATATAAGCTAGTAAAACTGCATTTATGTTTCATTTATTTAATTTGAACGGCCACCGGTCATAATCTACACGTTTTACCAAATAACTCATTTTTACTTCACTTCTTTACAACTGATTATGCTCAATACACCGTAATCTGAAAAAAAAAATTTAAAAAAACAACCCAGAAGGATTTCCTTTCTTATCTTCTCACTATCGTAAAATCCGCAACAGGTACGAGGAAGTAAATACCCAGAGCCGGTACACGCACACACATACACACACGAGGTACGACGGTTACCTGTCCTGCCCAGGAAGTACCCTATCGTGTGTCGGCTATTCAAACACCCACGTCCTTTATTAATTTTTCTTTCTCCTTTTTCTCTTTCTTCTCCCCTCTGCCTATAATAAAACTCCAGTCGCTCATTCATCCTGGATCCCTGAGCGTTTGATTAATTTTTTCCTCGCCGACCTGCCTCTGTATATCAGATCCATGGGAGGTCGATGTCGTGCAACGGTCAGCGAGATTGCCCTCTATGCCACCTCAGGATCCTAGTAATTGATTCAGATTATAGCCTACCTTCTTATTATTTGTTTTTATTACTCTCGATTATTTACTGATCAACTGATAAGTAGATTTTTTTTCTCATGGGCTAGATTCGAATCTGAAATAGTTATAAAGATTGAATCGTGTTCCCTAAATTCTGTTCCATAATCAGAATATCCAAGTAACGGTATTGAAAATGACAAGTGATTTGCTAAAGGAGTGAACTAAATTGGCTGTCATCTAGAGGCTTTATGACAGCTGAAGTGATCCATAATTTTAGTAAATCCAAAGATAATAAAAAATGAATTCATGTCGGCTTCTGCCTAAGCATAAAGTGGATGAGAAAAGTTGCTGGTTGTTGAAATAAGAAAGAAAATTGGGAGAAAAAATGAATATAAAAAAATAGAAGAATACCGAGAATTCGCTGAAGACATCTGTTTCAGTGTGTTCAGTTAAGTATTTTTATTCTTTAGGCAAGTAAATAAAATTTCATGATTCATATATCCATATGGACAGTTTGTTCATTTTAGTTTCTGCTTTGGACATAAACTGTAGTTATTACTCCAGAACATTTTCACTTGAATTACCTTTTAAGGTTTATAGCATAGAAGCCTATAAACAGCTCTGAAGACATAACAACCAGAACGTGTGAAACCTTGTTGGACGTGTTTGTAAACACATAATATACGTGCTGGGTTATGGCTGCGAAACGTTCAAGGCGGATTCAGCAATATTTCAGTTCTTTTTAGAAAGAGATGGGTACTTGTAAACTGACTGTGCTGTTGATGTTGTAACAGTATAAACAACTTACGGAATAATTTGAGGAGATAGAATTAGTTTAAATATTAATTCCAGATTTAAATTTAAATTTTTAATACTGTTCACTTAATCTTAATTTTTTTTTAATATAGGCTATCATTTAATAAAATTATTCATTCCAGCTATAAGTTAGGAGTAGATGAATCAAATTTGTGTTTAGAAATTATTTTTTTTTAAATTATGAAATGTAATGAGCTACTTTAAACGCCGAGACAAGTCAAAAAGCATTGTTGCTTTATAATATAGCCTAACAAGAAACATCGAGTCATAAAAATGGGCACATGCTGTACCTATTCTCCGAAGCCAGTGTCAAGATTGATGTATCGGGAGGAGAGAGGGGGAGAAAAAAAGTAAATAAAGTAGAGAAAATGATACCGAAAAAAAAAAAAAAGGACACGGGCTTAAAACAAAAATAAAAAGCGAGTTACATGACATATTAGAGATGCACCCTCCTGCGCTAGATTCAGCGATAACTCAGAGCGCCTCCAGACAATAGACCCTCCTCCATTCAAATAGGATCGTCTTTTTGTCCTGGCTTTATGTAAACCGTCTTGGGCATAAATAACCCGGACGTTCTTGGCTATCTCCATTTGGAAATCTGGCGGCTTTTGGGAGAATCTGTCTGTTCTCGAGATCGGCCATGAACGAATTTCTAGTAGTGCCATGTGCCTTTCCAGTTAGGGAAGGCATAAAAATTCCAGTGATGTGGTTGAAGAAAACATTATTACAACATATTCTCGCGGTTCTTTTCGTCTCACAATGACCATATCCGTCCGTAGATCATCAGTAATTGGATGTGACTTGATTACAGGAGTATGAAACAGTGCCTTTCATTGGAGTCCGTATTCTCTGGTCGATTCGTCTTTCTTCCGTATATTCAAGAAACGTATATTCCGAAAAAACGTATATTCAAGAGAGCGTTCCTATTTCAATTGGCAATCGCTAGAGATTATAAATCTCTTTCTAGTTCTAGGAGGTTGACATTAAATTGAAAATTTCTAGATGATACCAATATTTGAAGATAACATCATCCTTCCCTATGAAAATAAATAATATCATTCGACAAATTTTAAACATATTTAACAAATTTAGATACGTAATATTTCTTTTTCGTTTCTATTTCATTTTATTATATTTTATGATTCGTCTTTAGAAATAAGAAGCACTTTAATTTTTTTAAATATGGGTTTTTCATTTGCATAAAAAAATACATTACTATTCCTTAACATATTGAAATCTGTTGCAATTTAATTTTATTAACAAATTATGATCAGTTGAAAATCATGTAAACCTAGTTTACATTAAATGGTGATTAATTTTCGACATCATATCTAATAGATTTTGATTTGTCATAATTTATTAGAAAGTGGTGTTCCCATAACGAAACTTGAAAAAATAAATTGCAAATAAAAAACAAATGAGTGATTTCCTTTTACCTTGGCGAAGAAAAAAATCGCTGTATAATGCACCTGTCATGATTGATTAAAATATGTTTTAACACCTGTTTAAGATGACGCGATAAAATTACTTTTCATCCGAGTAAGATGCAATTCCAGGAGTTCCTTTTTAAGGACCGAACTCCGAGTATGGAAACTTGAAAATACCTGGCAGAAAAAATGTTCGCGGAGGAATTCTTAGAAAGATATGAAACGAGTTTATGTAGCAGCAATATTCGTGTCTTCTTGAAGGGGTAAAGAAATAAATACACATTCAAGTATATATATTGTGTGTGTGTATATATATATATATATACATACATATACACACACATACACACACACACATATATATATATATATATATATATATATATATATATATATATATATAATATTATAAAATTATCACCCTTTGTTAAAAAGCATTATTATAGTCATTACCTTCATTACTAATTTAATAACAAATAGGTGACATCGGCATTGAAAAGGTCCACTTTACTTAATTACTCGTACATATAACGCCTATGACAAATATTATGCAATCTTTAATTTCCTGGAATGCGTGATCATGGTATAGTCAATTATGGCTTTCGATTTTACGCATACTACAATTATTTTATATTATTATATCTTCTATATATGACTTAAACATTACTAGTTGTTAAATTTAAAATTGCCTCTTTTTATATTCAAATTTAATAAATATCAGACGTCAGATCATTCCTCGCTACTAACATTGTGAATTTCCAATTTTCGATTAAAAAATTACTAACATGTTGCCTTGTCACTTAGCTTGTCACAAACGGAACAGATAATTACAGCCACCAAATTAGACCTTTCCTAACGAGAGATCATTTCGAATAATAGGGATAGCCTGATTTTTAGGAAATAATACTAATTTAGGAGTAATTTAACGAATAAATTAGACTGTCAAAGGTAGTTGAAATTGTGTTTGGAGTTCCTTTTTGTCACCTGTTCCAATAGTTCTAATAGATCTTCTACCTGATGAATTTTTTGGTTTTATTTTAATTTAACAGTTTTTTTATTAATATCATACTATTATCAATAATCTATATAATCAAATTACAATAACTAATGAAACAGGCATACGGTTGTTCGATTAAAGAACACGGTTTGTATTTAAATTACTTGAATATGATTTATCCCAAACACATTTTTATTACCTGGTTTAATGTTGTCATTATTGGGATACGTAAGATGGAAAAACGAATAAATATTTTTTCATCAGTACTTTGGTAACTTACTATTTAAAAAGATGAATACAGTCCTATTGCAAAAAATCGTCGGTTGCACCAGGTGGGATGACCGATTACTACGGTATCCAGATATCCAGTTCTAATAGATATGTTGTGATTAATTGCTGACAATTGTATGGCAAGTTACTCAGAGACACCAATACACTTATACAGAAATGATTATCACAACTCGCATACCTATAAACATCAGAAGGAAACGGAAAGAAAACGTGGATAAGAAACTTAACTCAATAATCTATTCAGTTAGATCAGCACCACGGAAGAGACATCAAAGGGTATTGTTCTTTCTTATGCTCGAAATATCATTATTAGCAATCTAGAGGGACTTAAGTTAGGATACCGATATTGAATTTTTCGACGAACATGATTAAAACGTAGGTCGATGAAGTTGGCGAAGTCAAGAAACGAGAATTAGATGAAACAAAAATAAACAATATGGGTAAACTTTGAGAGGTGAGAGCCAAATCACTAGTCAAACATTAGCGTTCAACTTCTATTGGTAAATATTGAGTTAATTCAGTTTGCAAATTTAATTTTTCCTGATATGGATTCCGTAGCAAAACGTGTGAGTTTCAAAATAATAATATCAATGCTAAGAAAGTTTAAATATGTAAAAAAAAATAATAAGTATTCTCCTCTTAAAAGTGAGAAAGAAAAACCGAGATTTACATGAAAAACATCAGAGGTTTCATTCAAGCGTACCTCAGTATTTAACTAATTATAGGTTTAGCATATTATATAGTTTATATATTTAGTACATTTGGACCCTGGTTTATCCAGATTTAGAAATTAATAACTTTTATATATTTCAGATGCAAAGATTGTAGTGTCTAGAGGCATTCTTTTTAATCATTTAAAGGATAAAAATGCCAAAACGAACACTTTTCATGATTGTAAAATCATTTTACATGAGTTTTTACTAAATTAATAAAATATTTAGGATGCTTGAGAAAATTTTAAAGAAGAAATTCATCGAAATTTGGATCCCTTTCTCAAAATTTTATAACTTTACTGGGTATGAAGTGATTATAATTATACCACCTTTTGTGGCAAATACTCAATCAAATTGGTTGCAAGTAAATATAGAAATTTCAACTGCTGATTCATCTGGTCCCAGTACTTCTTTTAGTTCAGGCAGACCTTCGAAGGAGTTTTTAGAGTGTGGTTCTAAAGAGAAACGGAGGAAGCTGGATTCGCTACTTCAAGACCGATCTCTCAGCCAACCTTGCTATGCAACAGAAACTGAGTAAGTGAGGAAAGAGAAAAATTGCTTTAATGGTGATAAAATTATTTCATCACCTAAAAGTGCTATTCCAAGTGCGACTAAGGAGAAACTAAGTAAATATTTTCCTGTTAATGATTTGGCTTTATTTATAAATTTAAAACTTAATACTTTTATTATATTTTATATTTAGTAAACATTGGAAATTGCCTACAGAAATATATGAATGTTTTATAAACATCTTTAAGTTCTGCTATAAAATCAATTAATTTAATAAAATAAGAAGGCTTAATAAAAATAACTTTAAGTAAAAGTCTATAAGAAAAATAAATTATGTGAAATTTTGATTGAATAATGTTTTATTTTCTTAACTGCTGCTAAATTAAAGAAGAGGAAATTATCTACAATTTTCGCTCCGTTTTTTAAGCGAGTGCGAGTCGAAATTACCTAATTTTTTGAGCTCTCCTTGAAAAATTAGAGAAGTTCTGAAAATATGCTCATTTATGTTTTTTGGTGAGGTAACTACGAATTTCAACATTGTTACCTCAAATTTTTCCCGAAAATATAAAAAAAAAAAAAAACTTATTTGTACCTCTAAAATTGGAGGTAGTAAAGTTGACATTCGTTGTTAGCACCGCAAAAAAATGATTTGAAAAAAATCTTCAAAAAATTTCATCGAAAAATCAGAGCTTCTCCACCCTCCTAGGGACCTGGCTTGATATTTTTCAAGGAGGTTAGAACTGACTGTAGGATTTTACTAACGTACTACTGACTTCAGTCCAATTAAATTGCTAAACAGCCTTATGAATTAGTGACTACACTGTGCGCTGGTTGTCGACAATTATTATAATAAATCGATAAATATATTTTAAATTAAAGGAGAAAAAAAATAAAGGCGTGTTGATGTTGGTTCCTGTATATATTTGTTGGTAGGTATCAAATAGTGTCCCCCTCATTAGTTAGGATCAAAACTACTTCAGGAGCATTCGGGTTTCATATTTTTCTTAAATATCGAATAATTAAAAAGTGGTATAGATAAAAAAAATTATTCACGAGTTATTTATTTCTTCCACAATGGGCCATAACAATCTTGAGATTTCACATCGCGATATATCTGTAACACTTCTGGTTTATTATTTTCAATAATAGACCTTTGTAATGGACCAAGACAAATATTTTTTAACTCTCCTCAAAAGTTGAGGTTTTACGTAGAATCAAGATACGTAGATTCCAAATATCGAATAAAAAAAAGAAATCCGTCCGTCCGCGGCTTTTATCCGAGACTATTTTCTTAAGATTCGGGAACAAAATCACAAGTCACCCCTGGATGATTCACAGAACTCGACATTACCATCCGTCATTGTTTCAAAATGGCGGCCGATTAGAGATCTTGTAAGTCCATAACTCGACCATTTTTAAAGATAAAGGAGAAATGTAAGGTGTTTTGGAATCAGTATACCAAAGATCAAATCAGCATACTTAAAAAAATAAATGTAAAATAAATGCTTTTTGTTTATTATTTTCAATAATAGACCTATGTAATCATCGAAGAATTTTGTAGGTAGCTTTGTATAAATTGATATGATAGCTATTTAGACAAAGGCAACTTTTACTACTTTGTTGTGGGCTCACTTATTTTGGCAATTCTCGATAACTATTTCTTCACAGGTGCTCAATTATGTGCACCATTCATGCATGTAACGTCTACTTATATATCTTAGCTTCGATCATAATCTTAGACACATCCTTAACACAAAGTTGCCTGAAGTTGTAGGACCAGAGAAAGAACAGTTTTCTTAAAAAAAAAAAACCGGCAGTTCATCATCGGTTGATTTCGAAATGCAGAAACAGGAGACTAGGGCGTATATCGGTCTACAATCTAGTACCGTATTAATAAGGACGCACATAAATCTCTACTGTATCGCATCCATCAAAAGGAATTATTACCTCATTTAGATCTTTCAAATAAGGGCGGTACATTTTTTTTTCCTTTTTTTCTACTTGGATTTGGAGAGCCATGTTGAATCGTTGAGAATGGTCCCTACGAAGAATTTGAGGGGTCCTATTGAGTGGGCGTGCGCCGAACCTACCTGTTGACCCTCTTGGAAGGTCGGTGGACATAAATCAGTTGCTAGAAGGGAGCAGGTGCTGCGAATACCTGTAGCAGTACCTACTAGGTACTATTGTTACCTATAATAGTAAGCTATTAGGCACTTTGTCGGAACTACCCTTTCTCTTGCCGATGTTGTCTTGTGGGTATATTTAGTCACCTGCTCATACCAGTCACTTCGGAGGACTGATGCCAGGTAAGGGGAGAATAATGATGGACGGATATTTAAGGACCTTTCGTCACTTCCATGCCATTGAATAGGTCTTTATATTTTGTTGGAATTGAATCTCTTTTGGATATTTATTGAGAGAACTCGCTTAGTTAAAAAAAAAAAATCCATGGATTCAGAAAACAAAAGTATAAAATATTAAATTATTCACGGAATTTCTCGACGAATTTCTTTATGGTGCATGGTTAATGAAGATCGTCGTTAAAAAAAAAAAATTTAAATTGAAAAAAGTCGCCTAAGTTTCTTATATGTAAAAAAATATATGTCAATGCAGTCTTCTAACATACTTATATCAAATATTGCGTCTTTTAATCTCCATTTGAAATCAATTAAACTGTTCCTGTCATCTTCTTATCTCTCTCCTCGATTGCGATTATGTGTTTGTTAATGGGATATCTGGCAAGCTAGAATTATTTTCGGTATATCCAGAAATAACCATATTTCACTATCCGACGCCAAGTTGAAGTATCTTTTTCCTGAACTGTTGGTCTGGGAAAGGAAGTTGAATACATAACACGTAACTCAAATGACGTTAGAGAACGCTAGTGCGGCGACCGCTCCTGGTAAAGCGACAACATTATAAGTGCCTACCCCTTGAGATTCTCCTATGTCCTACGTATACCTTACTCAATCCCTACCAAACTATCCCTGAGCTACTTATTTTGGTAAAAAAAACTTCTACATTAAGGATTGAATTTACTGAAACTAAACAACTGACAGACCAGAAATAATTGAAAATGAAATAGGCAAATAAAATAATTATGAGATAAATAAAAAAAAAAAATCTGCAAACCTCAAAACCGCAACTGCGTTAGTTGTGCGCGTGAAATATAAATTTGGTTATAGTCTGTGTAACGGTGTGAATTTACCAATGAGGTACAAGAAAAAGCAGATAGACGGATAGAAATAGGATGCTTATTTCGTACTTTTTACTCAATAGTTCTTTTTTTTTTTACGATATTTATTTTTAATCGTTTTTTTCTCCGGTTTTGGATTAAATAAAAGGATTATAACCGATATTTTAGAAAAACCTATAAAAATAGGTTATTCAATTCCAAAAACCGGTTATCGGTTCTAACCGACCTGATTTTGACATCCCAACTTCTAACTCCTTCAATTCAAATCCGAAATCTATCTCTTTAATACACGCTTCCGCCCTTCTGATCTGTATATCTATTTCCATAAACCTATTTGGCAGGTCCTTCACTAACCGTTCTATATTTATATGAAATTTTATTATTACTAGTTCGCAATCCTCCCTCTCTTTCTAGATTTAAATTCATTCTCTTTGTCTATCTTCTAACAATCCAAGAATCACAATTTTTTCTGCCCTGAATCGATATCAATATTTATGTAAGTATGCAATATCGATTTTGGGAGTAGTAGGAATTAGGACTTTATAGGTAGAAATAATCGGTTTCTAGTGATGAGGCTCCTCTAGTTGTCTTGTTTCAGCCCAGTTAGTTGTCCTCAGGCTCAAGACCATTTGTCCTCAAGACCAGCACGTCTCAAAAATTAACGATTTTACAATTGTTGTGTTATGATAAGCAACGAGATGATTATTTTTGATGATGAAGAGAGCCACAAAATATATTCGTCGTGTGACCGCTGGAGAACAATTTGAACAATACTGTCACGAGCCAAAAAATTTAGGTCTGGAATAATAAAATGCTTCAGGAAAGTATCTCAATCTGAGGCCAGAATTTTATATATAGGTGAGATGTGCTATACCTCTTCTAGATAATTACTTCAGCAATATTTTTATCCCGTCATGATCTGAAGCTTCATTCTCCCTCGTACTACGCAGAATGGCATTAAGCTGCTTGGGAGATACATACATATAGTAAATGGCCTATTTCCTTCAATATTATTTTGGCCAGGGTCTCAGTCCGTCTTTTTATTGTGTGTTTTTTACCGTAGTGATCCGCGAACTTCGTTTGCCTGATCCTCTTAATTAACTGGTCATATTATGTATAAATATTTTTTTCTTAACCCCAATTTTAAAAGTAGATTTGCAAAACAGTGTAATGACCAAACTGCTTTCACTGTATCACAATTGTATATTTGTTTTATTTTATTTATTTATTATTAATTTGCATATTAAAATGGAACGAAATGTGGTTGGTTATTTTTGTATTATAAATATGAAGACAAATATTATAATTTTTAACAAGAAAATTTATTATTTCGTGTGATTACGACCGAATTATTTGGGCCAATATAGCGAACATCAGTTTGGAGTAAGTAAATTAATTTTCATTTCATTCTATTTATTACCTCGAAACTGTAGTTTGTTTCAATGAATTTCTAAGCATTTTGCTTATTTACTATGATATTTGTTTAACTCCTATTTTTATTTTATTAGTAAATTATTGATTATTTGCTAACTTTATTAACTGTTATTGTTTCCAGGTGGTCTCTATCCGGAGCCAGTGAACTTGGCACAGGGGGCGCGGGTGTGGGCGAACGCGACCTGCGGGCAGGACGGTCCCGAGGCCTTTTGCAGGCTGCGGGGCCGGCACTGCGGTGTCTGCGACTCCAGGTCCCCCGACAAGAGGCACCCGCCCCAGAATGCGGTGGACGGGAGGGCCGACACCTGGTGGCAGAGCCCCGCCCTCCACAAGGGCCTCCATTACGAAGCCGTCACATTCACCGTCGATCTAGGCCAGGTAAGATAATAATTTCCCCATTCATTTTATCCATTACTCTGCCACAGTAGCTCCCCTATTCGCTCCCATGATTCCGTTGAAAATCTCAGTGTCATCTTTGATAAGGACCTGGCTTATTTTCCAAATCATCTGAATATCTATTTTAATCATCAAGCAACTCCTGAAACTCAGTATTTTTTTCTAATATCCCAAGGAAGAGAATAATGAATGATTTCATAAGATTTATCTCTGAGGTCACCACCTATCTCGCTCCCTCCTGAGGACGTCCTCACATCTTTTGCTGGTATTTCAAATAAAGATAACATTATTCTACTTTCCGATATCAATACCACCTTGGTATCATCTTTACGTATCAAATTCCTCCCTAAAGAATAATCTCTAACTGCGTTCTTCCACTGTCCGTCATTTTGAATATAAGATCTTAATCTCCTCACTTGTATAAATAAACCTTCTCGTATAACTGCTTCTTCTGAAAAAAAAACGTTATTGTCCCTTCTACTTAATTTGTAATCGATTAAGAAAATAAAACATTTTAACTCTTAAGTGTTGAGGTTTTGCGTTTCAAGATACGTAGAATTCAAAAATTGATAAAAAAAAAAAAAAAAAAATTGTCCATCCGCCTTTTGCGACTTTTCTCTGAGAAGTACTGGACCGATGTTTTTTTTATTTTTAATTTGGCACTTTTTGGATTTCTTATGATTTCTTTTTTTTTCAAATGATTCATGAAATATGTTTCGTGTAATATACCCAAACATCAATCAAGTAAAGTAAAATAAACACAATTAATTAGTAATCATTTTTATTTTGCCCATTAACTTGTTCTTTCTTAATCGAAACCACATATTGAACATGTCCCCATCCTTTTCCGTCCTTTTCTTTCCAATACTACCTAAGGCCAAGTCACTGCGCATGTTAGGTGGGATACCTATATTGATTCTTTTTATTACATAGTGTTATATTTTTGATTATTCATAAGTATTAATCTAATTAAAAATTAATAAAAATGGATCGCAATATTTGATGTAGTTTATTTAATATTGTCCTTGAAAGATTTAGTAAATATTCTAACCATTAATAGATACCTACAAAAATCGGGTTTAGAAATATATATTTCAAGTTTGCTTGAACTGCAACATACGGAGTTCGGTATAATGGACAAAAAAATAGAGAAAAATATCTTGAAGTACCTCTCAAGGAAAATATTAACTAATACGATTTGTTGGAACCTGAACAAGGCTGAAACCTCCCTGTCATGTTTGGATTGTAATCCTTCCAGGAGCTGTACTGACACGTTCTAAACCTGAACCTTTTGTACGACTTCCAGTGAAAGAGACCCAAATAGTATGGACTCGCCGTTAGGTGAGGTGCCCTGAACACCTTAGTGAACATTAAGGTTATATTTTTTATAATTCTCTGAAGTAACTTTTACATTTCTACCCTCTAGGAAGGGTAGAATTTTCAAAATTCACGAAATCTTTAATAAAAAAATAATTTATCTTCATGGTATTCAAGCATTTAATAGATAAATGAAATGATTTTGTTCTCTCAAAGTTTTATGTTTAAACATATCGAATTGATATTATACATTCCTTGTTGTTTTTTGAATTAGCTATAACACATATAAGCTATCACATCTTAAATTAAAAATTTATTTTTTAAAAATACTAATGAGTTCTGCCAAAATAGATGTATTACATACATACAAGCTGTAGTAAATATTTAGAAATTTTTGTATAATATTTTTATCACATATTATTTTCATACAGTATTTTTATGATTTTTATTTTAAACCTGTATTAAAATTACCGCACAAATTTAATCCTGCTTTAAAAAAAAATAAGTAAATAAAAAAATAGATAAAATATTTTTGGGAAAAAAATGGAAATTGCAAAAAGTTATTTTTTTCTGCAATTAAAATGATAATAATAAAATAAATGGATCGATATTTCATAACGACTGACTATAAATAATAAATAAAGGGTTAAAAGAAATTGAAATGCCAATTAAAGCAGTAGAAATCGCTGTACATCTTGAAAAGTAAAATATAAATTATAACATGTTTTTATTCCAGGAAACATTGTATATGGTATTTAAAGTAAGATATATTTATTTTAGATCGATTAATACCGCCTTAACTGGATAAATGAATTAAAATAAGAACATTTCAAGCCGAATAGTAAGTCTAAATTATGTTTTTCATTCTTTTATGCGACAGTAGACTACAATGGAACTATTTATGAAAACAAGAAGATATCAAATGCTGAGTTTACATTGGGAGAACTCGAATTTTCCCAATACCTAAAATGTACATTTTTTTCTACGAAAAGGGTTCAGTGTTGTGCCTTTAAAGATTGGTTACATTTTCTCTTGCAAGGAACTGAGATATTGCCCAGAATAGGATTTGAATAAATTTACACTTTAAATTTCGGTGTTGCAAGAACTGCATAATGACCTATATTGAAGTGTCTAAAGCATTTTTCTTTAAAAAAGTTTGATTTTGGGTTACCTGATACTTTGCAGGAGATAAAATACTTTAGATAGTTGTCTGGATTAGTTTGATAAATGAAAAAACCTTGAGTTGGTCTTCGATAAATTGATTGCTTCAAAAAGTGTCTTTCTACTGTGTCTATCTGTCTAACTGGTAATATCTTCGACTTTTAGTTTAAAAGAGAGAAACCACCTATAGTACTTGAATGCTTCATCAGGAAGAAACAAGAAACTTACAATTAGTAATGACCTAATCGATAAGAATATTGCTCCTATTAATGATGGAATGGCGTACAGTTATCCAAGGGTATGCTGACAAGAACTTACTAACACTGCTGACAAGAACTTTCTAACACTGAAGAAAAGAAAAAAAAAACTACTCCGTAATCTTCTAAATAATCATAGGACCTCAGAATTCGAGAGCTTTGTGTTGGGAGTTTGAGACCTCATTAGGCTCTCGTGTCTCAATTCCAAGGATGAATATTCCGAAGAGAGTTCATCTTAGTTACCGGCTCCTTCTTCAGTCAACACAGTCAACGGGAGGGTGTGGAAATGATTTACAAGACAATGATGCTGTTTTTCAACCAGACTTCTACTCGAAACAATGATTCTTGTTCAACTTTTGGCAAACATGCTGCATTGGAAGAAAGTATGGTACTGTTGGTTGTTTTCTGTTCAGTAAATTTTTACTATTGTTTTGACTACGATATTTTTTTTATTTTATCGGTATTTTCAGCTTTAGTAGAGTAACCCTATGAATGAAACGTATATTTTTAAAAGTTATATATTCCATGGCGAATAGTATAATATTAAATAAATTAAATTAATCGTAGGGCTATTTAACAATTTAACATTTTTCACAGTGTATTGTATTTTGATTACATATAACTACTGACTATATATGTAATATATTTTCTCGAAACACTTTTACTTAGAATTAATTGCAATAAAGTCTTAAAACATCTTGGAAAATGGTTCAGTAGTTTAGAAAAGGAAAAGCGCTTAAGTGGAAGATGACGAGGGTCGAAAGAAATTTTCTAGAAATCACATTTCCGCTATTTAAGAGACTTGAAATGAAGGAAGGTCTCTAATTTTTGATTTTACTGATCGCCGTACTTTATCAATCCCTTGTAGGTATTTAAGAAAATTTTACGCCAAATATTTACGAACTTTCTGGTCCGTCGAAGGCTGATGATTAACGCTTTGAATAACATTATCATCTCTATATTAAAGTTTCCGTTGAATATTAATTGTAAAACTTTTTTTGTCTGTTTATATTTTATCAGAAACTTCGTCAGAATTTTTATATTATCTGTGATTTTGATTTGAATATACTTTTCCCCAGTAATATACTTTTCCCTTTCGCTGTTTACTGCTAATATTTGCTCCAGTCCTGAAGTATACTTGTTCTAATTCACCTTTTAATGTAATCAACGGCAATGCTGAGTTAAATGGTTAGGCTCTAGTTAGGCTCTATTTTTTTGCCATTTTTCAATCAAACTATCAACTATTCTATGAATAATTTGCTATTATGCACAATTAAAACGATCATTTTCAAATGCTTTCGATCCATGTGAATAGTAACTAAGCTTAAATAATTAAACATCATTATTACTTATTGTTGGAGGTTAGTCAATGGTATGTTGTACACAGCAACAAACAATTAACTTTTCTTTTTTTTAACCACAAAACTTATTTTTTGAAAATTGGTAATTGTCAGCTGCATGCAATTGTCACATTTTTTCCTTACTATCCTCGCTATCCAGTTCAAGCAGATTCCCGTGGATAGCTGTTAAGGAAA
The DNA here is from genome assembly GCA_948150685.1 of Rhaphigaster nebulosa. Lineage (NCBI taxonomy): Eukaryota > Metazoa > Arthropoda > Insecta > Hemiptera > Pentatomidae > Rhaphigaster > Rhaphigaster nebulosa. Next base: position 141,270,498 of record OX411308.1, on the reverse strand, counting down.
AAACGTGACAATTGCATGCAGCGAACTACGATGGCAAATAGGAATTTCCTTTACTAATTATAGCTTATGGACAAGTAAGGATAAAAAGATCAAGTGAAAATGGGAAATATGGGCCCGAAACGTTTTGAGCAATAATCAATAAAGTTGTGGAAGTGAATAAGGGGAAACTTTTCCTGAAAATTGATAATTTAAATAATTAATATACCCTCATAAAAACATAGTTTAAAAAAAAAAAAACTATTTTGAATAATTGTTTTCTTTCTTTTATGTCGATCATACCGTTGACTGATCCCTAACTAGAAACACTAAATGTATAGAATAACAGTCAATCACTAATAATTTTTAAACACTTAATAAATAATTGATGCTATTAATATTATTTTAGCTTTAACCGACTTTTTATACCTATGACCATCAAATTCATAATATCCCCACTTTTTGTATCTTGGTAGGCCATTTGAAAGAGAACTCCTAATTGAGTTGATGAGTATTGCGTTAGAGATATTTATTATAACATACCTATTTTTTAAAGACGCGCTAGGAGCTTTAGGATAGAGTAGCTTTTATTAGACACTTATACAATTATTGTTACTAAGCTCATTCAGGAAAGACTTAATCTTTTAAGACTTTTTAAGCGATAAATGAAACTTTAGAAAGAAATACTCATTTGAAAAGGTGCAAGGGGAAATGAAAAAAAGAAATGACAAAGTCGAAGAGGGAATAAAGAAAACGAAATGAATATTCATGGCGAAAGGCCCATGAAAGTGGATCGTTTTATGGCCCATGGCAGTCCCCAACTATCGTAAAACTGCTTTGGGTCTCAAAGAAAGAAGATCCCAGTCAAAAAAGCTCCACACGCTACATCCACTTCCGATGAACCAGGTCTATTCCAGGACGACGAAAGGAACGGCCGGGAGGTATCCAGCAATAAAGGACTTTCTTTCGAGAAGAGGAATAAAAAGAAAAGTCGAATTGAAAACAGTATGTAATGTTCTTATTGTCGCTAGCTGTCTGCCTGTCATTTCATCTTTCTTATGTCAGCAAGGATCGGAATTTTTTTCTCAATATCTCAACCTTTTAAACATTGCTTTGTATCATCAAGTTCTGAGTGTAATATTAAAGGTTTTTATTTGAAGAAAAATAAACGACTATCAGCTACATTCGTGTCGCGTGAAATATTAATCGTTTGTACTAAATATGTTAGAAATAGCACAAATGTTGGTAGAATGGTCATTGGTAAAATAATGAGTTATGAATTATAAATATAAATTATTCTATTTATTTATTTTTATTTGTTATCATTTTATGATGAGGTAGAAAATTTAAGTGAAACGGAGTCTTTTTGTAAATTTGAGTATTTTTGCGATACAATCAATGAAACACTAAAAATGAACTAAATGGGTAGAGATCAGTTTCAAAATGTAATATATCAAAAATCTTACAAACGTTTGTCGTGTAGTAATTTTTAAAATTAAAACTAATAATCTTTCTGAAAAAAATCAGGTGTGATGCGCGCATCACACATTGTACTACAATTCCGTACACTAAATATTTTTGGTTTGTCAAGCTGAAATTATATTTTAAAAGTTTCGTTTTAGTTTCCATGAAAATTCCATTTAGTTTTCATGGAATCATTTTGTTTCCATTAAATCATATAAAAGTAGAAATAATTAAGTTAGTTTCTACTGTTATGTTATTACAATATATTGATACGGAGCCTTTTGTTAACAACTGATTGACGACTTGGTGGGAGGAGGTTTGGTCGCATTTGTCTCTTTCCGCGCTCGGTTTTTCCTCAAAGGTCCTTATGACATACGCACTATCTTTTCTAATACAGGCCCGATTTAAATAATTGTTATTTGTTTTTTAGGGAATTTAATTGCCTTTCATATGATTCCATACAAAATTTACCATAAAATGCTCACTTTTTGAGTTACGCGCAAATAAAATTTTCTTTTCGCTATAACTTTTCCCCCTGCATTTTCTCGTTGATATACTATATACATGAAAAGTTAAAGGTCTTTAAGGAGAAGACATTAGCCAAGTTTCATCAAAATCGTTAGAGCCGTTTACGATAAAATTGTAAAATCCATGATATAATTACCACTTCCGGTTAGTCCGATGGACTATATCTTTGCTATTTACTGGTCCGATTTTAATGATTATATTTTTATTTTTTAGATAATTTAATTACCTTTGATACACGTTTAGACATAATTTACCATAAAATGTATTCTTTTTAAGTTATGCGCAAATAAAATATTCTTTTCATTATAACTTTTTCCCTGCATTTCCTCAGTGATGCACTTGATGAAAAGTTAAAGGCCTTAATGAAGAATAATTTAGACAAGTTTCATCAAAATCGTTAGAGCCCTTTTTGGAGAAAATGGTAAAAAAATATAAATATAAATATAAAATGGCACTTCCGGTTAGTCGATTTTGACGAAAAAGTTGCTGTAACATCATATGCATGTGCCTATCTTAAATACATAATTTCAGTACGGGACAACTTTTCGTTTTTGAGCTAGACTGTTCACATACAAACACACACACACACACAGACTCGCAGACCATTTTGCAGACTTGGTTAATTTTTTACTCAGGAGACCTTAAAACGTGTATTTCCGTTGAAAACTCGAATTCGAAAATTTTTACGATTGCAATATTTCCCTTTATTATTTACTTCGTATATAGTTAAGGGAAACTAAAAAAAAGATGCTTGGTAAAATTTTAAGAACCGTTCACCTCAATATATGAAAAAATATTGTTTTGATATTTTGGAACTAACTTCCACATATATTCCAATTTCCTGAGGTGGAATTCGCTTAAATTAGTACTAAATACTTATTCCATATTTTTATTTAATTTTTAAAACTAATATTTTCTAAAAGAATAACTTCCATTGTGTATGTTTCATCCATCCACGATACGAAAATAAGAAATCATAATGATAAACAGTAAATTTTTGTATAACTTTAGTTACATATTAGAGCATAATGCAAAATTGTTCACAGTGGCACCTTCTACTGCCTTCATCTTCCTCTGTCAATGAGGACAGGACAGTTTCGGACCTTTAGTCTGTTAGTTGCCATGCCTAGTATTACCCGGAGTTGGGTAGTATTTCAATACGCAGGATAATTTATCTTGGTAAATTTATTGTATCTTGTATTTTTGGGGACAAAATAAAAAACACAAAATATATTTTGTATTTGAATAATAATAATAAAATAAAAATACAAAAATGAATTTTATATTTTTAAGTTACAAAATACAAATAAGTATTTTATATTTGGAGGGGGATAGTACAAAATATTTTTTATTTCACATCTTATTATTGAAATACAATAAACTAAATAATTAAAATTTGAATTTAAATGAAGTATTTATTGAGAAGTGTATTTCTTTAAAAATTAATTATTATTTCCACTATTTTTTATTTTATATTAACATAAAATAATCTGAAAGAAATCCTGGGAAATAAATGTAAACAGTTGTAATATAAAGTAAAATAAAAGTTGGACGTTTTCATTCTGGCTTATCTTCTTTTTCTTCATTCAGACATATTTTATTTGCATTAAACATTGTTACTGATATTAAATTATCTGCAAGTTAGCTAATATTAAATAAATAACCTCATATACATATATAATGAAATTGGATTTAATTTTCGTCTAATTACATTTTATCATTACTGTGTTAATGAGATTTTTTTAAATGTTTACTTATCCTACATTCAGAATTTAAATATTTTTTTACAAGTTATGGTAACTCTCCTTTCCCTTTGATGTTCTGATCACATAAAATCACCACTTCAAAGAAAAAATATTTTCGATTCTATTTGAAAAACTTAAACTGAAAGAAAGTCGAATTTGGAGTAAAAGAGGCAGCATCTTTCACCAAATAATTCAATATTATTTTGTATTTTATTATTCCATATTCCAGAATTATGTATTTAAAATACTTTTGTAGCCAACTACTTAAGAGCATTTTGTATTTGAAATACTTTTCTCTTAAAATGCCTGACCGTATTTTGTAATTGAAATACATTTTTCTTTCAAATTACTGAAAGTATTTTGTATTTTAAATACTTATATTTTGGCATAAACTTTTAATTTTAATAATTTTTTGTTAATTAGTTGTTTTTACTTAACTAGTTTTAATCGCATATACCTACGCATATTTATATTATGATAAATTTAACCGCTACTAAATTGAGGAATAAGAAATAACTGCGAATTAAAAAAAAAAACTATACACGATGATTAATGAAGACTACTATGAGAATTGATAATGTATAATTTGCTTTCCGTTAGGGACCGATTTTAAGTTTACAAGTGTCATACAAAACAGGTTATCAACACCTGAGATAGTTATAAATGCTAATACATATCCTGCCTTGACACCAGGAATTTAGCGATTCAATTCCACAATAGCTAACAAGTTTTCAGTTTATCAAAAGAGATCTGATCTAGCCGGTCTAAATTGCTCCTTACACAACCGGGATTAAAGCAACTTTTAAAAATCATCCAATTTATTCCGAGCTTATAATGTCACGACCACGCGTTACAACACACTAGGCAGCTAATCTTAGTCCGCAGCAGCGCCAACTCTAAATGAGAGATTAAAAGAAATAATGATATTGGGGTGGACCGACACTGCCTTATGTATAAATAGAACCTAAACGATATTGCTATGATCTTTGTAGCGTTTCGAAATAGATCGGTTTATTTAGAAATTTCCAGAGCAACTGTTCTGTGAAGCCATCATTATCTCTATATTTAGAAGCCTCGCTGGAGAGGCGTCACTTCGTTTAGCTCCAGGAACAAAGACGAAGATGAATCATAACAGGTGATCTCTGTCACTCATATTGAAATTTAGAACCTGTTATTGTGTTTATCAATTGAAACAGATCTCCAGTTTATGATATGTATGTTGTATTTTATTTCTTTAACTCCAATAATGTATGTAAAGATTATGTGGGTACAGAGTTGTTATTGTGTTTTTTGGAGAATATATATCTTTTTCTCCTTTTTGTATTTCAATGAGTCCCACCTTCATCAAAGAGAAAAAAACTGATTGTTAAGTTGTTGGGTTGGATTAAGGATTGAGTAGAAAACAATTGTTATTCGCCTGATTTAGGACTACTAAAGTACGCACTAAATTTTACAAAGTTCGACTTTACAGACCAGTAAAATCTTTATTTTTGAAGCTAGATCTTTTCTCTTTTTTTAATGTTCCTTAGACGATTATGATTAAAAAATCTGCGTTTCAATCACGTCCATTTTGATGAGATTGATAATTAAATGGAATAGTACTTAATTACGCCAACTGCCTTAAGGAGAAAGTGCATACAGGATATCTGGAGGACTCGTTATTGAAGCAAGAACGGCTTTGCATTGCGGCATTTTTTAAGCAAATGCAAACTAGTTCGGTTTCCGGATGAATATTATACTGATGTAATCATCGAAAAAAGTTAAACCTTGTCTGAGACTCACACTTTACAATCTTCATTGAGTTATGAAAGTGGAATGTGGAATATAATTGAATACATGTATTGAAAAAATAATTTAATTCGCTCGTCCGTAGTTGCTGAGACAAAACATGGTAGTAAGGATTAGTGTACACTACGCACACTTGTCCCACAACAGAGGTCTGCACTTGCACCTTCTATCATATTTTTCTGGGTGCCTACGGACAAGCACTTCAAGAATAGAAAACTGTTAAGGAGAAATGTAAATCACAAATCATTTTGAAGAACAGCTTCTGTAGGCTCCGTTCATGGCTAAATGAAGAGAAAAAAAAAGCTACTGGTAGATAAACACCGATATAGATGCACTGCAAAAGTTGAAAGACAACTTTATCAGCGGGTTGGAAGTAATATTTTTACAACTCGTTATACTCTACCTTAGCGAACTTTCTGATAGATCGGTGTTTAGGTATCATATCCATAAAGGGCAGCTCTTACCAGTTGAAAGTTTGAATTTAACGAGATAATTACAAACTTATCCCAAAAACGCACTTACTCTACATCACACTACGTTTTACGGATAACGGTTATAGTTAAGTTCTTAATGCTACATTTATTACCAAAGCTTAGCATTTCAAACCTATAATTCTGCGGTCAGTTTGGGTGTTGATTAGCAAATAAAAAAAATAAATAAATGGGAAGAGCAAAACTCCAACAATTATTTATTGATATATTTGTTATTAATGTGTTGTTGAGTAGAAATTTACTGTTACCAATTATGTAGGATTTAACATCTGAAAAATTTATCGCTTAGCGGTTTTAATATGAATATTAGTTAGAGGTACTGAATATGTGCCTGAAGGTATCGTACTGAAACGATTAATTATTAAAAACTTTTTATTTAATTTTTTGAAATCCAAGGATCCAAAGATTCATCGTAAATTAGTAGAGTTATATTATTAAAAAACATAAAAAATCCGGTTTCATGGATTTTTTCTTAAGCCTGTCTTTTTTTATCAGTGACTTCGTCATATTGCTGAAAATTTGATTGTTTTTTCTTTACATTGTTCAGCCCGTTTTCATTATTCTATATTTTTACCCTAAATGTCGGACGCAAATCAATATTTGTCACACATCAACAACACCAGTCACACAACACTAATATGGCTCACTAAGGGATTGTAGTTAATGAGAAAGCTGATCAGCTGGCTGGACAAGGCTTTCCCCTTTTAGAGCGTCTGAACCTTCACCAAGTATCTCTAAAAAAACATTAGGAAAAGAGATTCAGAATTGGAATTGGAAGAAGCATACAAGGAATGGAGAAAGAGTATTTAGGCAGGCTAAGCAATTAATTAATGAATCCTCCCCTTTTAGAATCAAGTGAATGTTGGGTCTGAAAAGGGAAGAACTCCGCTTCATAATTAGAGTACTTATAGGCCATTGCAGCCTTAAAGGATATTTGAAAGTTTATGAGAACTGCCACAATCTTTGCAGACTGAAACCGCTTCTTGGTTTCAAGGAGATTCCAGGCGCGTTTGATTTTCTCCGTCCTTAGGTCGGAATCCGTCCTATATCATCGAAAACCTTAGAGGTTGTTCAGGAAGGCAGAGGAATTATAAGATAATGGTTGTACGAAAAATACCAATCAGTCCACTTACCAGCCTTGTTCTCCCAACTATACAAGTACTAGAAGTATTTATAACAAAAACAGTATTTTTCATGAGTTTTTTATGTTTTATGCTTGTCCCATCCATTTTATTAGAACTAGAATATTATTTTCTTTTATCTTTTTTTTTTTTTTTTATTAGCCATCATTAGGTTACTAGGAGGTGATTCGTTTCGGTGACGGACGTCATGATGAGTCCTGCACCAGTGCTATGATGATAAAAACCCGTCAATCAGGCGGAGAGGCAGGAAACAAAAGAGCCGCCCCCGAAAGCAATAAGCCAGTGCCTCTTTAATTTTAACCCGTGGCAGGAGAAGGGTGAGGGAGTTGTTTATTTTTAGTGCCTCCATCCAATGGGCTCTCTCCACTTTATTTATAATGTACTCCCTCGTACCTTCTCGTCTTCCTGTTGCCTGCCGTCCGGGCTTACCTTCGGATCCAGCTTGCATCCGTTGGTTGTATAGGCTTATGCCAAAATAAATTTTAGAAATAATTCTGATATATTACTTGTTCAGATTAGAGATAATAGAAGATATGAATTGCCTTTCATATTTTAATGCTAAATTAAATTCAACTGAGGAAAGTGCATCGCCGTGTTTAAACCTTAACGAACCTCAAACTTGAACTGGGATAGTAATTACCGATTCAAACTTCATTAAATGTTTCGGACATCCGCATTATTACTTAATTAACATTAACTTCTTTGGCATACTCAGCTCAATCAAGATATTATACAGCGGTCTGTAGAATCATAGGCGTTATTGAAATCTATGTAAAGCTGATGAACTTCACTGTTGTATTTTAAATATTCTTTCAAATTTGTGGCAAGGAAAATATTTGATCAATAGTTGAACGGTTCCGTTTAAATTCCAATTAAAGTTAGAGAAAAACAAAATCAATACATTCGCAAAATTCAACACAGCTTATTAAAAGCCTTAGAACATAGTAATTAATTCAGCTCAAAAGTCACTTACGAAACTAATTCAGAAGAACATATCATTCTAAAATCGTCAGAGGAAGTTATTTCGGTGTTTATATTGATATTATATTTACATGAACGTTTGAATTATGATTTCAAAACTAGAGATGCCGAGGCTTATTAATTCCCCATGCTTGACCTTTCCAATCGGTTACTTGATACTGCGTTTATTGGCTAGCGGAAATATAGTACTGCTCCTTATTTTATGGTCATGGAATGCTTGAATAACGGACAAGTGCTCAGCAAGAATTTAATTTTAATTCCTATAATCACCTATTTTAGGCCATCTCTTCGAAGGTAACCAAACGAGGGATTATTTATTTATACATTCCCTCACTTGGGTTTTCGCCGCAGGTGCTAGGCCTCAGTAGTCGCAGCGTCTATAAGCAACATTGGCTAACCCCTCTCAATGTATAGGGAGAAAGGAGCAAAGCCTGTGCCAAAGGTGAATCACCCAAGCTTTTTGCCGTCTGAGTCAGAGCGAGTATTCTCGGCTGTCAAGTGGAAAGTATTTGAATGCACGGGCCATCTTCTAGTCCCTAATGCGGCCATTCGTCTTCGGTCAAATGTGAAATGGTATCGTTAGTGATGTTTCCTCTCCAATATATCAAAGCTAAGCACGTCACCTCAAATGGATTTTACTTTTTTATACAATGGCATTTCCTCCAGGATGGCATTCCTGTCTGGATGTAAAACGGTAACTTATGCTCCAAAATCCGAACGTCAACAATATCTGATCTAGAATCTAGAATCGATTCAGTGCTTCGTGACAGTGAAACTCTTAATAAGTAGCGTTACCTCAAAATACCTTAGCATCTATTTTCAAGACTGGCCCTTGTCAATTGTGGATCGAGCAGAATAAATATTGTAATTATTAATAAATATTTTTTGATCTTATGTGAATATTGCTTACTTATTTCGGTTGATTGGTGATGAAAGTGAAGAAATAAGTGGAGGTTAAAGGTGATACACATGGATCACAGTAAGCAATGTAAAATTATACTTTTAAAGTGTATTGCTATTTTGCTAAATTTTTAAAGAAAAATTGTGTCGTTCTTACAGATAATGTTTTGCATATTTATATAAACTGACCCCTGAGTAAATAGCATGAAATTAATGAAATTTTGAGTTATGACGTTGAACTATATCGGTCTTTAGTTGTGGATGAAAATATTGTTATTTAGTTGTTCTTACTTTATTTCTCTTGAACATGGAATCCCATTGTTTAACTGATTGATTTAATTCCAGAAGTGTGCAATAATTGATTATCCATCGTGATCCACACATGCCCTTAGAATAATTATTCCTTGACAATTCATTCATATAAGTGTTACTTATTGAATAACTCTTTGCCTGGATGCATATTTAGAATTATAATAATAAGCCTCCAGATCTAATGAACGATTTCAATAATATTATGAAGCGGAGTATGTAACAGTTGGGCAGGTGTGAAGGAAGAGTATAAAATATAGTCATAGGCGCCGGGCTGTCATCTGGGGAGGTAACAGCGAATTAGTGGCTCACGCTCCTTTGTGATTATCGTCGACGGTGCCGACTTTCTCCCACTGATCGCTCTTTTGGCTTCGAACCTTTTGTCAACTGTGAACTTAGTTACTTGCGGAGCAACTTCAACCGAAGATCAGTTCTCCTAATTTAGCCGTTCTTTAATATTAATATTAATGTTCTCTAATACTGCAAAATTCTCGTTTTGACTTAAATGCAATTTGGAGTTTGAACGTATATTTATTTATCTGCATACATAAATCTTTCCTTTTAAACAACTTTCCCATCTTTCCAAAAAAGAATTTGAAACTGAACCACTTTACTTTTACGGTTAAAGAAGAAACTTGTTCTTTAGTTCACTTTGAAAACAAACAATGTCATAAACAAACACATACACAAACATTTAATACTCTTTTTTGACAAAATTATGGCAAATAGGGACGAAATATCAAGATAAACCGCATAGTTTTTAATGACCTATATATTTATCGGGGAGAGGGTAGTTGAGACATAAACTTGCAGTTACCTAATAAAAATTATAGGGACAAAGACTCATAGACAAAAATACATAAAGACCTGTTCACGAAAACCTTCGGGACATTTTTTTTCCCCCAGATTCCTCAGAACAAATAGAATAAAAATAATTAGTAAAATGATAACATCATGCAAAATATTATGATTCTTATATATACATTACCTTATTCTACCTGTGGGTACTTGAAGGTGGGATAACTATTTACAAACCTGAGATTGTGTTTCCTATTTAGGGTCCTTCTTATGATTTGGAGGTGAGGGACCTCCTCGTGATTCATAGTTATAACAAATAATAAAACATAATAAATACATAAATAATAATAAGTGGTGAGTAGGGGAGGGACATGAGGAAGTAGTTGGAATAGGTGGAGGAGAATGCTATTTTAGCGCATAAAGGATGATATTGGCAGGGTTAATTAGGGCCTTTCGATCCTGCCGTCAGGATGGATCGGAAAAGAGGTTTGAAGGAAGCGGGGAGGTTGTCTTAGAATTGAACGTGTCTTCTTGCGATGTGTTGTTGTACAGTGTCTAGTTGTAGTTCGTTGTTTTTTTGTTGTCCACTTCCATTTTAGCTTAATTCATATATATGTTTTGGCAAGCTATTTGTTTGGAACATTACTTTTTTTCGCTGATGCTGATTACAAAAATCCTGAAAATTGTAACTTTACGAAGAAGGCCTTAATTGTCGTTTTTGTCTATCAATCATCTACTTTGATACATCACGACAATTTAAAAGAAAATCAATTAAGGTAACTAACCTTAGATCATCGCCAATTGGCTGCGGTAACAGGAAGTTCTTTCACTGGTCATTAGTCCACCTGTTTATATTATGGCTCATTTCCGGGCTGTTTGCCAAGTCGTCTGCAACCGATCTGGCTTGTTTTCACTTGTCCTGCGGCCTTTGAGATTCGTTTAAAGTGGAGATTTTGAAATAAATACAGAACAGTATTTTGTTTTTTAAATCTGAAACAAATGGTTCTTAAGAATAATAAAGCTGTAGAAAGCATTTCATAAGTATTTTTCCTTACACGCTAAGAGTGCCCAGGCAGTATCTTTCTCCAGAGCTTTGAAGAGAGCGGAAATTTGTGGAGACATGAAATTCGAATGAAGATAAATGGCAGTATAACTAATATGGTGAGGAAGGTAATTCCAAATTTACTCGGATAGTGAAGAATCAGTCAAATAAATTTTTTTCAGAAGGTAAGATTATATATAAGGCTAGCAGCATACCAGTTAATGCAGCCCAGACAAGTGAAGCGTAGGCGTAATATCTTTAGAAGGAATTAGACGTGATACTGTTAGTCGTGTTATTCTTATTACTATTATTATCTTATCATTAACTAAAACCAGTTATTCATAAGCAGCATGTTAAACAACACAGTTGCAATAGATGTACTTGTGCTTTTAGGAGTAAATGTTTGATCAGAAAGTAGATGTTGGTTTCATTCATATAGCCGATTGTTTCTAAGCCAATCTTGTCTAACACATGTGAAACTATTTGTTTCATGTCCAATTTGAATTGGATCAATTTAAAGACATGATGACAAAAGAATTGTTTGTAAAAGTGTTGTGTAGTTTTTCAGAATTGCAATAGCATACTAGGAAATATTGGCGATATATACTGCGAGAAAGCCACTAAAATGTAGTGATCAGCGAGAGTCTAAAGATTGCATAAATTTCTTCGTTTCCACAGATGGAGTTCATGAACATTTTTATCTAACCATAAACATCAATGAATGAAAAATATCAAATGTAGCAGTGAGGAAAAACGTGAAAGATGAGTGAATTTTTTTCAAAAAAAGTCGGTCTGTTATTAAAAAAGTTTTGGACTTTTTTTATCCATAGTTTATTTCACTGAATTCAAGTTTTATCTTTAGCAGTTACTTTTTGAGCTTTGTAATTTTGATATTCATGATCTATAAGGAAGTATAATTTAATAATGTCTAGCTCCTGTTCTTTGTTTGTGGATTTATTTATCTGGAATGAAATGAAATACTTTGATTGCGTTTGGTGTTTCTCCTGCCCACGCCTGTCGGCTGGTTCTGCTATGCTAACAATGCTGCCGCTGCCGTGATATGTTATTTGTATGCAGCTACCGGTTGGTACACGACTCAGATCCGACTACTGATTCCATCTGGACGATTTCAGGGTTGGAATACTCAATACGATTCGGAAGCGATACAGTCTAATAGTAGTGTCGGTTTCGTCACTCTGGAGGTCAGTCACCTGAAATTTGTGTGTCACTAGAAGAAACAGCGGTCTGTCATTAGAGTAATTCCACACCAAACTAACCAATAAAAAACTATCATATTTTTTTATGTCAACATTTTAGATTTTAATTATTTTTTGGTTGTTTGTTAACCTTACCTCTGAGATGAAAAAAAGTTAAGTTTAATTTTTTTTTCTACAATTTATTCCAGAGTTATGATTTTTTAAAAATTTGAAAAATTCACTAATTTTGCGTAGTTTTATAATCTTTAAAGAACTGTAACTCTTTGGTATAAAGACCTGAATTTTTTTTCATGATGTTTTATAAAACATATAACATGCCTAATTTACTTTTTTTTTTATATTTTTTTGAAAAAAATATATTTTATTTAACTCATGTTTGGCAACATTTATACCAATTTTCATGATGGTACTTCTATGGTAACATGGTAAAAAAAATATTTTCTGTGTTGAAGTTCGTGTAAATTTTAAAAATACCCTGTTATGATAGAATTTTCCGTTTAGCCTAAAGTGATACTGTCAAGGAAACAATACTACAAAGTTGAGACATTCAAGAATAACCTGGTGAATAACAAATCTTAACAATTTTTGATCCAGGAATTTTAGCTCAAACTGAAAATGTATTAATTATCGTAATCATATTTATTTAATGACTTAAAAATAAATAAAATAAAACTATATTGTAAAAAGCTGTTAATTTGTGCAAAAATATTTGTTAACTTAATAAGTTATTACATAATCACTTTGCTCCAGGCTGCCAGTGGAATTATTTTTAGATCTCACTAGAGGTATTTTGTCTTTGTATATAAAATTTGGCAAGCTTTTGCCGTTTCTATTGTCGAGACTTGGTATGTTCTGCCTGTTGCAATGATTGGGTGTAATTTTCATAAAATAAAGTTTTTTTGGCACAATTAAAATGTCTGCTTTTCTTGGATAAGTGAATGATGTTGATGGCCCATTCGGATGAAGGAAAGAAACTTTAACTTCTTCTTCAACTGGATCTTTTGATAGGACACATGCTATCCACTACTCCTTCTCATAGGCACAAGCGACATACCCCACAATTTCTTTATCTTCCGTACTGTCAGAAAAAGAATATGTTTTTGTTTGGACTTGTACTTTATTGAGAGGGATGAATGCAAGAAATTTTTGATTTCCAACCACTGCCACAGCTTCTTCAAATCTGGATTTTAAAGTCTTCTCTTCTTCAACATATTCTTCATTATTTACATAAAAAGAAAGTGATTGATAGCAAGTTTTCTACACCCCACTGGAAAAATTGAACTGGTGTCAATATTTGGTTGTCTGTTGGACTTTGGAGGCTGGCTTTAGCACCAATTCATTTTTTAAATATAATTTTTTTTAATAACTGGCTTGTCAATAATACGAAATGTTACTTTTCTTGATTATTCTATTTTTCTTATTGTTAACTATAAACAAAACTTACCAAATTAACATTGATATTTTATTTGAATTAAGCTTGACCTGTATGAATAGAAAATTAGAATATTTAAGCATAATTGGTCTACTTTTTATACTCAAATCGCTCTTAAAGGGTTTCATTTTTAATTGAATGTTGAAACAGAAATTTTTTTTTTCTTAATGAACCATAAGAGTACCATCATGAAATTTGGCATAAATGTTGTCAAAAAGAGGTTAAACAAAATGTATTTTTTTCAAAAAAATCAAAAATTTCGATTTTGAGTTTTTGGAAAAAAAAACCTTTTTTTTTCTGAACTTGTTTTCTTTATAATTAATCTGGTCATGTTAGATATTTTATAAAACAGCATCTGAAACTAAACAAAATGTTAAAAATTTCAGCTCTCTAGGTCAAATAGTTCTTGATTTACAGTCCTTTAAAGATTGTTAAATGATACAAAATATGTGACATTTTCAAAATTTCAAAAATTTGTAACTCGGAGACAAATGGTTAAAAAAAATCCAAAAAATTATATTTTTCATCTAATGTGCTAGTACTACACCTGGACCAAAAATTAACAAAATCCAAAGACATGACATTTGGACCATTGGTTGATTTGGTGTGGAATCTCTCATTAATGAGTTCTGATATAATTAATGTTTCTTGATTATAATAAAGTAAATTAAAGTAAATATGATACAACGAATACTAGCTATCATCGTTCTCACATATGATGTACCTACTTTTCCTGAAATAGCACAAGCCAAAAACATTTAAACTATTATATATTTTCCATTTTGCTCATTCCTATTTTTAGAACCGTACCTGTCAATTGACTCCAGCAATATAGTAATGCAAATTTAAGTCTGCTTGCTTTTTTCATGCAGTTGTTTGCAATCAGCGCAGTTAAATCCATTTTTATTTGTATATTTGTTGATAAATATATATATATATATATATATATATATATATATATATATATATATATATGTATTTTGATGTAAACAATTTTAATTTCAATTATTTTTTTTCCTTCCAATGGTACTATGGTCTGGAAGTACCATGGTACGGAATAACCCTCCATAATCATTTACGGGATTCTATTCTTCTTCATTCTCTGCACTTGACCCAACCTTCATATCCTTCATTTCTTAATGGTGATCACAACATCAGGTGAATTATATATATTTCATCAACTCTTGATTTGCTTGCATCATTTATTGGTTTCCCTCTCGAGTCGGGCCATATATTCTGCTCTGAATCTTTTTTAAATTTTAATTTTCTTAAGAAAGAAACAGCAAAATAAATTATAGACAGGACTGAAACAGAATAAAAAAAAAAAAAAAAAAAAAATGTAATCCCTCAAATTTGTCATTATGGTTTGAGCGCATAGCAATTCTTATCTCATTTGAATGATCTACTTATAAACACTTTTAAGTAAAAGAAGATTCGAATTTATGGGATTGAATATCTAAATCTATTTGGTCAATTATTTAAATGAAGTTTTGAAAATAATGATTAATCTTTTTACTTCCTTGTTTTCTTTAAAAATGTTTTTTTTTTTTGTTCACATATGCAATTAATAATTATGCCTGTTCTGGTACTTCTCTCTTAATTTTAGGCGGTGGGCCGGACTAAGACTTGTTTTCCTGGAAGGATATCTAATTCACGGTTATTATAGTGACTGTTTAAATTACTATAGCTTTAGGAGGAACACAGTAGTCGACTCTGCCCGCTACGCTTGCTCAAGAGATTAGCGAAACCCCAGCGAGTCCTAGTCGGTGGGGCTTTACCTCATCAGAAGCGTTCGTGGGAAGTGGCATTTAATTTTGTAAAATTACTATTTGTTTATATCTTTTTTATTTATTGACTTATGCAATAAATCGATTAATTGGAGATATCCATAATGGATATATCATGACTCTGCTTAAGCCAGGTAACAACGTTGTTAATCCTAGCATTGCATAAAAAATAATTTCATATCAATGTTTTTCTTGCGTATTTAGTGTCATATTTTAGTGTTGTTTCACTACAAAAAAAAAAAAAAAAATCAGGTTTCCGCCAATTTATAACATTGGGTAGTCACTTCAGGAATAAATTTCTGCTCTGCCCTACGTCGAGGATTGTAGAATATTATGTGAGTAAACTATATGTGAGTTTCTTTTAAGCGTAAAATTTATTATATGCCCTGGAGCCAGATAGCGCCATAGATCCACTATTCAAACAACAGATGCCCAGTAGCCGCTCCAGAGATTAGAAACCCGTCGAGAATGCAGAAACCCGTCCGAGCGCCGGTGGAGCAAGCTTCCTTATAGGGCACTTTCCTGTTTGGCATCGCTGCACTCCCACGCTTGCCCCGAGTCCTCTGGGCGATGGTCGGCCCTGCGAGGATACAGTTGCGTGTAGCGTAGTATCTTATTGGGGTAGGTGCGAGCAACACTTCTTATCGGCTGTATATTTATAGAAATTAAATCACGATGTCTTTTTCTTATTAATTGATATTGTGTAAATATAATTTTACTGAGAATATTGTGTTAGAATTTGAATAGTATTTTAGAATAGCAAGCCTCTGAAAAATGAACCAAAGTATAATATTATGTTGTTGGAAATAGATAAACATATCATCTTTAAGAGCTTTATATACATAGATTAATGCTTATTGTATAATCTACATAATGTGAATCTTATTTGCATGTTTTGGTGATTCCTAGTATTCATATGAAAATGAAACCTTTAGCCAAAACGTGCATCATTTTTTTTAACTTTCAAATCCAGAGTTCTCTCATGCATGTAATGAGGTCCACCAGTAAAACAGGATGGCAGCATCTTTCCAACATTCGAAATGTTACCATCACCCTTACCCTTGGAATCTTTAAGATGAACATAGTTTTCCGCTCGCAGCTTGCTCCGGCTGAATCTTATAAAAGTTAAGCCGTTATCTATCTTGGCGAACATGTCAAACAAAAACTGGTTACAGTTTAGCAGGATGTAATATTAACGTTTTAGCTTCTATACATACATAACCGTTACATACTATCTTTACTTATTTGCAACATTCATACGATTTTTCCACTCGTGGATGAAACCTTCCGCCTGTGAAAAGTGAAAACCCCGTATGTTTTAGGTTTAATTTTATTATTTCTACCACTTAAAGCACCAATTTTTTTTTTCAAATCCAGCCTCGTTGTACATCTAGGGACACCGTCATTAAAAATTTCAGCTTCATACGCATTTTCGTAGTAAATATTGAAGGAATATTGAATTAATGATTACTAAGTCAGTACTTAATTGGTATGTTTCTATTATACTAGAGGCAATTTAATTACCCTTGAAATGAGCATCTGTAGGTAAGTGTGTGTGCTTGTTAAACGTATATAAATAGAATGTATTAAAAAATAACTAATAAAAATTAAACGAGTTTCCATGAGAACCTAAGCAGAAAACATGGATATAAAGTCCCGTATGCGTTTATATACATTTTTATCTATGTAGTATCTTTGCTTATCCTTGCCCGGTTTAGATGATCTTGTTTTGTAAAGAATTTAATTATCTCACACATGAGTACCTAATGTTCCAGGATATGTATAGTTTTCGGGTCATTGGAAAAATCTAATTTTTTTTAGGTTGCGATTAAGGATGGAGTACGATTTTTTTTTTTTATTAAAAACAGCCTTATTGCACATGTACGTAATTAGGGGAACTTCTGTTAAAATTTCAGCTTCATAGGCATTGTCGTTTTTGAGACACAAGTCTTCTGTTTATAAATCCTTCAAGTCCTTCATTATTCGCTAATTTAAATCTTCAGTAACCTTGAGATGATTAAGAACAATTATAGTTGTAAGGTGGCATACGTGTATTGATTAGTTAAATTTTAGTCATATGCTAGATTTTTTTTATAACAGCCTGGACATTATTTATGAATTCCGGTTGAAATATCATTCGTGAAATGGGCACAAGGAAGTATACGTTGCGCAAGACGATTTACACTTTCGCTGACATTTGAAGCCTTTTTATATTACAAATTTCTACATGATTGTTCTTTTCAATTGGGTCCAGATACACTTTTCAAAACCAGTTCTCGGCGGCAAAGGTCCCTCATTTCATATTGTAATCAGAGACTCTTAAGAGCGGCAATATGGCAGTATAATTGATAACCCACGGCCTTACATAGGTATAAAGTTTTGTCGCTTTAAGATTTACTGCTGAGTCCACCTGTCCTATAAAATTAAAAAAAATCCTGCCTTAAGTCTACCAACAAATAAACAGATTTATTGCTCTTCTGGAAGCATTAAGTTTAACACCCGCTATGTTATGCCCTACTTTACTGAAGAAATCTGCTGAGGATTCTCTCTTATTTTTAGACGCCCTTAGTGGGATATTCTAAGCCCCTAAGAACATAGCATATTTTTTAAGTCAGTTTAAAATGAACGAAAAAAATGCCTGAAGTTATCGGAATATTCTATATAAATAATCTGAAGTATATAAATAATTTATTAAAATGTCATATTTCTATAAGAACACAGAGTATTTATCACAAAACAAACTATTTTTGATGCGTGCTCCTAAAGGCACATTTTCCATAAAGCAAAAGGTAAAATTGGGCACAAGTATTCCTTATGATGTTATTAATATAAGTGAAGATGGTACCTTATGGCTAATCGTATTTGTAGAATATTCGAAGCTCTAATGGTATCGAAAGAACTGGAGTGAAGAATCATAAATACAATTTGAGGTGATCTAGTAATAATGAATTTGAAATCAATAACCAAATAGCCGTGCCTTACAATGTCAAAAGCTTGTGTTATCTCAAATATTCACCTTGACATTACAATTAAGTCGAGCCAAGGTGTTCCTGGCTGGTTAAAATCATTAACTATTTTATAAGTATGGCATAGGAATGAAACAGGAATGGAAGACTGGATGTTCTAATCTCGAATATACTTAATTAATTACTTTTTGGACTAGAAGGTGATTAATTAAATATACCATAAATGTGGTAATGATGGAAGCTCATTTTCCTAAAAGGCATGTATGTAACAGAAAATGGCATTCTTTAAAAAATGATTAGAAGATCTATATGACTGAACAATATTTTTTGCTTTCATTAACAGTTTTTGTTAGATTGAAAATTATTGTTAAATAAGGAAATTATTAGGTACGTTTGGGTCCCTGAGCTCGCTGAATACGATCTCAAGTGATTGGAAACCTACTGGCATATTGTCACTTTAAGACATTGTTACAATATTACCTGCGGCACTAATAGCATGACAACTTCATGAGATATAGTCCATGATTGATGTAATTAAACATTTTTTAAAAATAATTTGTTAATTTGGTTGTTTATTTGAGTCCTTATGTTCTCCAACTAACGCAGGGACGGGCATTGCTACTGGTTTCAACCCTGCCACCGAGCCAGAGTGGGATGGTCGAGTTACTCCGTGGGTCCACTACGGAATAAAAGTCAACCTCTCTCAATCTGACTGGAGAATGCTGAGGTACTGTTTCTACACGCTCGGCTACCAATAATTTAATCTGTAAAAGATCTTATTTCAAGTTAGCATTTATTCAAGTTAACATCTGTCCTAGTTATCGCTATTAGTAGTGCACCCACTTGATGAAATACAGTATAGTACAGGGGAATAAAATTCCAAATCGACCAAATAAACAATATAATTTGTACATTCATGAAACTTTCAACAATATCTTGGCAGTAGGAATCGAGATCTGCAGAGCCAGAAAATCCAAAATTTGGAGGAACAATCCCCTCTGGAAGCGTCAAAATAAAGGGGTGGGGTATCGTTTCTAAATCGAATGAGACAAATTCCATGTCGTTACAGTCAATAATTTAGAAGTTATTACTGAATTTAGATAAAAAACTACGGAAAAATCAAATTTTTAGGCTAAACTATATACAGATTATACTGTGTCACGAAAAATATTAAAAGAGCTTATATGTTGTCATGGTCCGCTTCCATACAGAGGATCAGGAAATTAAATTTAGTATTTATTTAAGTAACTCAAGTTTTTTGTTGAGTAGGAAGCGATCACTCAAAATCTAACCACCGAAACAAAAACACAAAACAAACCGAAGATAATTAAGTTTCAATTGTACTATCTTAAAGAACATAAAATTCCCTTCAATAAATATAATATAGATAATATTTTAGACAAATATAAATATAGACAAACACTTCTTTTTCGGAAAAACTTAATTCCACACCCTACTTTTTGGCATATCACGTAATTCTATTTTTAGACTAACCCCAAAAGAAACCTCGGCTTCATTTATAAGAAATTAAAGCTTGCTAAATGGAAAGGTTTTCCTAGAAGTGGGGTATCTTGGACATCCCGTGGATGAGAAAAACATTAACAAGCATGGTATGATTTAAGTATAAATACAACTTTACATAGTTAAGCCAAACTATATTTCTTAATAGTCATCTAGGTTTTGGGGAATTTTGTCTACTTTTTCTATTGTGCAATTGGAACTTAATTACCTTGACTAGTTTTTGAGTGATCGATTTCTATTAGACAAAAAACGTGATTTACTTAAAAAAACACTTACTTTTCCTCATTTTTTGTGTGGAATCGGACCATTGGTCAATATGAACTTTTTGTTTTGCTTTTGAGGTCCACTAACATCTCTCTCTACTAAAATATTTTCCGCGACTTACAGGATATTCTGTGTATAGTTTATATAGTGATTTTTCTGTGCTGTTAATCTAAATTCAGTAATAACTTCTAAACTGTGGACTATATCGTCATGGGAGTTGTCTCATTCGATTCATAAACAAAAAAGCTACAAGAAATTAAACCTTACTTACCTGACTTAATTTTTAGAAATTATTTTCTGGTTATCTCCTCGATGTGTGGTTTGACCTCTCGAAATTTTGGCGATATCTGCAGATTCTACTGCTAAAACGTAGTTATAACCAGCGTTTCATGAATGTATAATTTTTTGTTTGTTTATTTTTCCTGTGCCAGTAACGATAATATCCAATATGTTGAATTTTTCGAAGCAATCTTAAGTACCAGAGGAAAGCTACTACTCATGGCATGTGGACCTCAAGGCGCCTTCCCGACCGTATTATTGTCTATTAGTTGTCGAGCGAAACCACCCCTTTATCTAAGTAGTTAATAATGGAATGTGGTATTTAAATGGTTTCGCAATGTCGAAATTGATTGCCCATAGCTGCTGCAACCACTCGGTCCAGGGTAATATGGAGTCGCATTAAAATTCTTTCTTTTGTATCTAATATTAGCCTCCTTAGGCTATTGAACAGTAACCTCGCTAGTTCAATAAGAGCTTCGAGGCCATGAATTAATATTTCACTTGAGTACAATCTCTATTATTGTAGCAATTCAACAGAAGAAAGTTATGCAGTTAAACAAGATCACATATTCCTTATCCTAAAATTGATTTTTAACGATACTTAATTTAATTGTATTTCAATGGTTCATCCTTAATATTAACTAGACAAACGTCGGTAATCGGGGTGAACGGTCATAGACGTAGCGCCGAGAGGACAAGGGAAGGAGGGCACGCGCCCACCCTTTCCCCCCACATTTAACATAAAATTTTATATTTGAATTTTTTCACTTTGCTTTTTACCTTTTGAGTACTTTCCGCCGCTTATAAGTCATTACTTAGGAGAACCATACGGTCGATAGTGCTCAACCTATAAAAGCCAAAGTGAAACAGAACATCCTAAACATGATAAGTAAAACGTGTACTTTATTGGTTATCATTTTTCACAATATTTCCGCCGATTACTCGAATCGTGCTGTAGAACTGATTTCGGTTCCTTAGATAATCTAAAAATACGTTTTGAGGCTTTCAATTTAAAAAAAATCATAATATTTCATATTTTAATGCGCTTAATGAATTCGATTTATGCCCCTCTTTCAAAGTTGAAAGCACGCTATCCTAAGTTTACGGTTGTATTGAATTTTACCACTTTATAACCAGTTGATTATGACCAGTTATAACCAGTTGAGAGGTCTGCCGCATCAGTCCTTTGCGGGTACATCTTACGTAAAGGTTGTATACTTTGTTTCAATAAAATACAGTTTTGGGTTTGGGATTGTTTGAAGTGGCTCCTCTCTAATTGTTCGTCGAGTCGGTGTATCATGATAATTATGTGATTGTTCCAAACGTTAACTAGAAATTTGTATCTTATTTTAGTGAGAAATAGATCATAGTGTCGCTAATTATACTTATAAACTGTCTTGGTTAAGAACAACTAGCAGTTGTTCCGATCTTATTGCAAATAAAATATATATGTTCGCACGTGATAATCTCAGACATATTTTGTATCTAAGAGGATATTCACTAGGTATTGCTTTGTTTTCCCTCACATAAGTAATCTGGACTGGAGTTGAAAGAATGAATTTGAAAGTTCTCTTGAGATTCTTTAGGTTACTACACAGTTTCGCAGTTAGGCTAGTTATGATTTACCCGACGCATTATTTAGTAAACACGAGGTTGCATTTCTGATGTCCGTGGTTTGATCCGGTATGCCACATTGGCAGACCAATGCGTCATACCGCATATCAGTATTTGATTTCAATGCGTAGCTTTAATTTCCTCCAAACTGTGTGGTTGGCGCTGTGAAATATTTTTCTACTTCTTTAGCCTGATATTCTCGTCTCCTTTTATTACCCAACCCGCAGTCACAAGCATCACCTGAAATTTGACTTCTTGGTGTGAGCTCCGTTTCTCATCTTCCCGTGTCTGAAGGGAAAATCAGAATTCCGGGAAGAAAAATCTCGATACATAAGATAATGGATTATAGCGAATGACCTGTTAACAAAGCGTCAGTGTTCGATACAAATGGTGGCGAAAAGTAAAGAAAGGTAGGAGTACGGACAGTCATTCATTATACATCAACTTTCTAAAATTGTCTCCTCGAAATAAATATCCCGGGTCTCTTCTTTGGAGGTATCACGAACGCAGCGTTAATGTAAAAAGGCCACAGTTCTTTACTTTGATCAAAATCAATTCTTTACTCTGAGTGCTTTGAAATTTAATTTAAAAGCGACAAAATAGCATTAAATACCCTTTGAGGTTCCCTCACCAAATCAGATCCATTTCATATCCTCCCATTGGCGCAGATAGAACCTCTTTTCGTGAGTGGATCTATTATGGATCTTTTACGACACTATAAAACCTCCAAGTTTATATGGTAAAAGTGGAAAATAAAAAAAAATCTAAGGAAGGAGGATGGCGGCTCAATTACTCGATAATCGAGCGTGGAACATTAAACTGATTTACTGTCGGATTTTACTATCGCCTGGCAGCGAAATGAACTTGGTCCCAGGTAATGCGGTCGTTGGCTCTGAGTGCAGCCTCACCTCAACCGAACATTTTTAACGGGCATTCTATTGACCTGATAGAGTATAATTATCAATCAGAAATAAAGGCCAAATAATTCCTGGTATCTTTTTAGAAATTGAATTTGTAAAATTGGAGATTTTTCGGCGTTCGAATAACGCATATATATATATATATATATATATATATATATATATATATATATATATATATAATATATATATATATATATATATATATATATATATATATATATAAATATACATATATAATATGTATATTTCTAAAGCATCCGTTTTGGTCCATTTCTTCTCGGCACTAAAAATGCTAAAGAAAGTCACCATCTGGATTAATTATCTTCGCAAAAATAAACAGCATCGTTCAATTATGTGATGTGGGGTCTAGTATTCCTTGAGAGGTCAATTATCCTTTGGGTTATGATTGGTGTTGTCTTGTTAGGAGCACTAGCTAGCAGAGTAGATACGTCTAAGCCTTCGACATGGACCAGCGACTGCTAGACATTAGATTTATTATACTAAATTACCACTAGACTTAAAGCTAACATAGTGAGAGTGTACTCTGACTGACTCTCTCACACTCTGTTCATTTGAGATAGGTTTTATACATACAAAAGAGGAGGGAATGTTTAGGGATATAACATCTGTTTGGTGCTAACAAGTAGGAAGCAAAACAATAACTTCCTGGGTTATAAACCCTATTTCATAACTAATACTTTCTAAATCAAAGCCATGTGATAACTGTTCGGTCTGTCATTTCGAAAAAAATAGCAAAAGGAGAAGAAATAACAGTTCGGTAAAATAAAACTACATACTTCCGCGGTTCAGAAGTTAAAAGCCTTTCTTAAAAGCCACGCAGTTCATCTTTAAAAAGAGAAGTCAATTAAGTACGTTTTTAAAAAAAATATACCACAATAAATTATTTTTCATAATTACATACATTCCACTTGGCGCTGCTGAAGAACTCTAAAATAGCTTTATGTTCGTTAGTGAGGAGATGTCAGTTATCTGGGCACCCAAAAAAATAAATTAAAAAACAGTAAACTTTAACCATAAAACGAAATGAACCGAGCATGGTCCAGTAATAAACGCAATGACTGTGCACGCTCATGGGTCAGGTTGAGAAAGAACATTTCCTAACGGTGCCTTTAATACTCCACTTTGTCGGCTGAAAAGAGTTCGTTAGTTACCGGAATGGTTCCAAAGCATCCCAAGGGCTTTGGAAGGCTAAGCCCTTTGTGGCATAACGTTTAAAAAGTAAATATTAAAGGACTTGGATGATAGAAAAGATTCTTGAGTTCGCTTCATCCTTGGGTCCGCACTTCTCAAGGGGAGGGGCATCATGCCTAATTCATTAATGGAAAATAAGGTTGTTGAAGTATGATCCGTGACCTTTTGAACCGGTTCTTTCGGGCCACTTAGCGGCTATGCTAACAGAATATTATAACAACCCTGATTTCACATAAATTTCCATTCACTAGGTTTGTGGTGTATCCTGCATAATTTGAACGCTGCTGGTAATGTCTGATTTTCATAATTAATTATCATCTATGTGATTTATTATTGTGTGTTTACCGATGATGAAAACACATTCGACTAGACATTTGGTTTCGAAACTGAATAATCGATGTCCATGTAATATCGAAAGATAAGTATCTATCGATATCATATCTCATTGATGATAAAATAAATTGAGCACACATAGTAATATAGAAGTTATGTCCCAAAAACTTGTGAAAAAGGTTAGTTTACCGAAATCAAATAATGGCATTTTAAAAATTTCCACTGAAATAACTCCAGCTCTTAAAATAATTATAAAAAAAAAAAAAAAAAAAAATGAAAAATCCCAACATACAAAACAAAATAAATAAAAAGCGAAATCTTGGAGGTATTATTAAGCATTTTGACAACGAAACTTCGTACTCACATTTTACGAAGGTCCTCTTCCACATCTTCAATCCATCTTAATCGTGGCTTCCAACGTTTTCTCCTTCCTCCCGAATTCTCATACATCATTTTTCGAGGTAGTCGCTTCGGATCCATGCGTTCAATATGCCTAATCAGCCAAGCCTTCTCTGACTGTGACTAGGTCTGTCTCCGTTAACAATTCCATCAGTTCTGCATTGCTTCTTATTCTGAATTGCTCGCCTTCCTTGATAGGACCATATATTTGTTCTTAGTATTCTTCTTTCCCATATTCTGAGGGAATATTTGGCTGTTTCGGTTAGGACCCATGTCTCGCTGCAATATGTTACAATGGGGCGTCTTGTCTTGTATTTGGGGCGGATTGTCTTGTATATTATGATTTTAATCTTCCGGAAGAAGTTTCTAAACTTCAAGACCTTCCGCAGAGCATATAAACACTTATTGCCCGCTGTAATCCTTGCCTTGACTTCCATTGTCATGTCATTGTTTCTTGACAACATCCCTCCGAGGAATCTGAAGGACTCGTCAAGGGAATTCAATGTTTCCGATCTTCTCGTCGCTAAATCACTAATCACCGCGCTACAATCGTGAAGAACCAGATCGATTCATATTTGAATATTATTTATCAATTTGGCACCTAAGGGACATCGATGCTAAATGTTTGGATACTTATTTATACTATAAAAGTATTGACGCTCTATTTAAAACTATGTTTGCTTTTTATGTAGGATTGAACACTGAATATAATCTGATAATCAAAATCTATATTTTGATTAAATAAATAACGATTAATAATAAAAGATTCGCAAACCCGAAGGTTCGATGGCGATATTACTATTACTACTGGTCGCTGGCTACAGCTCCGTCCACCGACCACCGTCAAAACTCGAATTTGCAGGATCACTCTATCAGCAGATAATCCTCCTTCATACATTCTACCCTTCAGATGTATAAGTGTGATTCTCAGATTATTTTCATGATAAAGTATAATAATAATTTTGAATGCATTTAAATTAAGTGCCTATATCTTCTATTTTTTTTTCCAGCACCGCGGTCTATTGAGGCCTATTGTGCGCTGTCCTAAACCGTTCAAAACAGGCCAGTAGCCTTTGCAAATCTGAGTAGACTCATCGGGTCCATCATCTCGCAGAGCTTAGGATCAGTGATCCGGTCACAACCAAAGTGGAGCTACCGCACCCTTGCCAAAGCATCGCATCCACAGATTATGTGGAAAGCCGTTCGTCCTCCCACATAGTCTACATGTCGGTGACTCAGTTAGTCCCATGTTGTGGAGGTGCTTGTTTAGTTGGCAGTGTCCTGTATATGGTCCCATCACTCTCCTAAGGTTACACCTATCCATAGACAGAAGTATCTCACTTCTTTTGGGGCAGGGTCCGTCTAAAAACAGTTTGGAGTATATCTGTTTCCTAGTATTTAACCAGTAGTTCTTACCTTTATTGCCTACAGCCACTCTAATATGCCTTTTGGCATAGCTAAGGCTTATGCCACATGTGGGCTCTGGTGAACAAGGTCTCAACTCAGAGCCTCTCCTTGCAAGGTGATCAGCCTTTTCATTCCCCAGAATACCCGAGTGTCCCATTCAACCCTTACCCTGTTGGTTTCAGAGAGTTTGTAAAGATTAACTTTGCATTCTACCAACTTTGACCGGGTCGCATAACCAATTAAAGCTCCGATAGCAGCTTGGCTATCTGTGTGGACTGTAATTAGCCTGTTTCTAACACCCTCCTCAATAAGGGACTGGGCACAGACATTGATAGCTAATACCTCCGCTTGAAAGACCGAGGTATGCCTACCTAAGGATATGAGCATTCCCTCTCTAGGCTTATCCATCCTCCAGATACCCGCCCCTGAACCTTGTACCGTCAGGGATCCGTCTGTATAACAGTAGACTCCGTTACATGGTGCATGGGAGTCAGTTCTGCTGATCTTAGAACTATAATGTCCCTCCCTATAGCTAGGTACTTGAATGTCAGAGTGCATTACCAACACCTCATCCTGATCAATCCTGTTAAACAGAGTCCCATGTCCCTGGTATACCAGGGATTTGGATCCTGTCCTTAATTTCGTAAATCTGTACGCAGTGCTGAATGCCTGCGCCTCAATCGCCAGATGCTATGGTGTTAGGATCAAAAGAACCTCCATTGCAGCAGTGGGAGTAGTGCTCATGGCGCCAGTTTTCATAAGACACGCTAGCCTTTGTAGTCTGTCCAGTATGGCTCGAGGCCTACTAGTATTAGCCCTATGCCACCACACAATAGCAGCATATAGTACAATAGGTCTGATCGCCGCCTTATACAGCCATAATGCCATTTTAGGTTTCAGACCCCAAGATTTACCCACAGCTCCCTTGCATTCCCATAGGCAGCGAAGTGCCTTCGTGCTAACTGAGCTACATAAATATGTCTGAGCCATTTTAGCTTACAATCAAGGGTAATTCCTAGATATTTAACTTCACTGCAGATGTTTATCAGAGTGCCATCAAGCCGTGGCGGTCTGATTATCGCGTTCCTTCTGTTTGTGAAGATACAAAGGTTGAGCTCCTGTGGGTTGATGCCGAGATCATCATCTTTGCACCATTTCCTCAGAAGGTCCCTTACTATTATGAGCAATCCGGAGATGGTCTCTGGGAATTTCCCCCTATCAGAACAGCGATATCGTCTGCATATCCTTGCGTGTAAAATCCTGCAGAGCTTAGTTTGGTCAGCAGAGTCTCCACAACCAAACACCACAGGAGTGGGGACAGTACTGCTCCCTATGGACAGCCTCCCACGGGTCTAACCCATAGCATTGCTTGTCCTAATTCAGATCTGAGTATCCTTCCCTTCAAAAATGAGTTAATCCATTCAGAAGCTAGTAGTCCTACCCCTTTCCTCTCTAAGGCTTTAGCCATAGTTTCATAGGGGGTGCGATCAAAGGCACTCTCAATATCTACAAAGATGCCTGCCATAATTTATTTTTCGGCTATACTTTTCTCTGTTTTATACTTCTCTCTTTTCTCTGTGATGCAGTGCGGTCTCACATGATTTGCCAGCCTGATAAGCAAATTGTCCACTATGTAGTGGCTTTTCAACTAAAACCGTGTGTCTGTTGATAATCTTTTCAAGAGTCTTCATCAAGAAGGATGTCAGACAAATAGGTCTATATGCTTTGGGATTGTCATAAGACTCCTTCCCAGGCTTTGGAATATAACACACTTTTGCCACCCTTCAATTATTGGGAATGAGTGCCAAGCTTCCCATATATAGTTCTATTATGTAGGGTTTTAGTACAGGTAAGCCTTTTTGAAGTAAGGCAGGAAAAATCTCATCAATATCCGCAGATTTAAACGGTGCAAAAGTGTTAATTGCCCATTCCACCCTCATAGAGTTAATTATTCTATTGGCTTCAACCCACTTCGTCCTGCCACCAAAGTGTTCATCTAAAGTGGGATTAGTTATGTTCTCATCCAGCAGTTCACAGTCAAGGAAGTGCGGACGCGCCAGAGCTTCCTGGGTCGCTTTATCAGTGCTAGTGTAGCCCCCTTCAGCCCTGACTGTCCCCATTACTCCCCCACCAGACTGCTTAGATAGAATTCTGTTGACCCTGAACGTGGATGCTGTATCATTTATATATTGTTACAGAAATTTCTCCACGCTCGCCTTTTAGCCCTGCGAACAGTCTTGTTATAATCAGTGAGCGCTTGTTTGTAAGCATCCCATTTGCTTGATTTTTTGGCAGCATTAAAGAGTCTTCGTGTAAGAGCTCTTAGCTTGCCAAGCTCATCATTCCACCAGGATGTATTCCTGTTGGACTTAACCCTACGCACACAATTATTGTCAGTGTAGGATCTCATCATCGCCTCAGTTAGCGATGAATTGAGACATTCTAAGTGCCAAGAATTCCTAACAGTCTTAGGACAGCACTTAACCTCTTCCTCGAGCTATGTACAGAATGCATCCCAGCTGGTGCGCCTTGGATCTCTGTACACAGTCTCCTTCATGCTATTAGCAGATAAATCAAATCGGATATAGCTGTGATCTGAGCATGTCTCTTCCATTGAAACATGCCAGCCTTAATCTTAGATTTCACGCATCGCGTGCCTAGAGTAATGTCAATGACCTCAGTTCTCACTCTGTTAACAAAGGTGGTCTCCTTACCCCTGTTTAGGATTTCGAGGTCATTGCTAACAATAACATCTAAAAGAAACTCGCCTCTCTGGTTGATATTTGTGCTCCCCCAGAGGCTGTGGTGTGCATTGGCATCTAAAGATTCTATGCACAGGCCTTTTCCTACCCCCTCTATCAGTTTCTTAAGAGCTGAAGTGGGGGTTGCTTCTTCATATGGGAGGTACACCGATGCCAGCTTAATCTTCTCCCCTTCATATATAGTTCAGAGAGGGGCCATTGCACTGCTGTCAGATCCCTACAACAATAATACCACAGGGGTAACAGTTTCAGTCTATTTCTGAACAGGATGCAGGTCCTGGGCCTTGTTGGTCCAGCAATAATGCTGTATCCTGGGAATGCCCAGTCCCTTTATCCTGTCCTTAAATAAGTAAGGTTCTTGTATTAGAATAATATCAATATCCTTACCTTTTACATACTGCTGCAGTACTCCACAGGCCGCAATGCAGTGGTGCAGGTTGATCTGCAACAGCTTAAATACCATGGTGACTGCGATCCGGCTCCCGAAGGAACGACCCCCGGCGGGGAACAGAGTACCCCTCCGCAGTCGGTCCAGCTTCAACTTCCATGCCAGATGTAGAGGTTGAAGTACCCTCCTTCTCTCCCTCGTGGGGAACACTCTGTTCAACAACCACCTTAGTCCTCCCCGCATCTGACTTCGGTGGTTTCTTCTTCTCAAATACCTTGAGGAGTACCTTGGTGATGACATAAGCCACCATCATATTCCTCCCCTCCAGGTATTTGACACTGGTTTCCGGGATTCGCAGAACCCCATAGAAGCCAGTTGGCTCATCCTTGGTGCCCATCAGTGTCAAACTGTCCACTTCTGGGGCCTTACCATTTTGGATCCTGAGTCTCATCAAAAATAGGTCCTCTGGAATCCGCTCTCCAGGGAAGAATCCACCTACCCTGACAGCCTTTTTGAGTTCGTTTGTGGTGCCAGTGCGGAGTTTTATGCCCTCACTGATAGTAAACTTACTCATTATACTGGTAACCCAGTCCTTGGTGGCATCATCGTCACAGACAATGATACAGCCCCCGAGGTGGTGACTGAAGCCACTGAACCCCGGGTTCAATCCACCCTCCTCCAGCTGATCCACCGAGCTGATCACATGGGTCTTGAATTCCTCGCTCTGTCCTTTGACAGCTGTACAGATGGATATCCACAGAGGATTATCGCTATCTTGCTGCCTCTGGTCGCAAGGGCATATGTAATCATTTTCTCTCCACTCTTGGGTCTCTTTGCCACAGGCGCTGAGGTCCCAGGAGAGGATCTGGTCCGCTTAGTAACAGGTCCTTGACCCACGTGGCCATGGTCCCCTACAACCGAGGTGTTACCGGCCCTCCTAAGCGCTGTGCCCCGGAAAATCTGGGTTTGGAGGTTTCAGTCACTTATAAAGAAGCGCTGTCCCTACCAGTACCTTTTTCACCAGACCCATCAGAAATTACTGAGAGTCTGGTTACATCATCCAGGAGTGTCACAAGCGAGCTCCTGGAAGTCTCCTCAGTTGGGTCCATGGGTAGCCCCACTGAGCTCTCTCCCTGCGCCTCTCCCATTACAGTCATACTATCCAGGAGTACTTCCGTGTCCGAGTCCGGGTCGTTTGCCAGCGCTGTTTGTCCGTTTTTTGATTGGTTTGAGTTCATTTTGTTCCCACGAGTATGGGGGTGGAAAAAGGTCACTACAGGTACTACCCCCTGTCTCTACAGAAGGCAATTAAATAAATTGGGGTGCGCCTGGTGCCCCAAGTGGGTCGAATTTATGTGTGTATTTTTATACACCCCCCATCATTCAGCCTGCGGTTCGAGCTCCCTCCACCTCGGCTTGAGTGTCTAGAAGAATCAACACTCCTGCCATTGCTGACAGAAGTGAGGATCCCCGCCTCTGTCGTTCGCGAGTCCCGTCGGACTCCCCGGGGGGGGGGCACCACGTGGAGGTGTTGATAGGGATAAGGAGGACTGGGAAGTCACAAGCAGTGAGTAAGGCACTATCGCCTGATCGTTCCACAAAGAGTTGGGGAGATTCCCGCACCCATCTTCCTCTCTAGCCCTCCTATTGCCCTACCCATTTAACCCCCCAATATCTTCTATTGGTGATCAGCTATTAATCTTAAAAATTGACCAAGATCAAAAATGCTATTTTTCGTTGAGAATTTTAAATTTTCATAAACGCGATAATGACCGCGTGAGTAATGACAATCAGCGGTGAGGAAATAAATGCAATTGGGTAGAAGATGAACTGTATGAATTAGGATCCTCTATGTATAGGAAATCATAAATAGCCCCTTTAGCAAAAATATTTTTATTTATAAATTTTATAAAAATAATTACGATTGTTTTATAAATTATTGCGATTAACCACAGTTTTTATTTTAAGATTAGATTAGGAGTTTTAAGTATACAAAGATTAAGTTACACAAATAACAAAATTGCAAGTTTTAATATTTTTTTTAAAGGCTAGTTGAAAAGTCTTAATTATATTTAAAAATTATGGAAAAACATATAAACCATTCAAGGAGCAACACCATTTTCTTACACGCTATATTTCATGAAACCTTTTTGAATAATAATATCTATATCAAAGAAAATTTTATAAAGGAACTTACTAAAATTTAGTTTTTAAAGAACAATTGACTGAATGTTCTAAAAAAAAAAAAAAAAGGCTAAAACTAATTTAAAACAGCACACAAACAGAAATATTTAAATAAAAAGTTATAGGCTACATCTATAGTTTGTTGAATGCCTACAAGAACAATAAATAAAAATGTTTGCAACCGAATTTTAAGTAATAGTGATTTGAAAATGCTTCATTACCGCACAATTTAGGTCATTACTACGCGAATAATTCGGGGCGTGGTAATGACGCGATTTGTCAACTTGGTAATAACATTTCCACGTTAATAACATTTAGGCCAAACTAAAATGAAAAATATAGGAATATTTATATATTGTTAGGACGAAAATGCATTGATTTAAGCTCCGTAATTAAAGTCCGTTGTCCGCTTTTGGCTGGTTCTTCAGCTCAGGACCTTCCGCTACACTCAGAAAAAAATTCCCCTCTGTTCCCTGCTTTTCAAGGCATTTTCTCTGAAATTTTATTTTTTGCGTGATTATGATATTAAAATGAATGTACTATATTTGAAAAATACATAAGCATGTTTCACTGTTTACAAAAGTTTAAAAAAAATATGATTTAGTATGCTTAAGCTATCCTTTATGAGTAGAAATAAATTCCACTACCATTTACCGTTAGTTAGGACATAAAAAAATACATGCTTGCTAGAAAACTGAGAGTAGGATAGTGCGTGGTAATGACATTTTATTACTTTAAGTGATTAAAAAATCAAATTATTCTTTAATATTTTAATTTTTTATTATGAAAAATGTTTCTTACCGGTATAGCGGTGGGGAAAAAATTCAGGTTAGAATTAACCAATTGAGCAAAACTTGTAATGGACTAAAACTTGTCCGTAAAATGAGAATCGCCCATAGCAGTCGGCTCAGCCTGTTTGATCTATAATAATGTATCTATTATTATTTAATCGTATCGATACGATTAACTTACTGTATTTTGAATTATCTTTTGAAATATTAATTTAGACAAATCGAAGAAGATTTATCACATGAATAGGTTTATAGCTTAGTATGTAGATAAACTGTGTTGAATTTCCCATGATTTTGATTAGTTACCAACTGATTCATTAAAAAAAATAATTTTCGTTCTTATGAAGTGAAAACTCACCATTCGTGCATGTATTTTTTTTTTACAATTTTAATTTTTTTTTTCTCTGAACAATTCTATCAAAATTGGAATAACATCAAGCTGTAACCGCTAGAACTATCTTCTTGATGTCATCGCCCTAATACATCCCTTATCCACGGAGATCGGACCAAGATAAATTATACCACCGACCGCCCTATAAATTTAAACTGTACGATAGAGGATCGGGTAGGTAATGGGTCGCCGATGGCTACCTGTATTAGAGGCAGCGATTGCTTTGGACAACCTTCCTAAATTGGAGGTGAGGGGGCACCCTGGAATCTGTCGGGCTCTCGGCAAAAACTGACAGTTTCTTCTTATTTCGCTCTTTGTTAGGGCCATGAGGGCTTTGTCTTATACCTCGCTGTAGAGGGGCGATTTATTGCCTTTCTCAGAGCAGGCTTAAGTGCTTGTTCCAAGGAGGGATATTTTATTCATTACCTGTATCGAAGACTTAGGAAGTGGCATAGGAGAAAAACATTTTACCAAGAAAGCAGTTCATTTAGCAAATACATAATATGTTTTTCATCTCATTAAATGTAAAACGTATCTTGTCAGGTTCAAATAATGAAATGGAGTTGAAAAATTATTTTTTGACCGAATTAAACTTCTCTGGGTCAGATGTTTCTAAATAGCGGTTTTAACTTCTAGTAGTTCTGTGAATAGTACGATTTTGCGAACTAATTTAGTGATTTTTATTTTATTTTGCATCCGTTTATTCCAATCACAACGCAGATCTACTGATTACGAATGTGACTTTGCATAAACCTCATTCGCCTCTGTTCACATTGCCCTCTTGCAATATCGATATCACTAATGTAATTGAAAATCTCAATGTCAAAAAATCGCCAGAATTCGACAAGATTCGAGCTGTAGATATCAAAGAAAATTCACAAATCATCACAAAAATTTTACAATTGATCAATTTTTTTCGTTTAAAATAGTTTAATCTCACAATTATTGCAATCATCTGATTTTTTCCCTTTATGTCAATGCAAAAAATAAAATAAATAAATAAAAAAATACTCAAGAAGTCAAGTTCTTTCACATGTTGTTTTAAATGCATTCAAGGAATACCTATTAATGTTAAATTTTAAGAAAATTGAATTTCGTGGTCATAATCGCGTAACAGACAGACGAAATGCTAAACGGCCGAGTTGAAACAGGGCCTTGTTTACCCCCTGTCAAATATATTTACACACTTAGAATTTCCTGACTGGAAACCGGTGAATATAATGCAGATATTTGCTGAAAATTATATTACGTATTCATCATTAAGATTAAGGATTAATGTCATTCTTTCTTATTCTATTTAATTCAACGATCGGTAAAAGAAGAAGAACAAGGTGGACCCTTCGATGTTAGTGAAGGGACTGGCTTTCCCTATCTTAAGGTCAATTTGACACGCACGATATCCAATCCTCCCATTAATGCATTGGTGTCGCAACGGAGTCGTTATCCGATCCGGATCCTAAATCCGTTTCTCTTTAGTTCTTCGTTCGAATGGCAGCTGATCTCTGGAGATGTCTAGCTCCACTTGACTGGAAGAAGGAATGTTTCTTCGCCGCTAAAATAAAAAGAAAATTCCGCCGATGATTTCACGCGATCGTTTTCATTATGTAAGCATTGCTTGGTCGCCCGTATAAATGAATTATTAATGAGATTGAAGATTTTTATAGTTTCCTCATTTTCTATTTGCCAGTATCCAAGTGTATAAGATTAGTTATTCACAGGTTAATGTGCTTTCAATGTTTAAGGGAATAAACCATAATTTTATTGGAGATGCGATATTATAGAATATGGAATGTTTGGTACCAAGGATAGGTTTTTTGATTTTTAAAATATTTTCGTAGCCAAGTTGATTTATTGAATAGTTTATTCTGTTGGGTAAAGATTTTAGTCGAAAGAAAGATAAGTGGATAGGTCCAAAAACGTATCTCAACAAATTGCAAGATCTAATAAATTGTAAAAATGTTTACCTTAATTATTCAAACAAAAATAAAATACCAGTACAGATAAAATATGGACCAGAAATCAAATCTAGCGGGAAAAAATATTTTTCGCAGAATTTATTCTATTTGGAACAGCAGTGCTAAATATATATTTGAATTGATATTTTGTCATACATTTTGAGTATTTATAATATTTCATTATTTAAAATATTTGTGCCCTTTCTGAGTATAAGATACTCCAAATTCATAGTAACTAATACATAAATAGAATTTTTAATGCACAATTCTTCTTCATTGAAGAAGTCTTGTCTCTTCAATTATCCCTTTTACAAACACAAAGAAATAATTTTGTTTTAATCTGTTATTAACCCTCCCAATAACAGGTGAAAAAAATTAAACTAAAAACTAATTTATTGGTGATTTTTCCTATTAGTCTTGAACTAATTGATCCAAACTCATTCGATATTCATAAATTATTAGAATTGATGTCGTTTGTAATACTCCAAAATCAGAAAAAAGTATTGACAATTTTGGATATATGTTCAACACATTTATCTCA